>WBMZ01014456.1:0-49466 GCA_013400975.1 Atrichornis clamosus
GGGGGGGCGCGGGGGGGGCTCGGGGGGCCGCGGCCGCTCCCGCTCCCCCCTTTTTTAAATGTGGAAATAAAACTTCTTTACAAACAAACGGGTCTCGCCTCCGCCGGCCCCTTCTTCCCCTCCCGCTTGTTTGCTCTGGCGGAACAGCCGCCGCCGAGGGGAAGGGAAAAGCAAAGAGGAGTTTTCCCACCTCCCATCGCAGGGAGCCCCCCGCTCCCCGGGGCTCGGTGTCCCCCCAGGGCTGGGTGTCCCCCGGGGCCCGGCCCCAGTGCCGGCATGCGGGACCGGCCGCGGGGCCGTCGGCGAGAGCGGGGGCACCGGGGCGCTGCTGCCCGGCGCGGCGATAGCCACGGCGCTGGTGAATTAATAACGCTAATCTTAAGTGTATAATTGCCTAAGTGCTTTAAATGATCGCTTTGGAAAATGGATTGTTTCCACCCTTTAAAAGTGTCGCTCATCTGGCCGCGGCCAGCGAGCCCGGCAGCTGGTCCCCGGGACAGCCGGGCAGCGGCTCGCCGGCTCGGGGAGCCGACAGATGGGCTGCGGGTCCCCCCGGCCCTGGCCGCTCCCCCCGGCGGGCCCGGCTGTCTGCGGAGCCCCCCTTTACTCCCCGACACCCACCGGCCCTCAAGGTACCCCTCCCCGGCTCCCCGGGCCGGGTCCCAGCCCGGTGCCCCCGGCCCGGCTCCGTCCCGGGAGCTTTGCCCCGGCACCGCCGAGCCCCGCGGGGAGGGCGATTGTCGGCTCGGCCAAATGCACAGCCACGCCTGGGGGCGAGAGCCCCCGGCCTTTGTGGACGGGGCTGGTCCTTTGCATGTGAATGGGGGAGTTTGGTAAATCCCCGGGCCTCGGCTGGGCGAGGAGGAGGAGGAGAAGGAGGAAGGGGGGGTCGCTCCCAGCTCGAGGTTAATGAAGTGGGAAAGGAGTCTTTCAGAGAGGCCTGCAAACAACCCCCTCCCCGGGCAACAACCCCCGTCCCAAATCCTACATGGATTGACTTAAACCCAGGGGATAAGTGCTTTAAATTAATCTCATTGAATAAGAATGAGGCCAAACAAAACTCTTTAAAATCATATTAAAAATCTATCAAAGGACAACTTGCAGTGGGTGTGCTTTTCATTTTGTGAGCGCAAAGGCAAGGAGCATACAGCAACCTTCCTCCCATTTACACAGCAGGAATGTGAATCAAAGACATTCTCTAATATTTAATTGTCCTTGTAGCCGTAGCAGATTCCTCCTCTTACATTAATGAAGTACAAGGCCTCGTTACACGTTTGTAATTGCAATATTTAAATTTGCCATTTCACATCTGGAAGAAGCTGGAAACTCCCCTGTACCAGCGGGTCTGAGCCAGCAACACAACACAGGGTGCCAGGGTCCAGTCGGTGTTACGAGGATGGTAGGAGAGAGCAGGGCAGAGCCCTGGGGAAACCTCTGCTCCGGGAAAGGGGGAATGGCTGTGCCGGGTCTGGTGGGAAGGAAAGAGAGCAGAGGGGAAGTGAGGGCTGGAGCTGTCGCTTCCAGGGAGATCTCACAGCAGTCAGGTAGGGCGAGCTTCAAGATAAATCAGTTTAGGGAAGGCACCACAGGCTCTAGGCAGAGAGCACTGCACTTGCCACACGAACAGCATCGTGTGTGGGAGCATCTCAGCAGCCTCAAAACCTGCAGAAAGACCAACCTCATCTCCAGTTTGTGTGCAGAGACTGAGATGGGACCTGGTGTCCCACAGCAGAACCCACCAGCACTGGTCCTGCACCTACAGGAGCCCCTGACCAGGCTGGAAATGATTCATTTCCAGAGGATGATGCCAGGCAGGCTGGATCCTGGCAAGGCCTCACGGGTGGGACAGGCTGTGCTGGGTTGAAATTACATGAAGCAAAAAAAAGGCACAGCTGAGAAGGAGCACCGGTCCTAGTAGGGAAACCTGTGGAGTCTTACACCAGTTCTGCTCCACCGATTTCTCCCAGGGTACAAAGCCCAACAGACAAGCTGCTGGTGGTTGGTTTCTGTCAGTTCCAGGCTCTGGATCCAAGGCACAAACCAGATAGTGCAGGGGCTTTGCCAGGACCACAGTCCTGGCTCTCAAGCCCTTTCTGGGCTTTTACCCAGCTCGAGGGCCACCTTCCTCCCCTCCTGACACAGCTTTAACCAGGACCACCACCACAAACAAAGAACAAAAGCCGCTCTGCTGAACATGCCAACACACACAAACACATTGAAACCAGCAGAATTGTTTCTAGCCAAGATATTTCACGGCTTCATCTGAACACCAAACAAAACTATGTCAGAATGGAAAGCCCAGAACACTTTTGCTTTTCCTGCCCTCTCCCCAGGTTTATGAAGAAAACAAGTTGTTATAAACAGGGAGGTTCTGTTGCTTTCTACCCTGCTTAGTTTTGGTGCCTCTCAGCAGTCGGGTACCAGGGCTGTGTCCTGTGCCTGACCTACACCCTGCAAGTGGCTGCTTAACTGTGGCCCTTGCCCTAAGGCAACATCCTTGCTTTTTCCTAATCCAAAGCTAGAAGTGTGAACTCGAGGTGCTCCAGTGGCAGAGGAGAAGAGGATGTGAGCACCTACTACAGGTAAAGAACATGGAGCCAGGAAAGAGCTAAGAAAAGGCACAAGAGCAACTCCTGGCAGAGGCCAGACTTGGGGCGTGAGAGGAGGGAAGGCAAACCCAAACTTAAGCCCAGGCCTGGCACGCAGGCACCTTTACAGAAAAGTTCCACACCAAACACAGGAACTTCAGGCTGCAGGGCAGCGAGGCCCCTGCCACCCACCACAGCGCAGACAAGCAAAGCTGACCAAGGCCAAGCGACGCCGCAGTTCCACCAGCACTGCCAAACCCAGCTCCCCTCCCCTGCCGGCTGTGCAGGCAGCTCCCACCCGGCCAGGACCCCCACAACACACCCCACGTACCTCAGAGCCAGAGGGGACAAAGTCAGGAGCAGTTCAGGGCCACATCCACCCGCTCCACGCCACAGGAACCCACTGCCACCTGCAGCAACTCCTCTGGTGTTCGGGTGCTCAGAGGGCCTGGGAGCCTCTGCAGACTCAGCACCCCGTTCCTCCTGCAGGTGATGGGAGATCTGCAGGTGATGGGAATGAGGGAACCCTGCAGCAGCTCACAGCTCCAAGCACCACACCCTGCCCTGCCTGAAGGAAGGGTTGGTTTGAGCACAACTCAACTACAAACCTACCAGGTCCTTCCTGAAATGAGCGGTGCACAAGGATAAAGCCAGCTCAGAGCCAATTTGGAGCTGCCCAAGTGTAAATAAGGGCAACATTTGACTCCTGCCCACCCAGCCACAATTCAAATACATTTTGCACATCAGCCTTCAAGTTTATTACGAGAAACTTGGCTTAACTTCAGGTGCATGTGCATTCTTTAAAGTTTCTTATTTAACAATCCCCTCCTTTCCCTTTCCCTTTCCCTAATCACACAACTAATCCAGCACTATCTGCTCAAGATGGTGAAGCTGAAACCAAAAGGCATTATTTAAAAAAAAATTGGATTATTAATCATAACTGTAACATTTCATGCCCAGTTCATACAGGCAGCAATGAGATTGCCTGATATCTCTCATCTATGTGCTGTTGGCCTTTATTCCTATTATTATGAATCTACCAATGGTCCCTATTAATTCCTAGGTGACACTCAGCCAGGAGAAGGTCATGTATTTTCCCCTCATGCACAAGATCATTCCCAAACTTACACTCTGCATCACTCTGAGTCATTTTCATCCTCAGGGGTTTCTTTTCAGTTTAAGTTGACATTTGCCTTAAAACTGATTGCTCTTCCAAATAGTTCTCATAACAACATCAGGTGGGCTTTGTTGTTATTTTAATCTAATAAATTATTGTAACTTCATTCTCTCTGCAAAATAATGGTTAATTTGATACTGGAGCCTTTTAATCATCTTCAGAAGTGTTCAAAAGAGCATCACAGTGAAATCAGTGTGTTTGGTAATTGGGAGGAAAAAAAATTCTTGTTCTCAAAAGTTACCTTCAGAAATTAAAATACTTTGGGTCTGATTGCTTCCCTCCTACAATGCTTTGTATGACTCACTGCAGCCCAAAGTAGGTGCCCTCAATTCTGCATTTACAAGGCAGGCATCATTTTCATCTGCTTATACTCTTTTTTTCAGTACTTTTTTCCTTCTGACATCTGAAATTGCCACTGTTTGAGCACTTTCTGCTTCTGCATTAAACATGCCTGGCTCAGGTCATGGATGGGCTGTCCCTCCTCATCCCTTTCCTCGAGGAAGACACGTGCAGGAAGTTGTGTTTTGGCAGGGTTTGCACTGTTTTCACCTGTGCCCTGCTTGGTGCTTGTGTTCCAGCAGGGGCTGGAAGAAGCAGAGCAAGGAACACATGGAAAGGGAAGTGGGTGCTCCCCTGTAGGAGCTGGAGGAGTTTTTAGTCTCCTGCAGGCTTTGGGGGCACCTGCTCCCCCCAACACCTCCCCACTCAGAGGGGAGTTTGGGTTTCATTTCACACACTGGGCAATGGTGAACAAGTGCCAGTCTCAGCACATCTGGGGCCGTCCTGCATCCCTCTTCCCAGTGTCCCAATTCTCTGGCGAGAGCAAGATGGAAAGAGCAGGAAGTGAAATCCATTAGCTTGGGACGTGCTCAAAAGAGGCCCAAGCAAGGCAGAGAACCCCAAAATGCTGGGTTACTACTGGCAAGTGTTTGCAGGAGCCTGCAAAGGCTTTCATGTCCAGAGAGGTGAGACATCTCATCCACCCTGTGTGCTATGTAATTGGGAAAGGCAACATGCTGCAGGCAAGGGCAAGTTTGGAGACTGCTGGATTCCACACTGGCTCCTTCCCACAGTGACAACGTTTGCTCCCAAACTCAGGAGTTCTGACACGAAGTTCTGTGCCCGTGAGCTCTGCCCCAAAGGGACTGTGTGTCACGACACCGAGGAGTTCTCCAGTCTTGCCACTGGCATTGTTACAGGAGGCAATTCTGACTAACAGTGACCAGGGACAGACCTTGCCCAGTGCACAGAGGACAGGACCGAGGGCGGCAGCAATGTGGCTTCCTTACCTGAGACAGGAGCAGAAGTGCTCCCTTTACAGAGACAAAGGAAAGGGCAGCTTCCCCTCTCCTCTCCAGTGTGCTCCTGGGACACCTGCCCTGCCATGAGTGTTTGAAAACAGCAAGTGAAGGGATTGTGGAGTGTTTCCACAGGTCTTTAAACAGAAAAGCACCTCCTGTCTGCCCACACTTCTCTCACTTTTATGTTACACAGGCATCACCTTTCTCTGAAAATCGTATTTAACATTTTTTTATTTTTCTTGCTAAAAACCATCTTAGAAACACGGCGCATCTTCAGGAGGCCACATTTAATTGCAGCAGTACAACAGGACACGCCTAGATTCCATTCCATTTGGACCTATGGAATGAAGGGGAGGAGGCCAAGATCGCCAGGATCCCTCCCACATTTTCCTGATAAATTGAAACACTCCTCAGTTGATTTGGCAGGTCACCCTGACCCCCGGCTGAGGCACTCAAGCAGCTTTTACAGCCAATGACTGGGAGGTCCTGGCTTATGTTGGAATCTGCTGGTTGCCAGCTTTTCTCTGCTTCTTCCTCTTCTTCTTGACCTTGGCTCCAGCGGTGTCCATCCCACTGGAATACTCAGAGCGCAGGATCTCAGCAAGGCGAGGTTTGCCGTGGGTCTTCTTGAGCAGGTCAGACCTGGGCAGAGGGAAGAGCAGAGGAATTAAGATTCCCTTCTCCTGCTGGGTGGGTGCCGACGGCAGCGCCACCGAAAGTGACAGTCGCGCGTTAGCGAAGGAACGGCCTCCCTTTCTTGAGGCTTGATTTGAAATTCTGTCTCATGCAAAATTAGATACTGTTGTGACAGGTTTTCACAAAGGTGGCAAAATATCGTGCCGTTTTTAAAAGCAAGCCTTTGTTCTGTACAAATGCTCTTGCAGGGGTGGCGGGGAGAAGGAGGGAAGGTTGTGCGCTGAAGGCTGATGAATGAGGTGACGCAGCAGTTTGAAAATTATAATAATAATAATAATAAAAAACCTAACACCCTGATGACACTGAACAATGGAAACATTTTATAAACAGAGCTTAAATCCAAAGCTTGAAAACACAAACACCCTCCCAAACAAACAAGGAAAAAAATTAAAATGTCAGGAGTCTAAACCCAACAGACTCTTCTCTTGCCGTGTCCTGCAGCCACCACATGCACCTCACAGCCTCCCTCTCCAGAGACTGGCTTTGCAAGGGTAGCAGATTCTGCCCAGCCACCAGACTCCAACATGGATCTCCCTGTAGCCTTAAACTGCCAGCTATAAATATAAAAACCCACTCAGCATTTTTCCACCACGAGTTCTGCCACTGTCCTGCTCTATAACCTTGGGCAAATCTCATCCTTGTTGCTCATTTATCTAAAATGCAATCTCTTAGGTGCAGGACCCACTGTTCCCTACCCCATTCCCATGGTCCTGGGCACAGTGGGGTGTCCACAGCTTTTGTGGCATGTTGTCAGCATGTCTCACTCTCCTCTTTATAATCACAGAATCACAGACTGGTTTGGGTTGGGACTTTAAAGATCATCTCATTCCTTTCACTCGACCAGGTCCAACCAGAGCCCCTTCCAACCTGGCCTTGGACACCTCCAGGGTGCACCTCTCTGAGCAATTGGTGCAAGGAAGGACCTGCACCAGATCTCAAGCATTTCCAGGGAAGTGAACAGAAATCTGCCTGTCCCTCTAAACATGAGGGAATTGAAGAGCAGCCCCACGTCCACACCCGTGTGCTTTGGTGACAACACAGGCACTCAGCTGACACCTTTCCAGGACTGCCTCAAAGTGCCTTCAGGCGTCCAAACCCACGCTGGGGATTGAAGAGAAGGAAGAATTTTTGGCTGCAGCAATGGATCAATGCATTCATTAGGCCAAACACACACAGAAGGCAAGGGAAGCAAACTCTTGGCTGCCTGGGGTATTTGCTTGCTCCCTTGCACAGCTTGTGCAGGTGTATCCTCTGCTCAGCCCCCTCCACCACTCGATCAAGTTTCTATCTGACACTTTGATTGTGTCTCCAAGGATTTACTACAGTAATTCCAGGGTTACCAAGCAACAGACCAGTTTACTTAACAACAGAGAACTATCTGTTGCAAAAGGACAAGGAATCCACCAGTAGCTGCCGGGCTGAGTTGCAGCTCAGCAGGGAGGTTGTCCAACACTTTATTATCAATCAGGTGAAATCGCTGCCCAATTAGTAAATCAATACTCCCCACTGAGGTGATCAGCTGTACACAGAAAAGCAAGGATGCGGGGAAAAGGGAGCTTTCTCCCTCTAACCTGGGGCCACGAAAATCAATGGAGTTGTGCTGTGGAACCTGTGCTCATCACGGAGAGAAGAAAAGCAGCTGTCAAGGCCCCGTTTAACCATGAGATGGGAGAGCTACAGGCAACAGCAGCAGCACCAGCCTGCAGTGACAGCACACCAGGAAAAGTGCACCAGGTCAGGAGCCCTGGTCTGATTCTGATTCCTGCTGTAAACCTGTAAATTCCCCTCTCTGCTCAACTGGTGACAGTCTCTGGGGCTCTGCCAGAGCAGGCAAGATAACCACAGGGCACCTTTCCTCACCAATGTTTGAGACAAAGCCCAGGAGAACAGAACAAGACCTTAATACTCACTCCCTGAGCATCCCTGGGCAAGGTATTTAATCTCTTTGGCCTCCACGTCCATTCTCCTACCTCCCTGTGTTTTCCCTGTTGCTGAGGGCTGTGTGGTGATAGTGGATACTGTGGCAAAAAGCTTCACAGAAAGGCTCTGAATGTAAGATGCATTTGCAACACAGACAGAACCCATGTTCCCATCACTGGAAAAACACATGGATTATCAGCATCTCCTTCTGTGATCTCATGTCTAGGTATCACAGTATATTGAGAGAGAGGAAGGAATAAAGGACTCAAGTTTAGAGCTGCCTGTGTACATCTGTAATTCAGTTGCAACCTCACAAAAACTGATACCAAGCCCCTCAGCAGAGAGACAATAAGGAAACAGAGGAACTGCCCCCAGATGATTTTGTTATCTCCTGAAAGGCTGGAAAAGACCGGGCCAGAGACAAAGCTTTAAAGACAAAAAAAAATCACTATCCTCCTTCACAAAACTGGAATGATTTTGTGCACTCTTTTAACATGAGAAACTTGTGAATCTTTATAAATACATCACTGAATGATGAAAAGGAGGAGAGGAACATCTGGAAGGAAAAGTGTCCAGTGAAGGCAAGAGTAAAATCCTTCCTTCCTTTGCTTCAGTTTCCTTCTACATCCACCTGCAGAGCTATTCCCAACATGCTGCTCCCCTTCCCCAGCCCACTCTGGAGCCACGGTGGTTTTAGGGATGCTGGTGCTGCCCAACCCTCCATCTCTGAGGAAATCTGAATGATCTGGACTGGTCACCTTCTCCTGGGTCTCCTGGCCCTTTGACTCTCAGCTCTTTGCTTTGCTCAAGGGTTCTTTAGGTATTGTGTGCTGGCTCAGAAGATGCCTCTGCTCATCTTTTCCCCTCAGTGGTGAGCGAGGTTGTTCTTGGAGGTGTCTCCCTCAACCTGGCTGGCATCACTGTCTGTTCCTTTGTCCTGCTGTGTGAGATGCTGCTGCAATGCAGTGCACAAGTGTAGTGACCTTTAACCAACTCACGGCATCTGCAGCAACCAAAGGCTCCCGAATTGCTCCAGCTGAGGAAGAAGGAGGATGAAGTTCTGACGCACAGTCCCAGAACTCATGGTGTGTCTTTGGAGGAGACTGGAGGAGGCTGTTCCATTTATCAGGGAACATTTCAACGTGGACTGCACTATCAATCTGCCTGACAGCATCTCCAACAGCTCCTTGACACCGTGCCAGCAGCAGAGCTGGGTTACCTCTGGGCCAAGGCTGCTGCAACACCTGCTTTTCCTACTTACAGCGTTGGATGAACCATCTGCAGCCAATGCAACCCTGTTTGGGTTGGTTTTGCTGCTGTTGTTTTTGCAGAGTGGGAGCAAGAAATCCATCAGCAATCCTACACTGCTCTCGACAGGCCAACAGATGGCCCAGGTCCTCTGTTCCCAGCTGATGCAGACGCTTGAGAAGATCGAGGAAAATTATTACCCAGCCAGAATGAGCACCAAGCCTGTTCCAGAACACCCAGAGAAGGGTGGTCTTCACACTGGGATGTGCTGAACAGCAAAGCCCACCTTGCCCTACTGGACTCAACTGTATTTCAGCTACAGAGAAACCCCAGTCTCACTTTCACTGCTATCCCTTGGCCTTCACCCTATGGAGAAAGGACAAAAGCAGCACTGGGAGGCTGGGAACCTCCCGGGATTCTTGCTTCTGTCAGGATCTTTCCCAGCCTAGAGGACAGGATATATTTCAGTTAGAAAGAGACAATAATTTTTGGTGCACACCCCCCAGCACAGAGGCTTTCCAGCTCCAAGTGCAAGCACTGTTAGCTTGCTCAGAGATGGAGCAGAGGCTCTGTGCTGCAGCCACAGTGGAGCAGGACAGTAATAAAGGGCATTGCTGGATGCAGATAACAATCAGATGGATTTTACAACTATAAAACTTTAATTTCATAACAGGACTTTTTTTACAACGTCAGGATGTGGTAACCAGGACTCATCTGTGCCCCTGGACTGCCTTAATGAAGAGTGATGGTGATGTTTCCTTTCACAGCAGCCATGTCTCTTACTCTAATTTTTGGCTCCATCTGCACTCCAGCCCATAGATACACGCTCTTACCTGAGCTCTAGTCTGGCTTTCTAGAGCAGACTGTCCAAACCAAGTGGAATTCCCAGTGGGCAGAATTCCAAAGTTGCATTTTGACTAATTAAGTGATATTAGGAAAACTCAAAGTGCACATAAAACCTGGCAGGCAAAGTGCTTCTAATGATGAGACAATTGCTGCGCAGGGAGGCCCAGCTGCAGCCTTGAGTCACAAACCCTGGATTAGTTTTTCCAAAATTGTCAATGCCAAGATGTTCAAAAGTGAAATCAAGGATATGAGGTGGGGGAGAAAGTAAAAGACTATTAGCTTTCACCCAAAGGAAACTGTTGTCCTGGCCATATGGAGGACAGAGGGCTACAAGGTCTATTTCCCAGGAGTTGTTTAATTCTACCTGACCGTGTTGAAGAATGAATTAACACAAGGATCTTGCAGCCAAAACCTTCAGGCCATGCCCATCTCCACATCAGAGCAATGGCACTGTGACAATGATGTACATTATCTCAAACAGAACCATCCTGGACGCCTTTTCCTGTTCCATTTTAGATTCTGAAGCACGAGGGGGTTTTCACCTTAGTTTTTTGTATCACTTCTGCACATGCTGTAGCAGTTCTTGATATTCCCAAGTAAATTCAACCTCTCTGAGCATTTCTTGCACCAGAGATTCCTGCCACAAAACCAGCTGAACCAAAGATTCATCTTTCTTTGTAATGGCTTGGATTCACAAACAAGGCAAATTAAGTTGCAACTCCTCATTGCAGTGGAACCCTTTGGGGGCACACACTGGCGCTCCTGTGTTCAAAAGGAAAGCAGACCATCAGTTGCCACAGATTCCCAGGAAAGTCCACTGATCCAGAATGCAAAAGCCTGAGCAGCACAGGGGTGCACGGAGGAATGGCAGGAGGTCTTTGGCATTTGCATTGTGAAGGAGTCAAAGACAAGTCTATCTGGCCTGTCAGCCACTTCCTCGCGCCGCGACTCCGCCGTGAACCACGGACAGCTAATCCCTCAATGGAAGTGGGATCAGCTTCCTGGCATCTACCCTGCAGTCAAAGCACGAGCCCAGACACACACTAGGCTGATGTACTGTAATTCAATATACAGTATCTGGTTCGTGTGCTCATCTCTTACCTAAATACAGCATTTCAACTTTCAAAAACATCGCAAGCAATTGTTTTTCCATCTTCAGATTGGGTTTTGTAAGAACCACTGAGTTAAGGGGACAGCTGGTTTGCACAAAGACCTTTGAAAAATACATGGAAGTTTAGGTGGGCATTCAGGAGAGGGCTGCTCCCACATTTCAGCACTGACACATCACACACCTGGCTGCTCCCTCTCCCTGTCTCACCTTCCCCAAGCAGGCCCTCGAAGGAGGCGCCAGGCACAAAAGGAGACTTCAAAAGAAATGAAAAGTTTTCTTTGTCCTCTTAAGGAAACATTTAATGACTGCCTTTACCCCACTTTCAACCTGGACTGCCTGTTCTTTATTCTCTAGGCAGGTGCTGAGAGATGAGGCTTTAGTGAGCAGCCTGATTAAAAACAAGTATCGGATGTTGGGAGACAATGTGTAATACGACAACCAACACTCACAGCATCATGTGAGAAATATAATTAAAAAGATTGCTCCGTGACTGTGCTGTTATAATTTCAAGCCTTACATTTTACAGTCGGAAATCATTTGTCTTCTAAATGGCAGGCTAAGTTTTGCTCTCTGCTTTGTCAGTGTGAAATCAAAAGCAATTCTCTAAGTTAATAGCACTATCTTGGATTTATGCTCGTGCAGACTGAATTTGAATTTATATTCACTTTCTCTAAACTGTCCTATAAATACTAATATATCCTCTCTCTTTATTTATTTTTTAAAGCACACACAGAGAAAGCTGATGAGAAGCAAGTTTCACAGGCAGGAACAATTGTTGCACATCACAACTTTGGCTATTTTTGCAGGGTCTTAACTTTCCAGATGCTCCCGGATCTGAAATCTGGAGCTTGAGCCATGACGAAGCTGTGCAAAGTCTGCCCACTTTCCTTGAGCCCCAATTATATGATCCACGTGCAAATGAGCTCTCAAATCACTCTCAGACCATTTGTTCCAACACCTCCACATCCCCCAACCCCACACGTCCTGCGTGTAAACTCCCTACTGTATCTTGGGCTTGCCTGTGCTATAATGGGATGAAGACTTGGGGAGGAGGAACCTCCGTCTAAAAGAGGTTTGTAACAAGGGAAAAAGTAGCTCTAACAGAGTAGCAACATCACAGAACAGAGAGAGGCATTGTTACAGGCCAAGTAATCCTGTGACACGCTACTGTCAGTCATAGCTTGACACCCTGCTGGGCCAGCAAGACATCAAAGCCCACCCCATACCATCTTACATGCTCTTTATCAGCTAATCAGGCTATTCTTCCCGAAATAAAGCTCCGTTAAATCCCCTGCTCACAGGGGCATTCCCATCCTGTTGCCCATCTGCTGAGGAGGGTCAGCTGGAGCAGGAGGCAGAGCAGTGGCCTGTCCCTGGTGGCTTCTGAAAGCAGGACAATGCAGGCTCCAACTTTTTATTTTAAAATCCCTTCCCCTTGCATTTTTTTCTTTTTACAAGATACGTACGTGTGCAAGAGATGTGCCCAGCCCTGGAACAATTATGTGGATTAGTGCTTTAATTGCGTGGCTAACGTTTGGTAATGGAGTTTGCAGCAACAATTACAACATCACAACTGACGCTGATAAAGAAAAAAGGTTTTCCTCCTTTTGCAGTGATCTCACTGGCAAGCCAGGGGTTTGCCTCCTGCCACTGCACTAGGGAAGACAGCGAGTCCTTAACATTGTAATCTCCAAAGAGAGGATTCTCTGTCCTGTGGAACCAACCCAAAACAGCCAGGATCAGACACACTGAGCACCTTCAGCTCCCTTGGAAGCACAGAAGAGAGTTCAGGGCTCTGCTCCTCCAGTAGCATCAGGGAGTCTCCAAATCCTTACACAGAACAGGAGTACCCAGGAACAGAGCTGCAACTCTAGGTTTGCTGCAGACTCTTCCTGGGAGAAATCCCACAGGATACTGCAGAAATGCTTTTGCCAGAACTACTCAGATCTACAGGCAGCAAAGAACAGGTCTGTTAGAATGATCATTTCCACCAACAGATCTGCCTTTTGATTTATGCTTTATTCCTGGAGCAAGCACAACCACCTTCAGGAGCAAAGCTCACCACAGTGTGTCACCTGGTGCTCCTTGACTCAGGAACATCAGGCTTGCCTACCTTTTTGGTCTTGGCTTGGTTTTCTTCCTTGAGCCTGCAGTTGGAAGAGCAGTCAGGTTCTGGGGGGCATCTCTCAGCCCAAAGCTCTTGGCCACATGACCCAGGTGGAGAGATCTGATGTGGAAGATGTGCTTGAGGTTCCTGGGATAGGTGGTATAGGCACAAAGGAAAGACTGCAGTGCTGAGGGGAAGAAAAAAACCCAGTGAATTCTGTTTGCTACTGCATTTTTATTTATATATATATATATATATGTACACACACTTAAAGATTCAGCTGTTCCAGCTGAAAGGACATCGGGCTTGTCCTTTGGGACACCTTCTGGTCAGCAGCTGGCAGAAAAGGTTGGCATGTTAAAAATCTGTGAAGGTTGCATAGAACTAGTACAATCCCAAAAGGGGAAGGTAGGTGCTGGAGAGGTGTTAGGAACTGAAACAAAGCTCTACTGAATTGATTTGGGTTTGCCTCCTGCAAGGCTGCCCTGTTGGTCACAAAGGGTGATGTTTGGAGCACGTCTCTCAAGAATTGTTGACACTGAATGGTAGCAGGTAAGGGGAGAGGGAAGAGAGATGCAGGGATGAAAAGAGGGGAAGAGAAGCATGGAGATGGCATAGGAAGACTCCTCTGATATTAGAGTCCCAGTAGTCCATGCATTTTTCACCAGTTACCAGCTAGTCCCTTATAAATATCTGAGAGCCGGATGGATTTCCTGACTCATCAGAGCACTGAGAACAGAGCTCACCTTCTCAAAAGGGAAAAATAATAGAACTGTGTGCAAATTTCCCTTCACATCTTTATATTCCTGTAATGCCCTTCCCTCAGGGCTCATTGCTCTAAAGACAATCATCCACTAATATGAACACTGCCTCTGCTCCTCCCCGTCCCTGGAATGTTCACTACACCCGGGCTGTCCCCTGCTCTGGGAATAGAGAGACTTCCAGGAAGGAAACTCTACGGCTCAGAAAATGCCTCCTTTCAATCCCCTGCTGCTCCTCTGCTTGCTAAACCTCCTGTGTTCTCCCAGCCCTCACACCAACCACCACCTGCATCTTCCTCTCCCTCTCATTCCCGACAGCAGCGAGCTCTAAACTCTCACCTCTCCTGCCCTTGCCTGTTGAGCCACCGGACCAGCAAGTTTGCCCACAGCTTATATCTAATCTCTTGGCAGCAGCCAGAGATTGGAGTTTATGAACAGTAATAAAAATGTCATTTTAGCAGATCAGCTCCTGGAAGGACCCAGGGAATCCATCAAAGCTCTGTTTACTGAGCAAAGCGAACTCCTTTTCCCAATCGATGAGAAGAAAAGATTGAGTTTTTTGCACCTTCTTCCCAATTTCACAATGCTACGCTTTTAGAGGCAGCTGAGCACCAAGAGACCTGTGTTTTCCCAAAAAAGAGAATGCTAAATTTCAAGTACTGTCTCGGTGTCTCATCTGAAGGCCATCCTTCTGAGGGCTTATAAACCAGCTCAAATGCTCGCAAAAACCCTGCTCTGCTGCTTTTTTTTCATGAAGTTATTGGTCAAATTCACCTATGAGAAGGTGTAACTCTTCAAAAGGAACAATAGGAACTTGCTCCCGCTTTGAATTGAGTCCCACTGGAGCTAATATAGCTGTCTGTCTCACAGCATTGAAATGGCTGATACTAAAGATCCTGTTATTATGAAGGCTGAGCTCACTTCCCACAGCCATGCAGGGAGGGAAAGCTGCTGGTACTAACTCCCCAGATCAGAGTTAGAGAATCAAAGTGTCAAAGGCCCCCTCCTCTTCCCAAAGTCCTGACAGACGTGTGCCAGATCCAGCTCTGTGTCAGAGCACACAAAACCAGGGAGAGCTGCCAGACACAAACCCAGAGCTGAACTAAGAGCCCGCAGGTCGAAACCCCAGCTCAGGAAACTGCCTCACCTCCGAGGAGCTCAGAGCTGAGATGTTCATTACAGCACCCGTGAGATTGAAATGAAGACCTCTGTGGATGTGGTTCTTCCTAAAATATTTACTGTCAGGTCTTTAGACCTCTTGGTGTTGCCAGAGCCATGTTTCCCGGCTTTTATGTGCAATTAGAGTGGCCAGATACTGAAAGCTTTATTGTTTGGGGGTTTTTTTAAAAGTTGAAATTCTTTTATGATTTTGTGATCAAAGAGACAGAGCTTTATGAAAACAACTCACAAAGACTGGTAACAGTGCTGGTCAGGCCATAAGTCATGCAAAGGGTTCCTCATCTCAACGCCACAGGAGCAAACTGCCTCAGCTGTTAAAGAGTTTTTGCCACACCAACACAAGTCTAAGGTAACATGTATTGGCTTGGAGTGGGATTTGGACTTGTGCTCATGTAAGACAGTGGATTTAAACTGGTCCTTTGCATCTATGCATCCCCATTTTTCTACAGGAAATGTAAGCATGGAAAGTCAAAGGAAAAAAGAATAAAACCCCAGTGTGTTCTGCATGTGATGGGGGTTAGATGGGTTGGTGTGTTGTTATTTTAAACAGGGGACAAGAGGGTAATGAGATATGAAAGTGAGACAGGTGACATAACCTGTTCACCAGGCTCTCAGCTGGCAGCCAGCTCCCAGCACTGGCCCCGGGGCCAAGCCTCAGCACGGCTGGATAAACTGGGAGGCACTTTGCCAGAGCAGGTGGGACCAGGAGGGAAGGATGCACCAAAACCACCATGGACAGGAGCACTGTGCCTCAGAACTGGGCTCCTGTGACTCTCCACACACAGGCACTGAGGGCAGTAAGGATAAGGCAAAATGCTCAACCACTGGCTGTGAAAGTGGGAAACATGGAGGAGAAAAGCAGGGTTTGCTTCCTTACCCTCTCTGTAACTCCAGGGGCACAAAGGATCAGGGTCTCCTGAGCTCCATCTGGCCCCGCAGCTCCAAAATGAAGCACCTACCACCATGCAAACCTTCAGACGGGAGTCCTCCACTTCCCAAAAAAGGGCCTCCACACTTGATGAGCTTCACCCTTCAGGTAGCAGGGCCCAGCCAGACCCCTCCTCCCACCCATCTCACTGCTGTTCAGTCAATCAAGTTTGAAGGGCAGCACCTTCCCTGAACCATTTGATTTGAGTCTGAAAAACGCGGGACCCAGAGGCAGAAGGGGAGAGCGGGCAGGGAGCCACTCGCCTTTGGAAAGCAGGCTGCGGTGCAAACACTGCTTATTAACACTGACTAGGTCAGAAAATGGGGAAAAACAGAAAAAGAGAGAGAAACAAATGCATCTCTGGCACAGTTTCCAATTGATTGTCTGCCATGAAAGCAAAAGCCAGCTGCCATGTTAATTATTCATGATGCCTGGCTCAGAGGGGAGGAAGAGGGGGCTTATGGAAGCCACTCAGCAGTGGAAAATTTGCATATGTAGATAGCAGAGTTGGAAAAAGAGGTGGAGTGCTCCTCTACAAGATAAATGGCATGCACAACGTTTCAGCATTCCCTGATCTATTTTCTGTACTTCTTGTCTGTGGCTGAAGAAGTTATTAATGCTGAGGTCAGCAACAAGTGTGTGTGGGTGGGTGTGTGCACACAGTGACACTGCAGAGAGAAACCACTGAGGTCTTCTAGGTGTGACCAGAGTTATTCACTGGTTGTCCCTGTCACAGGCATTTCAGGTCAGAAGTTTGCATGAATGAAGGATTTTGATCATTTTAGTCACATGTTTAGAGATTGTGCATTTAAAAGAGCAGCTCTAAAAGTAATTACACCAGTCAAGTAGAACAACACACCTGAAAATGGGTGCAGGCTGCTGGTGTAGCAAGTCTAACACTCTCGCTGCAGGAGAAAGGTGTTTTAAAACCCCACGGAACCGAAATCAGCACTACAACTGCTGGAGGTGGGGTGAGATTTCAGCCCAGTGATGTGCAGGGGCAGGGGGGAGAGAAAGGAGTGAAACAGCAGAATTTCAAACACTTTGCCCATCAATACAGCCACACATCAGTAAATGCATGCAGAATAATCTGGGGTAAGGAGAAGGTCACAGGAGGTGTTCTGCTGTGTCATCACCTACTAAGTGAGTACAACACTGAGAAAAAGCCAGCACCTTTGACCTCTTGAACAATCACTTCTAGGATTCCAAATAATTTTCATGCTGAACTTAACTTTTATCTTGAGAACAGCCTTCCCTTCTCCAGCTTCTCCAGGCATTGTACAGATCAAAGAGCAATTTCCCCATTTGGTTTTGGATCCCTTAGAGGGTGATTTCAGTAGTTTGGCACACCTGTCCCACAGCTGTATGTACGTGCACACAGCAGGTACATAGAATGGTACACAGGAATGATGCAGACCATTAAATCCATCTCACCAGGACCCCTCTCAACTGGAAATGCTGCAGAACTGAAATAACAGGACTTCTACATATGCTTAGAGAGCAGGACTTGACTCAGAGCAAAGTGACTAATGGAGTAAAAAAAGAAAACGATCAGGAAGATGTGGGAAGAGGAGACTCAAAAAAAAGGGTATGGCTCTAGTCTGAAAAATTGTGAGCAAGACTGGCTTAGTCTCTTGCACAAAGAGTTTGCAGTTTGTGGACTTGTCTCAATAACTCAGTGAAATTCCAAGTAATTGCCAAGGAGCTCTGCGGCCTGGCTTCCCACAGTGCCTTCACTGCACCACCTTTTTGGCTCCTCTCAGGAGACGGTTTCGTGTTTGTTTTCCTACCACATCCCCAGCAAGTTTTTAATATTTCTCCCAGATACATCTTCCTCTGGATTTTCCGAACTGAGAAGAAGAAGGGAAGAGTCTCTTACACTGCTCAGTGACAACTGCTGTGCATCCTGCTTGGAAAAGATGGGAAATCAAATCCCAGATATGCCCACGGCTACAGTTATTAAATCCATCCCAGTTTTTCTTCTTCCTGACTTTTTGAGTTGTTGCCCCCTCTCTCTTTCTTCTCCCATCCCACACAACAAGCTCCAGTCCAAGATCCTTTCCAAGGCATCCTGTCTTACAGGCTTCAAATTCACCCCTGGTGTGAACTGAAGGCATCTACCAGGAATTGCACCAGGAGGTGGTGGAGGAAGTCACCCATCCCCTTCCCAGCATAACACACACGATCCCTTCACTCCCGTGATTGGGTCAGAGCCCTCAGATGTGAATCCCACTGAAAGCCAAGATTAAATCTCATTTGCACGTAATATGGGAACGCCAGAAATTAACATTTAATATCATCACAAAGCCTTCTGGGCCCAACTCAACCCCCTGCAGAGCGCAATGGCCCCAGAATGTTTCTTCCAGGCCTTTTCCCTGATGCTCTGCCCCAGAAGGAAACCTTGGCAGCTAAATCTGAGCCCCTGTGGGATAACTGCAAGGAAGCACACTGACCTTTCTTTGCCCACTGGATAGTCCCCTCACTGGAGTGAACGTGGTTTTCAAATTTTGTCTGCAGGACCGTGGCCCGTTCCCGGACTTCCTGAGGGTTCTTGCCACAGGATTTCTACCAGGGAGGTGGGAGGATTAGAGGAAAGAGAGAATTTGAGTCAGGAATAATGAAGCAGTTTACAATAGATTTAATAACAGTAAAATCACACAGCAACTACCCAGGGGCCAACAAAGGTAATCCTCTCAATATTACTAGAGGAAAAAAAAAAAATCCAGATAAAGATGTTAAAGTCAGAGCAGCCAGTAAGCACCGTGTGGTGGGGAGAACAAATCAGTTTTAATTTTGTGTTTTCTAACATCTATCACGTTATCTTTTTCCCTCTTTTTTCCTTTCCTTTTTTTTTTTTCCTTCCAGGTTCAACAGACCAGATCCCACTGCTTGTTTCCACTGGAGTTATTTGGAATAACTCCCCTCAAACTCTACATTAACACTTCCACATTGACGCTGCAAGTTCCCCAGTGCACTTCCCTAAAACACTCAGACTGCTCCCGGCACTCATGGGGCAGGAGATCCCCGAGATCCATGAGATCCACATTCACCCCCAAGCTCCAGGGAAGAGACCAATTTCAGCACCTATGAACAAAGGCAACTAAATGAACTTCTTATGAATTCTTTCATGGATTTCTACATGAAGTTTTCTCACTGTCAACGCACTGTATTTGACTGGAACCGCCATCACTTGGCTCCTCTAGAACAGGACAAGCCCCCCACACCAAAGGCACGACAGAATGAACTTCCTCAGGCCAAAAGGGCAATTTTGCACATGCTGGGATCAGACTGTAGGATGCAGTTCAGGAAATGGAAAGCAAACATTGCTGGGAGCAAGCTGTTACTGGGAGGAGAAGAGAGGCTGTCTCCCTCTCTAAGGTATCCAGGGAGAGAGAGAATGAGCACCAGAAAACAAGTCAAATTTTTGATGGTAAGTTGACAGCAAAGTGCAAAGCCAAGCATCCATGGATGTGCACCTCTCCCAGAAAAGGGCCACAGTTCTCAAATGCTACTCAACAGGAACCAGCATCCAAGCCTACGAGTGCCAGATCCAAGGCAGCAACTTGATGCTGGTCAACTCCCTCATCCGAGCAGGGCTGACTGAACACAAACAGCCAGCTCCTGGGATTCTGGAGGAGGCCTGTGCCAAGGCAACAATCCTGTTGTTCTTCTCTGGCAGATCTGCATGCTAATGCCGCAAAACCCTCTTTCCTCTGCACTGCTGGCAGTCCAGAGGAGCCACATCCCACTGACACCACAAACCCCGGGGATCTGCTGGCACCCGACACAAAACGTTCTGCGGGCCCAGATGTGCCACTCTGTACCCAACAGCAAATGTGCCCACAGACAGACCTCGAACACTGCCTAAATGCCCTGCACTGTGTCCTCTCTGGAACTCAGGGTCCCACATCTTCCAGCCACTGGGTTATTCCTCAACAAAGCAAACAATCTTGGGGCTGGAGCTTCTGCTCATTCACCACCTGGACTAACTGTCCACGTGCATCTCCAGAGACAACCACGGGTATTTTAAGACAGAAAGAGTCTCCCAATCCACTTGAGAAAGGCTCACAACCCAGTTGCATCATTCAGGTTGGAGAAGACCTCCTAGATCATCGAGTCCAATCTGTGACCAGTCACTGCTCCAGACCCTTTCCCAGCTTCACTGCCTTTCTCTGGACACTCACAGGTGCCTTTTAGTCCCACTTAAGTTGTGCCAGCCCATCAGCTGAGACAGCCTCCAGCCCAGGGGCCTCTGGAAAGGTTTAATGAGCCCCAAGTGGAGCTGCCTCCCCAAAGTGGCCACTCCTTGTTGTCACGACCAAGTTTCCACTGCCGTGAAACACAAAACTTTCTCGCCCCGCCTGCTCCTCCCGGCCCCCAGCACTTTCCTTTTGTTAAGCCTCCTGGCAGCACAAAGTGTCACCTTCCCAGCGCTTTTTAATATGAATGTGAAATTAGTGAGGTTTGCCCTTTCCCCTGGCGGACAGAATCCTCTGTTATTAAAAAGTAAAGCACTTTAATAATGAAAACTTTTTCTCTTTTTCCTGTGTTTTAACTGTTTAAAATTAATGAGAAGGGCATAACGGTTGTCAAAGCGATATTGAAAGCCGGGTAGCCAGGACCGAATAAGCACGAAAATCCCTCCAGAGTGTTAAATAAACAGTGCTTCAGCCCCCTCTGAATCCCTGTGTTGGTTATTGTATACATTCTGTAACAGCACTCAGAATAGATCTGAGCACCGGGGAGGCAGAAAGGTTTCAGAATTCCAATAAAGGCCTCAAATTAAAGACAGCCTGGTGCGAATTCCAGGAGAAAATTAAAGAGACCTCAAGCTTAAGTGACAGGTGACTTGCTTCTGTGTCACAACTGTCAGGGGATTTAGTGATAATATGGCAATATATTACAAAGGACTTTTCTTATTCCCCCCTTTAGGTTTCAAAATGAGGCATCTCTTCTTCCTGGTGCTGGGGGAAAATAAAAAAAAAAAAAAAAGACAAAAATGAGGGATAAAAAACTAGGTGCATAATTTCCTAAGTGTGAGGTCAGTCCAAGAGATATAAATAAAAAAATAGGAAATGGTAGGAAACATAATGTCCTCGGAAAACAGCTTCTCCCCTCCTCCCACCTCCACCTTGTCTTTTATCCCCTTCAGACCCTTGAAACATATCTCATTTTAAAATTGCACCCTAATGGGCATGCAAAAAACCTGTGTTTGAGTCCTGTCTTCCAGGGAGGTTCATCTAAAAAAACAAAAAACCCCACTCCAATAATAATAATAATAATAATGATAATTTAAAAAAATCCAAATTTAAAACTGACTCAGAGGCAAACTGTGAAAATAAAACCTGCCCACGATGTGAGTGTCTGAACAGATCAAATAAATCAGTGCTACTGGAAGTGCATGGAAGCCATTCCATATGCTTAACTCACATAAGCAAGCTTTAGTCCTGGTTTGGATGAGCAGGAGAATTAATTTGAGATTTTACACATTTTTCCAAGGCCCCAAAGAGAAAAGCCTGCCCCAGAGGTTTGGTTGATCTGCTCCCCATCTAAATTGGTTACATCTGTTAAACAAGCAGCACTATTGCCATCCTGGAGAAACAGTGGGATAGGAGAACTTTTTCCACCTTGTGATTCCTTAAAACCCTGTTCTGGCAGATCCCAAACCACTGACATAATGAGTGTGGACAATAATAATATTTATAAGCTAAAAGAAGAAATGCAAGGAAAAAAGTTAGGATGCAACATTACTTAACCAGTTCAAGACATTAGGGGAACTCCCCAACACCAACTGCACCAGAAAAAGACTTTTATTTCTGTCAGAAGAAGGAAATTTCCAGTGATAAAGATGGCAGGTTTTAGGTTTGACAGGTTGGTAGAAGTACTGAAAACTTCTGATTTCATTAAGAGAATACGATAATGAAAAAAAAAATTGAAACACAGTAAGACTAGACTGAGGTAGAAAGGTTTGTTCTTAATACAGTTAAAAAAAAAAAAAAAAAAAAAAAGAAAGAGATGGGGAAAACGTACCAAAAAGCCTGGCTGTAACATCTCCTGCTTCCATTATACTTCAAAACAAAATGAAGGGTTTTGTTTTAATAACAACTTTTTACTAACCTCCACACACCTTCTCTAGAACTCACCAAGTCCCCCTTGCCCCCCTCCATAAAAGTTGAAAGATCAAATTTATTCTCTTTGTAGGCAGGTGAACATTCACACGCCCAGACATAGCCACATATATATTTTATACACCTAAATATAAAATATACATTTTACAGGCACTTCAGCTTGCTCCCTGGCTGCACAGAGAAGCCCAAAAAATACATGTTCCAACGTGGTACTGATAATGGACTTGAGTTGAGGCAATGAGAACTGAAGAGCATCATAATGAGGTTCCTGTGTGCAGGACTATAATATATACACGACTCAGTGCAAGGAGAGCTGAGCAGCACAGCCGAAGCTCTCTCCAATGGCAGCATCCCACCAGGATCAGGCTCAGCTCCTCAATCCCTCTCTGTCCCATGCAACGTCCTGCTGCATTCCCAGCTTACTGTATTGTCCATATGGCAAACTTAAGAGAATTTAATAGAGATTAAGCCTCCTGAAAACTTGGGAAATGCCCCTGCAGCTTCTGAGGCGACCACTCAGAGCCTCCATGGCAATATAAACCACAGAGCTAACAAACACGATGAATCTTCGATTGCATTTAATATATTTTTCAAGTATTTCCTGAAGGAGTCTATTTTGTATTGACAGAACTGCTGTAATTTCATCCCCATTAAATGATACAGAATTTTTCCCATAAAGAGACTCTATTCTTAAATTCCAATTCTTTCAGATTCTGAGTCACACAAAACCTGGTTATTCTGTATTTCTAAGTTCCTGCAGGAGATTAAAACCATCCTACAGCCACAGTGGATGTACCTCAGCTTCAGTGAAGTCAACAGCAAAATCCCCTTTGCTTTGATGTCAGAGGGAAAAAAGGAATTTAATCCCACCTTTGGCTGCAAGCAAAAGGAACCAACAACTCCTGTGGAAGTTCCTTAGTGCAGCACCTGGCCTGGCAGGGCCAGCCCAGCAGCACTGCTGAGCCAAACCAGGGCAACAGCTCCTTTCAAAGAGGGGCAGGGTTTGTTGATTTTTTTGAAGGGATAAACTCAAAAAAGAGGTGTATTTAGAAAATTCTGTGCTTAAATATGTAAAGTATTTTACAATTTGAAAGCATGGCAGAAATACCAGTTTGATCAGTTTCGGTAGCAAAGAGGCTTGTTAAGCTTTTTACTGCTAAAAAGGCATTTTCTCCTGCCACTTTTCAAAACTTAAATCCTAATTTCCTAGAGCAAAACATGTTCTCTGTTTAGCCCCCTTCTCATGAAATAACATTTGTCCCCACGTCTGGAACTGAGAATATTCTGTCCCGTGTCAGCAACAAATTTAAAGAACAATTTCTGCATAAATGGAATTGTTGTAAAAGTCTTCAAAGGAATCCCTGAGTTACCCCCTACAAGCACTTTTGGGAGAAAAGGGAATTATTTTCACACAGAACTATTTAAAATAATTTCTGCATTAGCAAAGCACAACTAAACTCTGTTAAGAGGTCATATCCTAAGGCATGATCCAGACATTTCAAATACAGGCAGCATTACAGGCTGATTTCAGCCACCACCAGTGCAGTGGTGGGAAGGAGCTTTTAATAGAGCTGCATCTCAGACGAGCTGAGATCTGGCTTTGTGCGAGATGCAGGGTGTGTAGGAACACTGAACATCTTTCAAAAGCGTGTTTACCAGGAACACCACGGCTCCCAACAGCCTTCGCCGGGAACGAGGCGCCTCAGACACGGGGTAACAAAAGCACGAGCAGGGAAAACAGCAGCACGAGGAAAAAAGAGTGTGCTGCATCATGCTTGACACATTCTTGACTTCCGTTCAAAATGCAGGGTTCTTGCAGGATTTAATTTGCCAGAATGCAACGACGCCCGAGACATCAACTGCAAATGAGTGAATTCTGTGAATTAGCAACTTGAAGGCAGACCCAAAGCTTGCCCAAGTCAGTAAAAAGATGCCTGTCAACCCAGGGAGCTTTGTTTTAGGCTCCAAGTAAATACAGTTGATAAAAAATCCCTACGTAACACATCTCCAAACGCATTTTCCTCATTTCTTCAGAGAAGTTTAGTGCCATTTCTCATCTCCAACAGTATTTTAGTGCAGAAAACCCAGGACAGACAGAAGCGTGGTGCAGGGAAAAAGCCTGAGGCTTTTGCATCCAGAAACCTTCCATGTCTGTTAGAAAGGTATTTGCTGAAGAGTTAGTAAGCAACTGTTTTTCGGGAACAACAGTTTAAAAGACTGGAAAACTGTGATATAAGGTAGTTCTATAATTATTTACACCGCCTGACATCACGGATGTAAAGACAGACACTAAGGCAGGAATACCTGTGATGTTTAACTGGCAAATGAAAACTGGAGCAATTCCAAATCAGCAGAATAACTCACCTTGCTTCCTGGTCTGTGCAACTTGAAGCGATCATCTTTCATCAGGCTGGTTAACACCTTCTCCATCTTCATCTCTGAAACACTGAAGCAACAAAGACAAAAAATTACTATTTCTCCTACTTTGAAATACAGAGTGGAACGAGCCACAGACTGGTAACAGAGAGCAGAATGATTGAGATTCACAGTTCAGTTTGAGAATTTATTCCTGAAATACATGAGGTCACAGCCCAGACACTCCCTCAGCAACCCTGAAAGTGTAACTACTGTAAAATCTAAACTGGTACTTTCCGTGGCACAGAGACACAGTTTCACCCACAACCTTGTCACTGTTTTCAGTCATCAATACACACTCCAATTCTACCACAGCATCAAAATAACTGAGGGTGGACTTTTCATTCACTGGAAGTCTCCTTGGCTCTCAACCAGAGGAACTGATTAAAGACAAAATTTAGGCCTTTGATTACACTTCCACTATTTTCATAATTTTTCCTTCCTTGCACTTAGAAGCACCGAGACAACTGAGAACCATCTGGGTACGTTTTCCACTAAAAGAAACTCAAGATAGAGCTGAAGCATTAATGCTTCCTGGAAATTCATAAATTTGCTTTGTTACTATAAAGAGTAAGCTCTGCAACCTCCACCTTGAGCCCAGGGGTTGTCCAACACGTCCTTGTACGCTGCATGCCACGGGCAGGGAGCAGAAGGTTGGCTGTGCAACTGTGAGAGAGACTGACTGAGACACACACACAGGCTGGAAACGTGCTCCACTCACTGTGGTACTTCTGCTACATCTTGCCTCCTCTAATTTAGCTTCCAGACTCTCTGGAAGGAGAGAGCTCAATCCTCCCTCAAAGGATGATGCTTTCATGTTTACACACATTTGTTTCCACCCGTGTTAGTGACTATGCTCGCAGAACTGAAGAGCTAAAACTAAAGCTGTGCAAAGACACAGCTCCTTCCTCGCATATGACTCAAGCTCAGAGGGTAACAACAAAATCCCAAGGAACTTTTCCTATCAAGCCAATTCTCCTGCAGCTTCCTTCCCCCTGCTCACATCATCACTCTTTCTTTCCCACAGGATCATACATTATTCCAACTCCTTGCTACGTCGCTTGGGTCAAAGCTCGGAGACACTTCCCAATGGACAAACTCACCCTCCAATTCATTTCTAGCCTCAAAAGCCACCTCTGACACACCAGATACACAGCTTGATTTCCTTCCTTGTACTGAGAACTCACCTTCCCTCTCATGTGAAGTGCAAAGCCAAAGCCCAGCCCATTAGGGACCCCACTGCATTTTTTTTAAGTACAGGAGACTCAGTCAGCTGTCCTAGCCAGGCTTCACACTGGGCATTTATTTTCATTCTGTCGACTCACATTCCTCCTGTAGAGTCAACCAGGTGATTTATTCTCCAGTCCTGCTTGCAAGACACTGCTGGGTCCTGCTATGGCCCAGATATGGAAATGCTTACAAACCTGCTTCATTTCCAAGTGAGCAGTCCTGCCTAAAGGTGCATTTATAGGAGACTAGAAATTCTTTGTCCTCTTTAACACTGTCTTGAGGGGCACACACACACACCAGGTGACAGCACAGGAACAGCTGTGCTGCTCCAGGTCATTAATATTACAGCTGCATCCAAACCGGGTCCCATTTCCAAGGGAATTACTCAGATCATAAAAGCTGATGTCTGTGGGCCCAAATTTTCAGTAATGGGCAAAGGTTATCTCTAGAAAAGAAGCCAAGGAGTTCACTCGGGATCACACCAATCTAAAGAAGGGAGAAATCTTTGAGGTCCAACAGTTCTCAGATTCCTGAATCTCAGATGGTCAGAAGGATGCCTGTGGCTTCTGAAAGGAAGCATTGCTGATATTCTTCAATTTGTAAAGTACAGAAAGAAATTTTAACAAGAATATCTCCTTTCTTTTCATTCAAAGCTCTCTAAATGGATGAATCTTTGCCACAGTGTGTGACAGGATACTGTGAGCCTTGCCTGCTCCCCATCCTTCCCAGTTAAAGCAACAAATACCTTTGCTTTTGCACTCTGCCTTTTCAACCTCAGCCAGCTCACCACCACAGCATAAGGAAAAGAGATGGTCCAGAGGAAGAGCCATCCAGGCTGGAAGGGATGGGTCAGAGTGGCCACAGGACACCCTACCAGGGAGACCAGCCCCACTGTGTGCAGCTGGGGCGCCCAACATCCACATTCCTTCGCAGAGGATGTGGAGAAAGGCGGGGGAGCAATGGGGGAGAAAGGGAAATGGAGCATAAAACGACAACCGAGGGTTTCTCTGTTTGGTTTTGAAAACTATAACAGCAAATTAAAACATAAATGGCAACCACTTAAGCAAGAGGAAAGCAGACCTCCCCCTTCCCACTGCAAAGGTTGCTTTGACACCGCTATGAATGAAAATGTCAAACCTTTGACATTGATTTGTCTGAGTTGTCACCCCCTCTCGGGTCCTCCCCTCGCCTGGCGCGTCGCCAGCCCGCAGCCAACAGATCCACGGACGGGGTTCACAGCGGGGAGCAGCGTGAGGGAGCTGGGAGGGGGGAAAAGCACAACCCCAGAGAAGGGAGAGAAACGACTCGTGCCTTCACGGTGATGCCTTTCCCTTTATAAATTAGTTAGGCAGCTGTTAGGAGATAAAGAAATTATCTGATAGCTGTCGAGGCAGGCGCTGCTAGATTGCAGCTGAAGGGACTAGAAGAGACATAAAGGAAAAAAGAAAAAGTGAACCTCACATTTCTCTGCTTGTTGCTTTCTCTCTTTGAAGGGAAATCTGTTAGTTGTTCTTAGAGCTGAGACAGAACATTTTGGAGCCTAACCCTTTTTTTTGGAAAAAAAAAAAAAAAAAGAAGGAAAGAGGGAATGTAGAGCAAACAGGAGTGTGCACGTGCCGGCACATACACATTTACAGCTGGGCAGAGCAAGCACAACTTTCAGCCACACAAAGCCTGAAGAGAAAGTTGCAGAGAGAGGCAGCTTTCCTGGGCCCCAACGGGAATTACTGATCTCAGCAGAGCCAAAGTGAGATCGTTTTGGCAAAGGCTAACGCTGCTTTTCCACACTGGAAGCCAAGGAGAGGCTTCAGGTACCGGTGAAAATTAATTGCGAGCGATTTCCAATTTCAAAGGCAGTCATCTCTAATTCCGAAGTGGATTTTCATCCAGGAACAAAGCCACGTCTGCTCTCATTACTTCCGACTCTCAACATTCCTGGACTTACTCCCATGCATGCTGGGGTGGGTGGAGGGGTTTAGAAAAAAGCTCTGGGTCAGATCCTCATCTCCTGTAAACCAGCAGAGCACTGCTCATTTACACCAGCTGAAGGCTGCAGGGACACATCTCATGCTTTGTCTTCTTCAAAATACATATTTTATGAAGTATTTACATTTCAATAAACCCAGTGGGAATTTCATTTAAAAAAGGGAAAAAAAACCCCCAACAAATCAACAAATTAAAAAAAATTCACAACATACACTCATCCTCGACAAAAACCCACGAGATTTAAAAATTAAGAATAAAGAAAAAAAAGCCAACTCCAGTAACTTGTGCAGCCCAAGTCAGAAGCTACAAAGACTTAGGGTAAAGAAACAAAAATGAGCAGTGCTTAAGAGGCTCGGTGACAGTCCAACACACGCTGTCTTTCACCCTCGCACTGAATTAAATTGTCAGGATTATCACCATAATGCTCTGTTTATGAAGGGTAACGGCAATTTGTGCTGATGGCACTTGCTGCCTTGAGCTCCAAGCTGCCTTTCTGCATCTTCCCTGTAATTCATCAGCTCCCTGCTCTATCCTGGTGCCCCTTCTCACATCCGTGTGGGAACAGCGGAGGCCACGCGGCTGCGAAGAGGCCGAACCGCCCCCGTGCCAATGAGACACTCACTTCCCTCTGAAGATGGGGGTCAAGGAAGGCAAATTACTCTCCTTTTTTGGCAGGTCCTTCATCTGCAGGGCAGCACGTTTTATGAAGAACATAAAACAAACAAACAAACAAGAAAAGGCAATCCCCGGAGTTGTCCGGCTCCGAAAAGTGAAGGAAAAACAAATTCAAATAAATCTCCCTCTTCTTATCCAGTGTCTTCAAGATTCCTGAAGACCATGGCCAGCTCAACAACAGGTCTCCTTAGCAGATGTAATTACCTGCCTGAGTGACACTTCCTTAAACTTGTTAAAAAACAACAAAATCAGAATAAAAGCATTAACATTTAAAATAAAAAGGAGAAAGATTTCCTTCTCCTTCCTCTAACGCTACCAAAATATTATAAAATCGAAAACCAGAACTTTCTACTTGGAGTTAAAAATTCACAATTATGTGAGATTTCACCTTTAAATGTCAGTGCTGTTTGTTACATGAAAAAAAACCCTGTCAGCTTAGCCTTCCATGTCTTGCTGGTGTCTGCTTAATAGATAGTTACCTGGGATGATGGATGGCTCTTTGTTAGACCACTAAATGGCTCACAGCCTAGAATAAGCCTGTATTTACTGCCAACATTTGTTTGTTTCAAGGATGCAAAACCAAATTCGATTCCAAGCAGCTCCACCCGACAGAAACACAAGAAATAAAAGAGAACTAATTTGTGCATGAGTTTACAGGGCTCCATCAACACTGGTACAACACTGAAGGGACTCTGCTGATGTTCTCAGACGCCGAGAGACAGCAGTGCAGGGAGCAAGGGGAGGCACAAACACCCAGCTGGCTGCTGAGGAGGCTCGAGATCCTGCCTAGCAATGCTGAGCAGCCAATTGTGGGTTTTCGCCACAAAAGGACCATTGTGCAAGCAGAGCTGGACTAAAATCTCATCATGTGTCAGCCATCAGATACCTGACTGCACACTGGGCTGGTCCTTACTGAGCCTGGCTTGCTCTCCTTGCTGTCTATTCCCAAATCCAGGCTAAAGCCAGTGTAAGAGAAGCCTTCCCAGGCTTGGAAGCATACCCCACATTCGGTCTGCAGAGTCCACCCTCCCTTTTTGCCTTCCAGGACCATACTGGGCTCTCACCACTGACAAAAGCCTCTCCTAATTCCTGTCACAAGGCACTTAAACAACACATCTTGGTCAATTATCTGCCAGATATGACCCACAGCTCCCCAGCAATTTCTCCCCTGGTTCTCTCCCGAAGGGCAAGCACAGTCTCTGACAGGGTGGTGCCATGCAGGCAGATGGCCAGGTAGCATCTGACAGGCTTGTTTGACTTGTGATCTCCACATAGTCATGACCTGAACCCAAGGCCAGAGACACAACAATGGAGTGCAAAGGATCCCTGCCTATCGTCTCCTCTCTGCCCCTCACCACACACACTCACTCACGCACAGCCTGTCAGGCTGATGATTTTCACACACTTCCCTCTTCTCCTTTTGCTAGTCTGGGGCCGGCCCTGGATCACAAGAATTAATAAATTCTTATTAAAACCTGCACGAGACACAGTCCCGCTGAAAGTGCCACGGAAGGTTAATTAGCAAGGATGAGCTGAAACTTTTGCTCGCGTTTCTGACTCACTTAATCTTGTGAGAAGCCAGCAAGCTGACATATTCCGCCTCCGAAGGCGCCAGGACAAGCAGGCTGTTCCCGTGGCAGCCAATGCGAGCCGTCCTCCCGATCCGGTGGATGTATTCCGCAGGTGAAGCCGGAGCGTTGTACTTCAAAAAAAAGGGGAAAAGGAGGAATTAACACAGCACGGCGTGTTAATTATGAACGAGACACTCAGCCTGCTCGACTGAAACAAAAGGGAGCTCGGCACACCCCGCACCTCCCTCGGATTTGGGCTGTTTGTAAGGCGCCCATCGGGCTCATCCCTGGAACCATCACTCAGCCCCCCCAGCCACAGCAGCTTTTTGACATGTGAATGTGACACATTGGCCAACTTTCAGCTAATAGGACAGTTTCCCCATCTCAGTGTCTCTCTTTGCCTTTTACGTTTTATTTCTGTACAGGCACGTCAGAAACCTGTTTGCTTCCCCTGGAAAAAAAAAAAAATTGAATCTAATCAAATCTCACTAAGACCTCACACCAAAGAGTGCCCAGCACCGCCCACATGGACTGGGGAGCTGCCTGCTCTGCATTTGGGAGAAAAGCCACAAAATAAAAATCAACTGATGTCAATTTAGAGTGGGGCTAAATTGCTTTGTTTGGATTAAAGCAAATCACAGCTGGTTACAGGGTAGAATAAATCTAAGAGAGGAAGGAGTGCTTTCAGCAGTGCATGATACAGGTAGCAACTGTCTTCCCCTGTACAACTACCAGGCACCATCAAAATGTTCCTTAAAGACCCCCCAAATAAAGCAGTGCCTCTCATTTACTTCACTGGGAACCAAAACTACCCAGCCATTTGCAAGATCTGATAAAGGGTGACACATTTCCCTCCCTTTAACCTCCCCCTATTCTTCCCCCCCTCCTCTCTTTCCTGGAAAAATGAACACGCACAGAGATACTGCTCAGAAATGAGCCCTCAGCAGTTTAACTGGAAAAAACCCAACAACCAAAGCCCACTCTAGTGTTTATACCTGTGCCCTCTGGCAAAGTTTCTACTGGCTAGAGGTGTGAGTAAGATGCTGTGAGCAATCTAATTGCTCCCTGCAGGTCCTTGCTCTTGGACACAGCTCTCAGGACAGCTGAGATTTCGCCTTCTGGACACAGAGAAGTCTCCCAGGGCTTTAGGTAATTTGCACTGCGTTCTAACACTGGCAACTATATCTTTGGTTAAATTATATTAATATACAGATCTGGGAATTAAAGACTTCACTTCCACAGCCTTCTCCAACTAGCTGGCTGCTACAAAATCATTCTTTTTTAAGAAAACATAAAAATCAAATCAAATTTGTTACCTGAAGGGATGAGGTAGAAATTAAAAAGCTTTGTTGAGGCTCTGTGCCCTGTTCCTTTTACTCAGGTGTCGCTTGATACATGAGAATCTCTGGATCAGATTTTCCTCAATTCAACTAACCTTTTTTTAATTATAAATCTTTTATAGAAATGAAATCTGCCTCATGCTCTCAGCCTCCTCTTTGAAACGACAGGCTGCTATTTTTAAGGTTCAATCCATCTTCCTTAGTTTCTATTTTTTTTTCCCTAAGACTATATTTCTGTCAACAGCAATGCAGCAGACTGGGGTTTTGTTGGGCTTTTTTTTCAAGGGAAAATCTGAACCATGCAGTTCTACTGGAAGCTGGATGCTGATAACCCCAACCCAGCCAAGCCTCACTCAAAACACTGAGGTCACTGCATTGACACTATTGGACTACACCATGTTTAACATCAGGAATGCCCTTAAACTCCTCATGTAAGCTCAGGAAAACAGGAACTCAAGAGATGGCCAGTATTTCACAAGATTTGGCTTCCTGGGAGAGGAAATGGAGTGTGTTTCATCCCAGCCATTGGTAACACTGGAGTTATTGAAGAGAAAAACAGAAAAGACACGGTAACAATGCTATATCCTGGCAAAACCTGGAATCCCAGTCCTGCAGTCAGGAACACGTGGGTCTCCCACACCTGTAGGCATCAGCACCAAGACCAGCAAACTGCAGAAAGGTTCTGGACTCAAAAGAGATTTTATCTGAGCAAAGCTGCACAAAACCAAACAGACACACAGAGCAAACCCACATGTACGATCCAGGTAACTTGAGGCAGGTCTAGTCCCCGTGCTGCAACATCCTTTAAAATTAATAAGGAAATGACTTTAGTAAAAATGCTCTGGAGATAGCAGCAGAGTGAGAGCTCTTCTGGGATGGCAACCATGTCTGAAAGCAACTGGCTGTGCAAGTAGGTATTTTATGTGTCTAGTCTGGGGAGAGATGGACTGAAGGTCAGAAGTAATGCTGAGGGCTTAAAATGCAAGGATTGCTAGCAGACTAATACAATAAAAAGTGATCCACTACTATGGCCCAAAGCTTGGAGGATACAAACACACCTATTTCAGGATGGTGGTGTTGAATTACAGCAGTTTGCTACAGTCCCTCTGCATTACATCTGAGAGAATCCACTGTCTGAATGGCAGGGATACCCTTGGTTCTTCAGCTTGTTTCACTGATGAGAAGAGATCTGCTCATAGGCACTACCGCCCAAACACAGAGAGAGGCAGAATTCCACCTCTGGAAGGCAACACTAGTTCTGAGCACATCTTTCTCCAGAGCAAGCCTAAGTACTAAAACCAGGCTGCTTATGATGAAAGGGGACAAAAAAAATAAAGGCAAATGGTCAAGAATCCCGGCCTTGCATGGAATGTCCAAAGATCCACTGATCTCTACCTACAAATAATTATTTGTTTCCTCAATGATGGTCTGAAGTTGGGGAGCAGATGACTTGCAGGTCACCTGGCCCTACAATAAAAGGCCAATAAACAATTTAGCAGAATCTGCAGGAAGCTGGAGCCCAGCTTGAGGAGAGGGGACTTCAGCTATGCCTCAGATTTGCACCAGTCTGGCTTTGATTTGGAGAAACAAAATGCAGCCGTGAAGAAAAGAGTCTGTAGCTGCTGTCAGGGTTTTATTTGATGTGCCAGCTGGTGAGAAAACCCATCAACTTGGAGAAGGGCTTGAATGAGACCCTTTAGTTATCCACAGTCACTCTAGCTCCAAAAACATACCCCTTCAGAGAGAAAAGGGAGTTTAAATACTGTCCAAAACAGAGAGTGTAAACATGTTTCAATCTCCCTTCTTGATGTTTTTGTTCATTAGTAATGTCCTCACATACTCCTTGGATTTTACATTCACCACAAGCAATAGCAGAGCAGGTGTGCAGATTTAACTCTGTTAGGAAATGTTTTGCAACACATGTATCTTTTAGCTAGTTGCAAAATAGAATATATTAAGGACGTAAGCAGGAGCTTAATGTACTAAAAATGTGTCAGCCACCCACTGAAGTGTTTGCATGCAACTCCCACACACGTTAAAAGAATGGGAAGCTGATGTTTTGGCAGCAAAGGCCTTCCCATAAGCACTAACCAGGCTGTTTTGTGGCTTCAACTGCAGTAAAAGAGGAGCCACTTTCCACAGCGGCCACTCCGAAATAATGCACCCTCGCGCTCCAACACGCTCATTAGGAGGTGACTTGTTCCCAGAGTCAGAATGAACAGATGTACAAAAAGCCATTTAAAGGAGGTTGGAGAAAATAAATCAAGAGAAGTCGGGAAGCATGTACGGCAGTTACCAGGATAACAAGACTATAAACTCTACAGCACGATCAGACAGGAGTGCTGACGTCTGATTCCGAGCTGGCTGGCTCTGTTCTTCCACGCTGACAAGGCTTTGGTCTTCTCCTTTACTGAGCTCTTCCTCACGCCCAGGAGCTGAGGAAAGGCTGTCTGAGTAGAAGGCTCTGACCTTGGGACAGGGGCAGCCTCCCCAAAATAAATCAACAGCCAAGTCACCCCGTGGTCAGGAGCACCTCTAACATGTGAAGGAGTAGACAGCACAGGCAGGAGTCATCCCTCTCAGCCATCCAGATTCTTTCCCTACTCTTCCTACATTTTCTCAACATCTCAGCTTGGAAAATCACTGCTGCAGACGGCATTTTCATGTGCATTTGCCCAAGCTGAAAAGGTTCACCAAAGCTTTATAAATAGCCAGGGACAACATTTTAGAAGAAGGCTTTCTCCCATCACCAGCCCTGCATTCACAATTGCTTTCACAATGCCACCAACTCCACTCAGTCGTTACTGACACACAGCAGCAGCTACTCTCCTGGGGCTTCCCTTGGCTTTCTTTCACAAGTCTCTTGAGATTTACTGGTAATTGGAGTGTTTTGCAAACTCTCAAAGATTCCTCAGTACCAGGCCACCTGTGTCTCCTGTAGCTCCTTTTCCTCAAAGACCTTGGTAGAGAGCAGCAAGGCAGGACTGGGGTAAAAAGTTTGAGTTGATTTGCTTTCCTCTGCTGGCAGAGCCCATGAGCTTCAACTTCCCAGAATTTTATAAAAATACTTGTGGGTCACCTTTCCAGGAGAGAGAACACAGCTCAAGCAACAACTGCCCAGTTTTACTAGCACACATTTATTCCATGCACAGAAGCACTAACCTGCTGCCAGTACTCTTTCAAGAAGCCCAAGAGATTTCCAATGTACAACTCTCCCCTCTTTTCTACTACCTCAGACAGCATTCCCCTTTCCATGCGTGACCTCACACCACCATTCCTTAATTACAGGGAAATCAAGGATATGACACCTCAGCAGGTCACTGCTGCCTCCTTTCAATGGGCAATGGAAGGGAGAATTCAGTGACCATCTCATGGGAGCAAAAAAAAAAATAACCTACACCAGTGCAATTTTAAAGAAAGCCCAGATGCCAAGCACACACAATAATCTGAAGCCTTAACCATGTTCCTGTCCTGATCCCAACTGCAAGGCACAGAAGGGCACAGGATCAAGGAACAATTCACCTGAGGGACGCCAGAAAGGCTGAAATTTCTGCTTTGAACAATTCACGTTACCAACCTGTGCTTGGGGTGTACAGAGAGTGGGTGCAAGGGAATGGGGTACAAAGGGTGGGTGCACAGGAAGGGGGTACAGAAGGTGGGTGCCAGGGAAGAGAGGGCAAAAAGGCCACACAAAAAGCAAGTCCTGTCACTGCAGAAGATCAGAACCAACATGGCCACAAAAGTTTTGCAAGGGCCTTGGTTTGCTCAGTCCCTCTCGCACAATCTAATTAGGGCAAAGGAAATTGCTAAAGTTGCTTTTGAAAGACACTCAATGGTGAGGTCTTGAAGGCCCTGAGCTTGACAATTGGCTGCCTACATGAGGCCTAGAAGTACAGATGGAAGGCAGCTTGCTCAGGTGCCAGGCTGTCAGTTGGATTAAAATGACTCATTTATTTACCAAAGAACCTCACAAAGTGCTTTAGCTAACAGGCAGAGAGGGCCTAACGGCTCTCCAAGCTGGGGAAGAAGCTCTCGCGCCTTCCCGGCCTGCCAAAAGTCATTACTGCCGAGTGTGGAAAGCCATCAGCAGGGTAGAGACCCCCGTCGGCAGGGTGACAGATTGGGCTGCGTAATCAGAGGAGGAAGGGGAGAGCACAGAAGCTGTCAGAGGCGAAAGCTCTTGGCTGGGGCCGCCAGAAAACTGGCAAGATGAGTTAGCGTGACTGAGTAAACAGCAAACAATCTCCAAATGATCTTTCCTCCCTCCCTGGAAGAGATGAACTTGTTTAAAAGGCACATCCCAAAGGAAGCCGCAAAGAACTTCAGTGAAGGAGAGAGAAATAAATCTGGATGAGACCCTCTGAGATACATGGCCCTTCTTTATTTTCTTGTCTGCCAGCTTATATTGTCTGGCAAAAATATTTTATGGATTATATTAATATACATATGACATAGAGCAAATTAATAAAAGGAACAGCAGGTCCCATTGCTTACTAGAGCGGAAAGATGGGTGGAGAACATGGCATAAGGGACAAGGGAAGGACAGCAACATTATTTGTGTTGCTCTTTTGTGAGCCAGGTTTCAAAATTTTGTGGGCACAAAACATGATTTCACAGTGAAAAGAACAGAATATTTTTTTGCTGAAATGGAGAAGAGTGTCAGAAAAAGCAATGCCCTCAGAGGCAGGAGGTGGTCACACAGCCTGGCTGCCCTTTGGACATCTGCGTTGGGGAGGCACCTGTAATGTGGGACTGGTGCAAAGTGTATCTCTATATTAAGGTGTCCATATGGTCCCCATTACTGTGGTAACAGGCCACCTCCTGGTTTCAATGCATTTGTCCTCCCAACATCTCTGTAAGATAGAACTGTGCTACTTTCCCCATTTTACAGATGGGGAGTTGAAGCACAGAGAGATTCTGGACTCAGACACACAACTCACTGTGCTTAAAGTGCTGACCGTGTGCCAGCTGAGCCAGGGGCACCGTAACCGTCAGGATCTGCATCCCTGCCTTGCAGGAAATGCAAAGTGGCTTAGATTGAAAAGGAGGAGGGTTACAATAAATGTGTTACCTTACACCACCCTCGTCATGGCAATCCAGGTTACTTCACTTTACCTCCCCTTTATGACCATTACCTCCCATTTGTGACAGGTCAGGAGCAAACCCAAACTATGGCTGCTCACCTGACACGTGGCTACCTGCCTTGTCATCCCAATTCCATATCCACCTGCACAGAGTCTGCGGCACGGCAGGAAATCAAATCACATCTCCACTGTCTCAAGAGGGGAATCCCATCCACCGGGATTTCTTTATCCAAATTCTTCTTCCTACCTTGTCAACAGCTGCCCATTTCCTGACAGATTTTTCCTGTCACAGACTGCATTTCCCCTTCAAATGGTCTCACCCAAGAACTGATAGCCCAGTGATTGCAATGATTCTGCCTTCTCTTTGTCTAAAATTGAGCATTTACCTTCCTGCCAAACTCATTAAATTGAATTTCAATAACAAGACATGTACTTGATGTTTCTCAGTTATAGGCAGCATGTGCATGAAGGACAATGAAGTTTAAATACTTCTTAGAATTTACCAAACACCTTTTATCTTCAAAACAATCTACACCACTGAATGATTTAATCTCTGCTGTCCTCCTCTTGAGACACTCAAGTATTACCTCTGTATACATGGAAACCAAGTTATAGTTCCACTTATGCAGTGCAAAGATGCATTTTGACCTTGATCAAATCACTGAAAGGTTGCACACACAAAGCAGGACCAGTATGTAACAAGTACAGTTTTACAGGTGATATAATATAGAATTTGGCAATGCTAAATCAAACAGTCCTATGTATATGGCACTCCTAGTTTGAACTGTGGGCAGAAAAAGAAGAGAAAATTCAGAACCCCACTCTAGAAAAAAAATTGCAACTGGTTTCCTTTAAGAATAACGTGCTGCAAGAACAGGAGTCATTTCAGAGCTGGAGAGGGTTTCTCAGCTCTAATTACTCCCGATCGCTGTAATTTACAGGTTTGCGGTGGGTAGAAATCGCCAAGATTCACACGTTTTCAGATCAACAGCTGCCACTATTAGAGAGCAAATCGTGCAGCCTTCTGCACCACTGCAGCAGGCTGTGGCCCTGACAGGTCAGGAGCGATAGGCAAAGGTGCCACCACAACACAAGGGTGCCAGGAAACTTCAGCAGAGGACAAGAATTTCACCCCCAGCACCCTTGAAAGGAGCTTGAAGGGCACAAGGCGTGGAGAGCAGCAGAGCATTTGCATTTCCAGTGACCCCCTTCTCTGGCTGGGCTCCCCTTCCACCTCTGCCGTGGTTGTTTTTAACCTTGGGGTAGTTATTAAGATGGGAAATACCACATTACATCCAATTTTCCTGGCAGTTATGGGGCACACTACAAATCAGGATTACATTCTACTGGCTGCACACAGAGGGCAGGGTTCCAGCTTCAAATGAACAGATTTTTCCAGACATAAGACCATGCAAAATACTTGGTGGTCTCTTGTACAAGACATACATTCTTTCTGCATATGGTAACTTGCAGCAGAAGATCATATTAACAGTTTGCAAAGAGGGCCCCAGTCCTTACTTCACAAGTGAGATGCAGAAAAAGGAGATGACTTTCCTCAAGGTCAGACAGTGAGCTGGAATTAGAGCTCAGTGCCAAATCCTCTGGTCTGCCCTTAGGGATCAGACAGGCCCATTAGTGTGGAGCTGCAAAGGGACTCCAAGTTACTTACAGTGCAAAGCAAGACACCAGTCTTGGATTTTAGGAACTCCTGGAAGACTTCTGTTCTTTCCTGGAAGATTGAAAAAGAAGAATTAAAAGACTGCTTATGCACACATTACAATCAAAAAGCAAATTAGCTAAGGTAACAATTTAACTCTGTCTTATTCACTAGATCAGGTACAGCTTCAAAAGCAAAGGAATTTGCCTCACGAGTCCCAGTGACTCCTCCTGCAAATGGAAAAATCTGTGGCACACAGGTGTGGTCCCAGGTAGGAAGGCAGTGTCAGGGGCAAGCCTGGATGCATTTGGTCAAATCAGAGCAGCCAACACCTCCAGGGTTTGCACAGAAGCACAGCCTGTGCATGCCAAAAAGCAGGAACTGTTTTACATGGAGAGTGGATCCACAAAGGATTAGGCAACAGGAGCACTGGCACATTTCATGGGCAGCACAGGCTTTTGTGAAAGCAAAGCTGGCCATGTTCACTGCTGCCTGTCCAGTCACACGATGGGCAGGGTAAGCCCATTTTGTTGACACAGTGATATGATCACATCACAAGAGATCAGCCTCATCATGTGCCCAATGGGGCATGCAGGCAGCCACTGCACTGACTCTGGAATTATTAAGTATGAGGGATGCTCAGCTGCACAGGTGCTCACGTGAACTGCCATGGGACAACTCTTCCAAGTAACAACGCGGGAGAGAGGAGACCTTGGACCAAATTCCCTGCCCAAGGGGGAAAGGAGGCAGAACTCCTGGGCCCTGCAGACAGCTCCCAGGACACCGTCCTATGCTCTTCCCTTGTACTGTCAAAGGCCACCAGAAGGGCTAATGACACTGGGACTGAGGCTGTTCCTTCCCACGAGGGTCAGAGGCTGGTGCTCCCCAGCCTTGTTCCCATCACTGCTCTGCACCAGCACAACTCCTGCAGCCCCAACCCCTAATGAGCTCAGGCCCACAGGTGTGTTTTTTTCTTGATGAAAGCCCCAAAAACTGACTCCCCAACTCACAGTACATCACAATGGTATTTGCTATCTCTGAGCACCAAAGGCCTCAGCAGTACTTGGTCTTCACTTGCCAGTACCACCTCTGCACCTACACTCCCTTTTCTGCTCGCCTTCCAAAATATCCTTGTTTCCACATTTCAAGCCTTTCTTCCTAGAGTTCTGGCTAAGTGAATGCCCTGTTATGCTGATGATAGAGAAGAAACCTTACACACTTGACTCCCAGCTAGAGGTACTGTTCTAGAAAAGAAGGGAAACTTGGGCCTTGCTGACACACTGAACCCTCTGCTGACAAAAATTAAAGAAGAGAGCACGCTGTATCTTGTTGACAATGACAGCAGCCGTGCTCAGCAGTACCATATGGGATCCACAATTTAGCTCCATTAATGCTCTTAATTTGAAGACATCAAGCACTAATTACACACTGGGTACTAAAAACGCAAAACCCTTCCCCTGGTGCCAGCTACTTAGTGGTGTTCTGTTGGCTTAACAGCTGGTCAGGGTAGAGTTGGGCCAGACCAGGCCTGCTCACTTGCTCAGGCAGGCAGGTTGAGGAAAGGCCAGACTGCAGGGACAGCAAAGCACATGTTTCTGGTCTCCACAGGATGGGAATGAGTGAGAAAAACAATGGCTCTTCACCTCTTGCTTCATCAGAAGAGCTCTATTCATTTACCATCTCTGCTGTGCAGCTCAGAGTAGAGCAGCAACTCTCTCCATCACAGACCAGGGCAGGATCAGAGGCTGAACTTCCAAGGGAGTTCTCTCATCTATTGGGAGAAACTCTGCAGTGACAGTTCATTTGACACTCTTCTCCTGGCCTCCCAGCCCTCTGTAGCAAGCTCCAACCTTTCCACTCAGGCCTATCTGGCTAAAACCTAAACCTATTCCAGGGTGATCACTGTTGTAAAGCTATTATTCCATCCCAGGGAAAAGAGCAATCTGTCAAGACCCTGTTCTTCAAAACCAAAGCCAAACTGCTCCATCCTGATCTAATGGGGGCAACTTATTAGGTAGTAATGTTTTGGGGCTTGGATGAGGTTTTACTTTGGTGTTAGAAGTCTGTCTTGACTGCATGAGAGAGAACCACAGAGACACAACTGGTTTAGAGCACCCACGGGGAAAAGAGAACGGCTGCTCTGCCGGCTGAAATAACACCTTCTGCCTCTTCAGGTGGGCTTTTCAGACACAGCTACCAAGGCACTTTCCAGAAATGGGACAATATCCTTATTCTCATTAGCAGATGGAAGAGTGAGGCCCCTAGAGGTGAAACGACTCTCTGTCCTCTCTTCTGCCCTCCTCCCCAAAATAGCCACATAATAAATCACAGGGAATTAGGAATAAAACTGCATATCCTGACATTTTGAGAGTGCTTACTTCCTGTTCCATGTCGCCGTGCAGACGTAGAAACTTTAAGCACACAGAGGAGAGAGATGAACGTCCAGAGTGTTCTGACTCTGACCCTCCTGAAAGGACCTTTACAAGGAGCTCGTAGTAGAATTCCACTTGCTCACAGCTGGAGAAAAAGATGATCATCTTGTGGCGTTTTTCAAACTGCATGAGAAACAAGAAAATTGCACATGACCACTTCTAAAGGTCCCTCTCAATTCCCTGATCATTAAAAGATCCAGGTGGTTTACACTTCTGGAGATATAATTATCTGGGAAAGGATTACAGAGTTTGACACCAAACAGTGAGCCCACAAAAGAAGGAGGACACGCTGCACAGGGATCTCACTACCAGCATGAAAGACACAACAGCACCTCAGCTCTCTTGTGGTTCAAGACGTACTTCAAAGCTCTGGATCTAATCCATGCTATCCTCAACAGAGGAACAGATAAAGGAGTTGGAAAGGGCAAAGGGCTACTTAGTAATATAAATGCAAACTGAGTCTCACCTTGCATTTCTCTAGGATAAAAGCTGCTAACGTGACAAGCCTCAGTTTGCTGGGGACCATCATGACATACTGCTTGAGTGTCTCTGGAACAGCAAAGTTTTCTTGCTCCATGCAGTTTGCTGCATTGCTGGCTTCTCTACCCATTTGTGATGCTGGTTCAGGCACCTTCTGGATTTCATCTGCTATGGAAATGCTGACGGGATCATTCAAGCTGATATCGGCCAGTCGTGTTACACCTAAAGCACAAGAAATGAGATACATGAGGCCCAGTCTGGTCCAGTCTGGGCTGTGATGATGTATTCACAGAAAAAAACCAACTAACACAATTCCAGTGCCAAGGAGTGAAGGGCAAGGACCTACTGAGCCATGCCTCAGCCACTGAGAGAACACTCCCACAGACCTCAGCCTTTTCAGGGCTTGCCTGGCTTAGTTGCCGTGGACTCCACCAAAACCTTCACAAGACACTACTTCAGCTGATTGTGCTGGTTTACATCACATAAATGCCTTTATGGACAGACAGCATTTGGCAGTCCTGCTTTTAAATGTGTGTGCGGAAAAAAAGCCAGCAGATCCTCACTCTATCAAGAGTGCAGGAGTCAGGAGGCCTGGTTCAGTCCCTGCCTCAGCAGCTGAGTGCTTGTACGGTACACAGTAAACCACAGGACAGCTCTCTTGTCATTAGCTCTCTGCCTTAATTCTGGATTTGTAAAGCAAACCAATCAACCAGTGCTTCCCAGCTTGATGGTGACTTTGCTCTGGAATTTGGGAGACATATGTAAAGACCAAGTAAGTAGATACACTGACAGAAATTCCAGGAACAAAGGAAGTGACGTAAGCCAAAGAAATTATTAGGCATTATTCCACCTCTGCAAAGGGCTTCAGAGTGGGCTGTAAAAGAGTCAGACTCAACCAACTATTCTGCACTTCTGTATATTATTCAGCTAAAAGAGCCCCCATCTGTTCATAACCCACCTTCTGTGAGGGTGGCTGAGAGCAGGACATTCTGACGTGTCTCTCTCTCAGCATTTAAAGCGTTGAGTATCACAGCTATATCCTTCTCAAAGCCCAGGTCCAAGATCCTACAAAAACAGCAGAGGTGATCAAAAGTGCTGTAGGAAGGAATGAGTAGAAAGTCTTAATACTACATGACATATCTGCAATGAATAATTGCTCAACAATCTGTCCGAAGTGAGTATTTCGTCCTAATCCCAGACATCTGGTGCTTGGCTGAGGCCACTGGGCATGAATGGCTTAAGATGACACTGTCTCTCAAATTTCTTTTTTAATATTTAGTGAATTATGATGCAGAAGAGATCATAATCATTTTCCATATCTAAATACTTGGAAGTTTACCTGTCTGCTTCATCAATAATTAACCACTGAGTGCGACGGAAATGAATACATTCCGTGGACTTGATGTGATCGACCAGGCGACCAGGAGTGGAAATGAGGATATTTATCCCTTTCCGTAATCTGTGGAGATTTAAAAATAAAAAAGTAAAACCCATGCCAGAGAAAGAAAGGAAAAAGTAAACCGTGCAGGCTAGCAGTAACTCTGAAATAGGAACTCAGAGTGAGGAACTGGAAGCTACAGAGGGAAAAAGTGCCACACTAAAGTCAGGGACAGTATTTTCTCGCTGATTAAAACTGAAATTTCTTGCACAGCTGAAGTTTATCCTTGATATCACTGATACTCTGATACTCAGAGGCATACTCAGTGATAAGGACAGGGCGGAAAGAAATATTAATAATATTTTTTTTTTTAAATCTAACACACCCCAGCTAGGTTTTCTTTTCTAATTGAGTACTTGTTTTACTGTCAAGAGTAAACTTCTTTTTATGTATGCTTATACAGAGCGAAAAGAAAATTGCACTTTGGATTACCAGCTTACAATTCAATTCTTGAAAAGGGAAAAGAAAGGGATTTTTAACACCAGGAAATCTCTTCTCCAGAAAGCAATTTCCCCCATAATAAATAGTGTAGGCAGCACTTGGTGGTAAGCAAATACAGGTGTTTGTCAGGAGAGGGAAAAAAAAACTGACACAAGAGATCATCCTCTCAGAAGGCTCATCAACATTTCAGAAATAGATCCAACTGGGGGAAGTGAATTTTTCCTGCTGACCCAGCCACTGTGTCTGTATTAGATCCAGGGGATCACAGCTTGATCCAAGCTCACCATCATCCCTCCCAGTAAGAAAATCACTCTGAAGAAGAGTAACAGATAAAGACTCTATAGAGTAGAAGGACCCAAAATAAAATTTAAGAAGTTGGCTTCCTACCTGGCTTTTTCTGATTTTCTCTTTTCTCCCCCCATTAGCACTCCAGGTACAATCCAGGTAAATGGCTACAGAAAGGAAAACCAAGACCAATACTGATTCCTCTTAATGAAGAGACAAAGCCTAATCAAAAAATGATGTGTCTTGGCAAACAGAGAGAGAGGATGGGGCTGACAGCAGAGTGCATGTGATGTGATCACAGCTCCCTATCAGTGGCATCTGTACTTCCAGCCAGGTAACTCACTTCCCACACCATCCAAGAAGATGGAAACGCAATTGTTTTTGCACCACTTCCAACATTGTAATATTTCTTTGCCTTCTCTGCTCAAAGCCTCAGTGTTCAGAGACAAGCTACAGTGTAATTTCTTCATCTTGCCTTTAAGTAACATCTTGCTGTGGCCAAGGAAAATTGAAGAAAAGCCCAGGACTGACAGTTTACACAGACATACCCAGGTCTACGTGCACACAATGAACACAAATGTCAGCCTCTCTGATACTGCAGGAGTTTTTGCCATTTACTTTAACAAGGTCCAATCCTTCACCGAATCAATTACTGCTCAATATTCACAGGGGAGATAATCAAAGCACAGCACTGCCACTGCACAGGTTACTGCTTGCCAGAAACACTCCAACAAAACAGTTGCTGCAGTAAGAGCTTCTTTTCAAGGTTTAAAGCAAGGAAGATGTCCAAGCATATACAACATCAGCCCACACTGACCACACTTCACCCTTTGAAGGACATCAAAAGTCCACTCACAGTAACTCCTAATTACTGTGGAAGAAGACTGAAGTACTTTAAACCTCAGCATGATACAACAAAAACTTACTTGGTCATTCCAGCACTAAAAAAAGACTTAAAAGTCTCTTTTTAAGACTTACAAATTTATAGGGCTTATAAATAGTAAGGAAGTACTTTATTATTCCAAGGAAAAATGAAGAGGGGGCGCGAATATAGATCAGATAAATGATTTAAATACCTTCTAGCCCAATGGTAAGATACTCTGCCTCAATTACAAGGAAAGCACTATCATTTAATGATTTTAAAAGCCTTCTCATTTCTCCAGTCATTCAGCTGGCAAAGCAGTTCCCCAAGTTCTACTCCCCATCTGAAACCCATCTGTCCAGTATTAGTTTCAGTAAAACGGTCCTTGTCACTGTGAGAGTTTCCATTCATAACTCAGACTGAAACAATGAAAGGTATTTCTAAAAACAAATGGCTGTGAAAATCAACTATGCTTGTTTATCAACACATGTGCAACTACGGTGCCATAATTAATCACTTAATTGCTCATGTAATCATTTAAAACATGCCACAGGGAAATCACACACTTAAACACATTTATCTTTAAGGACCATACATCTTGCCAGGTGCTGGATTTCCCTAAACATCCAGCTGAATTCACAGGAACTGAAGTTTAGCCCCTTACAGCAAGAGGCTCAAGGAATAAGAAGAACACAGAGCACTGAATTCTTACCTTAAGTAGTTTCTGCATTGTATCAAAACTTTGGAGTGCAAGCTATGGAAATGAACAAAAGAAAATGAGCTCTGACAAAGTCTCTCTGGACTAAAAATCTGGATTACAAATCCTTATGGCTCAAAAATCTGTAAACTAATCCAATTATGTGTATCATCAGAATTCTTAATTTTTCTCTTAGAAGCGGCTTATTAATTTTTTCCCTTGAACAATCCCTCTTTAATTGCATTTTGACCTGTTCATAAACCTCTCTACTGCTTCAGCTCCACAAGCCAGCTCTCAGGACAAGAGAGGCTTCTGCTGGCTTCTGTGAATGCCCCAGGGAGAAAACAAGCTGCAGGCACAGAAGATTTTGCTCCAGTGGAAAAGAGAAAATGGCACAAATTCTGGGAAAAAACTCACTATGAAAAGGAAACACATGGGTTGGTTATCTTCTGTCAGCCCTCACTGTTCTCTCACCTGACCCACAAAGTGATTGTGCCACTGGATCTTTCTACCTCCGCATTTTTCTTTTCTCAAGGAAGGTTATTGCTTCCAATACAAAGTAATGCCAATTGTAATTACAAATTATCTTCCTAAGTACTCTCAATGGCAGCTCTTTAAATGAGTTTCACACAGTTTCCTCCATGCTTAGTATTCACACAGCATCCTAAAGAGGCAGTAAGTTGCTGCTGTAAAAATTTAAATAGCTTCAAACCTTCTCCTTTCAAGGAACAGAGCAGAGATATTGCACTGCAGGTTGCAGAAAATATTGGACCCCAAATGAGATACCTGCAATCAATTCTCCGCATGGAAGTTATTATCATTTGACATACCAAAAAAAAAAAAGGTTGATACTCTCCTCTGACATTGCCTTTGCAGTTGCAAATAATATGAATTAAACAGAAGAGTTCAATGGAGAAACCAACTCTTGGGAGGCCTCAACCTTAGCATTCACTTATGGATTTGAAATAGCTTTAAAAATAAAACATTTGCATAAACCTACATATTTGCAAAGCTGATTTCATTGGTTTTACTCACTCCCCCTGTGTGAGCTAGGCATGAGGCATGCACCGAGTCAGAGAGGTTCTGCAGTCTTCACCATGATTTCCAACTGCAGGAGGAAAATTTAGAAATTCCTTCTTTCTTACTCTGGTTAGCACGGAACAAAAATGACAATACTCTTTCTAGGAGAGCAAGATCTGAGTAAGACAGTGTCTCCTGATGTGGAGAACCGATGGACCCACATCTACACACTAAAAACCAGTGTTCAGACACTCAGATTGAGCAAGGAAAAGGGCACCTACCTCCCTCGTTGGGACGAGCACGAGCGCGTACGGGCCATCACTGCGCTGCAAACACACGAGAGCAGGTCCAAGAATGCACTGACAAACAGAGCCCTTCCACACCTCACTGCTGTCAGCCAACACAGAGAACTCTGAAGGGCTTGTACACAACATTTTGGGGTATTCCCACCTCACAGCTTTTCAAAGAATCAAGTCTTTCATGTATCAATCCTGCACTGCCTTCTCTTCCCTGCTGGGAAACCTGCTCGCAGTCAAACCCAACATTTTATTGCACACACACACATTGTTTCACTCTGGTATTTTCTGCAGAAATACTCTCCTGTTTAATGCACAGCAACAATCTGTAGGTAGCAGCTGCAGGAAGTAACAATCCAGGATGGACTGGAAATGCTTCAACCCTTAAGTCAGGATGATCTCTTTCCATAAAATGCAGAAGACATGGAAGATCTGCAGCAGCATTTTCTGGTGTATGATCCAAACTGGGAGCAATTATCCAATATCACTCCATGCCAACAATTAGAAACTTACTGCCCCTAAAGACATGGCAGTGACCTTTGTTTTCAGTTCTCTCAGCTCGCAGCCCATTGTCTGTATTGTACTCTACCTTCTCCAAACCTTGTAATTTAGCTCATTTACAATTTACCATTCTGCACAGAGCAACAGGGAGGGGTAACACTGATCCTGTACCATCCACATCTCAAAAACTGGAAAATCACATCTGTCACACACACAAATAAAGGGGAACACGGACTGCTTGTATCAAGAAGAGACAGTAATGACTACAGGAGCTGGATTTTATTTTTATTAATCTTAATATCAAAAGCAAATATATTTAATTTTGTTGCACCTACCTGTATTTTGGATTCCATTCCTTGTAAAGACTGTACAAGTGGAATCCCATAGGCAAGAGTTTTACCTTTTTAAAAGGGAGAAAATAGGAAAGCTGTTCATCAGAAAAATATGTGGCAATTACAACACTCCAGCAAATTAAAGCACCATTTGTCCCCACCACTCTTAAACTTCAGTCAGAGTCTGGCAGTTTCTTTTAAGTAGAAAGTTTCCAGAATGGAAGACTGACAGGCAATTCAACAAAGGGTCAATTAGAAAAGAGAGGTGGCGGCATCCCATTAAGATCCACCTAAATAAATCCAGTTAACACACCCTAAGGAAGGACAGAGACAGTTCAATACTGACCTGAACCTGTCTGGGATCTCACCAGGGCATCTCTGCCTTGCAGGAGCACAGGAATGGTTTGCTTCTGAACACTGGGTGACAAAACAAAACAGGTCAGGAAATACAGATCCAACACAGGATAGAACCCTAAGGTTTTAACATGCAGTGACCATTTCAAAACTCTTTATCCCAAATTCCTTGCATTCATCTCTGCTGTGTGGCTACATCAGCTGAGGTGATTTCTAAGATAAGCACTAGACAAGCATCAGATGTGATAAATTCAAACTAGATTGGTTTATGATTCGAGTACCAAACTAGAAGGCAGGATTCCCAGGCTCCACCTTCAGCTGTGTAATTTACCCCAAATTTTGAAACCCTGCTAGGGTTTGTTAATTGGTATTGCTAACAGCAGGGATTAGCTTACCAGGGACTGTGGTCTTCACAAACCAATTACATATAAAGAAATAATCACAGATGATTGACTTTTAGGGGTAAAGTGCCAAGTTCTCATATTGATTGGCTTACCTGGTCATGCTACATATATTTAGGACAGTGTTTATTGTGGAGATCTAGAGAGATAATAAAGAGAAGTAAAGGTTTCATTGTCAAACTGTTCCTTTTGGTATTTTTTGTAGTACAAAATAGAGCAAATCCCAAAAGACTGATGTTTATTCTCTACATAACTGGTCCAGGGCAATAGTATACAAAGTTCCCATGTCCTCAGAATACTTTTTAGTTAATCAGAATTACACCACTGCTGGTTTTAGTATTACAGCTGCACACAGTGAAAGGTGCTGGGACTGTGTTTGGGGACAGGTCAGGACACAGGCCAGAACCTTGAGCTAAGAGGCTTCAACAAGACCAGGTGAAGTATCAGCAAGCCTGTTCAGGTCACCACGAATAAAGGTGCATTTCTCAGCTCTCTGACACGCTCCCCACCCAAACTCCCACGTTTCTGAGGTGTGCAACCTCCCTGTCACTCACCAGATGTGGATGGAGATCCAACTGGCTGAAGGAATCTGTAGTGAAAACATTTTCTTGCACCTGCTGCACTGCTTTCCTGATTTAGGGGAAACAAGTAAAACAAAACACAGAGTTGGGTTAAAAATAATACAACAGCATTCTACATAATCAGCAATGAAATTACATGCACCAAGCAAATGCTCTGCCAAGCAAGGGCAAGAATTCAAGACACCGAATTTCAAGGCACTGAAAAGGTCATTTTCCCCTCCCATTTATCTAAAATACCTGTGAATTTCTGGGATATCTGGGTTGTTTTTAAACAGACTGGACGTCTTAATGAAAGGTTTGTTCTTCTGCCTTTCATTTCCATTGTTAGTCAACTGCTTCTTAGGAACAGGGTTTTGTGATGAACTTCCGTTCTCCCTCCTGTCAGTCTCTCTGGCATCTTTCCTGAAGGTGTTTACGGATAATTGACGTTTGCGTTTCACGGGTGGGTTCCCATGTGGTAACTGGAGCTTCCTTTTCAGAGCACCAGACTGCTTTAATGTGAACACACACACCAGACTCATCAGTGACTGTGAGTTAACACACAAACATCAGCCCACAGACAGAGCCCTTATTTTCGGAATCGCCCACTCCATGACTAAAGAAATTAAAGTCAGTTTCTGAAGCTACATATTTCCTACTCCAACACATCCACCACCATGCCAAAGACTTCTGACACTGCTGAAAAGCAAAGAGCAATCTGAAGCCGTATCTAGTGCTCAACCCCAAAGGATTTCATTCAACTTCTCCAGTGACTGAGCAGAACACGTTTAAAAAAGTCTCTCTCAAAAGCATTTTAAAACCTCTGGAAATGAGGCAGAGGGCTAGGAGAGCATAACGCACAGCCCGTAAAAGGCCGGTAACACGGTCAGTCAGGGCAGCACCGTCCGCCCGGGGCTCGCAGGAGCTCAGACCTTCCCGACCCCCGCGACCCCCGCCCGGGGAGCCACCTGCGAGCCTCGGTGCAGGCGCAGCCCCGGCTCGGGCAGGGGAAAGGCAAAGGCCCCATTTAATCACTTGTCGGATGATGCCTCCCCGCCCAGTCAAACTCCCGTGCCCCGCAGGGTCCCGTAGGATACTGTATCTCGTGTCCCGTAGACTCCAGACCCAGTCTGACCCCTCCGCTCGTACCCGGCCGAGGCCGCGCATCTCCACGCCCGCCGCCATGTCCCGCCCGCACCTCCGTAGGGCCCCAGGGCCGCCCCTCGCCCGGCCCGGTCCGTGAGGGCGGTGGGTGCGGCGCTTCCCCCGAGACCGGAACCCACCCGGCTCCCCCGCCCACTCCACGGCGCTGCGGGGGCTCCGGGGAGGCTCTCCCCATCCCCTCAACCCGCGCCACTGGACCCGCGGGGAGCGCAGGCGGCGGCGGGGCAGCCCCGGCCGGGCCCGCCGGGGGCTTCG
>WBMZ01014457.1:0-143475 GCA_013400975.1 Atrichornis clamosus
CATCCCATCCCCTCCCCTCCCCGTGGGGGGCGGGGGAGCGGCACCGCCGCCGCCTTGGGAAGGTGTCGGGGGGTGGCGGCCGTGGGGGGCTCGCCCGGGTCGTACCTGTTGCGGGGCTCGGGGGGCTGGGGGCGTGGGCGGCGGCGGGGGTGCGCACTTCGCGGGGGGCGGTGGCAGCTGCTCGCGCCCGTGGGTACAGCCCCACGGACCCCCGGCGGTCCGGCCGGCCGCGATGTGGAGCGGAGCATCTCGTCCTGCCCGACCCGGGGTCGCGGTGCCGGTGCGGGTGGATGCTCGGCCGCGGCCGGGCACCTGCACTACGGCAGCCCGCGGGCGCAGCCCCCGTTCGCCCCGGGCGCTTCCCGCAAAGTTTCTATAACTCCTTAAAATGGGAAGTGGCATTAACAAAGCCTCGGTCCCGGGGGCTGGACTGCCGCTCCGCCGCGGCCGCCCGGTGAGGATGCTCGCGTGGGGAGCTCGCCTTGGCGACCTGCCCTTCCCGCACCGCCGCGCGGGCTGGCGCGGAGGAGCTGCGCGTGGCCCTGCCTCGGCCAGCTGCGGTGCGATGCGGGGCGATGCGGTGGCTGCTGCGGACACGGCGCAGTCGGGACTATACGGCGAGGGGTGGCAGGACCCGCATCCCTGACAGCAACTACAGGGAAAAGGGTATTGCTGTACCTCGGTTGTCGGGATGTGTGGTTTTGGTTTTGTTCGGGTTTCGGGTTTTGTGGACTTGTTTGGATAAAACCTCTCCAAAGTTATACGGGCATCACATTTTAGCCGCTATTTACCTCATCAGGAGCAAGCAAAAGCACAATTAATTACTTTAAGGTTTCGTTGGGAAATACAATATATGAAAAAACCCCGTTCTGATTGCTGGTGTGTCGGGAAGAGCAGCCGCTCTCCAGGAGCGCGTTTTTGCCAGGCAGATTTTGGGATGCAGGCACCGGGCTGGCATGCGCAGGAAGGTTCCAGAACAGCGGTGCCGCCTGTTCCCCGGGAAAGGGAGCGCCCCAGAGCACCCACCTCTTCCTAGGGACTGCGCAAGGGGAATGAGCAATCAGGCTTCCACACCACGACGGCACATCTCGCTGTCACCCGGGAGGGGGGCTCCCAAGGTAAAGCTTGAGCGCTGCGTGTTTGGGATGAGGAGAGCTCGGCTGCCGTCGTGCAGTCGTGGTGTGGTGGCCAGGCTGTATCTCGGTGCAGTCATTAGCAGGGAACCACCAGGAAATGCCTTTGCTATGCTGCTTCTACTGAAGTGATTTGGAGAAATACATCCAGGTTGCTACAACCTGAAAGAAGTCTGAAATGGCAATAGCGGGTGATGCTCCCTTTTAACAAGCCCTCTCCCTCTGCAGTAGGGCACTAGCTCTCCTGGTAGCATATGCTGCAGGAGGAGTTCTTTTTGCTTTTTAACAAACTAGACCAATTACACAAAATCAGCTGAGAGGGGTGACCTACTTGGAGAGAGAGCGGAAAAAGAGTGTTTGAGGAGGAGACCTTGATTTCAAACATCACCTTGAATGTCCTACCATTTGTCCTAACCAAGGAGGGTTGTTACCTCTGAAGGTGTGAACTGCACGGCTCACAGGCTTGCTTTTTTATTTCCGCTTTCTGCTTCAGCAGGAAGGAAATAGTTACTCATGAAGGTGCTTTTCAGGTGTTTCTTAAACATTCTTCCATTACAGCTGTAGCATCAAGAGGTTAAAATACCGAGAACGTTTCTCCTTACCCTGTCTCTCACAAACTGCATTTAAAATTAGAACATCATTAGCAAAATTGTAGGTGGCTCTGGGGAAGCGGGAGATGTTTTATGGTTGAAAGTCACAAAGCCAACAAATAACATCTTGACAAATACCTGGGTCTTGCAGGTCTTCCACATGGCTGGCACTGAAACAGCTACCTTCCTGCATGCGGCTTAGTGCAACATGTAAGTACAAGAGATGTGTCTACAAATTTTGTGTGTGTGTGTATGTATTTTGGTAGATTAATAGTTTCTTTCCCCCGCTTTAAATAGGTGGGTTGATTGCGACAAACGGGGATTGTAGCATATTGCAGATGTTTTTGGTTCAGAGGCATCATGGGTAATATCTAAAAGGCTCTGCTTTTCATACCATGAAAAAATAGCAACTAGGAAAGAATTTACCTGTTTTTCCAGTGCTTGCATTATCAGCATCTATCCCCTATTAAAGAGTGAGATATATTTCGATTAATTTGTGACAATATTATGGCCTTTCTTGAGCCATTAAAATGTTGGAAGGTAGGTACCACAAGGATTCCATTAATACCATGCAACAGTCAAGATGAAAACTGCAAAGCAAAACTAAGGTATGATAAGGAATTCAACTTATTTAATGTGGAAATAGTGTTTTTAATGTAATAAGAATAAAAACTGTCGTACCAGCATGAAACACGGACGTATTAAATGCCCGTTCAGAAAGGAAGAGTTGGCTGCATTTCACCACAGGTTAAGTAATTGTGGGTTAATAGGATTCTGTCAAATACATGCTGAGAAATATTAGTTCAAGAAGTAAGGTTTCTTCTTAACATGCCTGCTTTTTACCTTGAAAAGATGTCCACATTTCTGAAAACTCTTGCTGCTGCATATACGCATGATGGCTGTCTGGAGATATAAGAAGGGTTTTAAAAAGATGCTGTGGAGGGGAGAAATTATGGGTGCTCATAAGATCAGTTTTAGAAATAGAAGGGAGGGAAGAATTAGGCCTTCCCCTGAAAACTGTGTTCTACCTGACTATTTTCTCTTTAAATCCATCAAGCTAAAAGATGCTCCATTTTGACTGGTATTAGCATAATGTTGTTGTGGGCTAGTCTTAGTCAGGCTTGTGTTTTAAAAGATAGATGAGGGCTTTAGTTAAACTGAATGTACATAGAGAGACCCGGGAGAATGTTATATTACTTAAAATTGTTTTGAAAACAGAAAATGTTCTATGTGCTCGAGCAGTGTCTTCAGTATTCTCTCATAGTGTGTACTTGGTATTTCATGATAAGGTATGGATGCCTCAAATCACGTAAATAGGGGTTAAGTAAATGTGACATCCTTTCATGATAAACTTGTCATTTACCATTCTTACGAATTAGGTAGTTAAACTCATGTGTTTATGGAAAATCTCATTTCATAAGTATAAAGTTTTTAACATTCTTTTCACATACTGTGATTTTGCGTTGTGTCAATACATATGCATGGTGCAAGGAGAGAAAACAGTGCTATTGACTTCATCTTATTTTACCCATTACATTTGATATGTCATATGCAGATGGAGTGAGGTTGATGCAGGATGTGCGCGTGGAAAAATCCTCATTCTCAAAATATATTTAGAATTTAAAATTGACCAATATAGGCTTGCCTGGTTTTGGGGAGGAGTGGGTGCTTTGAGGAAGGATTGGGTTTTTTCCTTCTGGTAATTCATTTTTAAAGAAGTGGTTTCCTAGTTTAAGAAACCAGCAAGGGAGGGAGAGATGCAAGACATTATTACAAGAAAAGGTCAGTACTATCCTGTTCCTTCATTGTTTCCATTCATGGGGGTTTTTTTCTCCTCGTGTCTGACCTCCCAAAAGATTATTTAGGAGGGGAGGGAAAGAACAGAGCGTGTTTATAAGGTAGACACATGTATCGGAGGGAATGTTTAATTAGGAAATTGTGATACAGCCCTACAGCCTAATGGAGTGAGAAGATGACAATTCTCAGCCAGCTGGGTGGGGCACAATGCAGTGCTAACTGTAAGCCTTTTGTCTAATAAAAATGCCTGAAACAAAGTGGTTGACTGGCAATCAGCATCCCACTTGACCTTTTTAAAGGCAGGAAAACAAAGTTAATGAATGTATCTTTCAGTCGCCACCCTGTATATCGAGATTTTTGTGCATTGCTGGAGAGCCACGACTCTTGCAGCTTTGGTTGTTATCGCAGCATGGCTATTCAGAGTTTGAAAGATGATTTGTGAAATAGTGCCTGTTGAAATTTTTAAAGCCTCGAGCGAAAGAAAAGCCCTGTATACAGTTGCTGAACTACTTCGCCTGTTTCTGAGGTTTCTTTTCTTGTCAGTGCAATGAATTAACTTCACCAGAGTTTCACAGGGTTGCTGGAAAATACAAATCTTCCTGTTCCTAAGCTGCACTTTTAAGTCTCCTGTATTACCGAATAGTTGGAATTACTAGATAATTACAGAAAACCCAGTGCATTATGTAAGTTAAATGTAGACTTTGTTTAAAACTTTATTTTAATGAGGTAAGGCATTCCTAAATGCTCTTGCTAGAAAAATGATTTTGAGCTTTTTTTTAAATACTGAAAATGCTGCATGATTATTAAAGAATTTGTAGCATTTTGTAAGCAGGATACTGGCAAGACACTGCTATTTTTTAATGCTCTAGAATGTAAAATCAAGTCTAATAGTCCCAGATATGTGTAAGCAGCTATTTATGTGTTGCTAAATTTAAAACAGTATAAATGTATAGCTTGTACAAGACTCTAGTAAGCCTGCATCTATTGAAAATGGTGTACAAGAGTCTGTTCTGATGCAGATCATCAGCGTGAGGGGAATTTTATATGGTTGTGAGATACCTTGGAAACAGAACTAATATTTCTGCTGGTTTGTTAGTACATTAAATGCTTAATTACTTCCTTTGAACACGATTGAGGAGGTTCATTTACAAATTAATACTTGTTTTTAATGCTAGGTGACAGTATCGCCACTGAAATGCAGAATTCTCTGTGGTTTACACTTTCTGTAGAGACAAACAATTTAATTTGCATGTATCAAAAAGAAAATGGTGGCTTCTCATCTCTCGGTGAAGACTGAATAGAAAACTGATGTGGTGATGTCTTAACACTGGGGCACTGTTTCACAGAGAATAATGTATGCGCTGAACTGTCATCATAAAATTAGACAAACTTTTTAATGAGCGGTAAACGTTTTAAGATGCAGTTTCTTTCTGCTGCACTTAATGTCTGAATGTTTTAGCGGGTGTCTGTGTTAATAGAACACACTCAGGCTTATCTGTTGTGTTATAGATAAAATAGGGAATAGGCTAAAGAGGGGAAATGTAAATGCTATCCAGGAACTGATTTTTCTGAGGCTTACTGTAGGATATTCAGTAAGATGAAAGAGTATAAATGGTAAATGGTACATATTTATCATCTGAGCAGTATTGATCCAGATGAAAAGAAAACAAGTAAAAATCAGCATTTTAAATAGAACTTAAAATGAATCTCTAAGACTTTGAAACCTGTAATCAATGTAAATTGGAGGGGAGGAGAAGGAAGGGATTGGGGGAACAGTTGCAGGAATAGAGCACATGCTCTACTTCAGCTTTGTCTAAGGAAGTAGGTATCGTGATGAAGAAGATAAAGCAATCACCTAAATTTACTGGATTTCTGAATTTTACGGGGTATTTCTGCACATCAGTGTGTTGGGTCTGTGCTTTGTTGGAACAGCAGACCTATTTGCAAAGCTGTTTGTCACACTGTCGTTTTTATTTTAATAAGGCTTATATGGAAATACTCCTGCAATGCATCTGAAGAAAAGACAAATGGCAGCATTTATAGAAGGTGGCAGAGTATACCACAATGTGTGTGTAGGGAGGAGGGGGTTGGTGTCATGTTGTCCCAGCCCCCTTACTAAAGAGGGATTGACATCACTTTGTTTAATTATGAGGCACGTTACGTTGGACTAATGTAAAGATTAACACAGTAGGGCCTTAACCTGGTTAAGGAGTCGGGGTCCTGCCCCAAGGTAAATAAGGAATACGAGTTTGTTTGCCCAGCGGGTCTTACTGAGTGGAAACATAGCTGGGAGCCTGTTTGGTTTTTTGTTTTTACTGTTTGTCTTGCATATACATAAATTAAATTTAGGTGTGTTTTGGAAGAAGTTTGGCCTTTCTAACAAACCAAGAGACTTGGATTTTGTTGTTTTATTTCAACTGACGGGCCTGATTCCATTTTAATATTTTTGAACTTTAAGAGAAAACCCATCAATTTCAAGATTAGAAAAGTAAATGGTGACGACTTTAGTTGATATAAAGCAACAGTTACTCTTGTGAACTCGTGCTGTTCATCCTGTGTAGTGAATGTGATCCTTCATAATTCAGCAGTATGCTGTTAATTTTTGTAAATTCCCAATTTAATTTTTCTTAATGCATAAGAGGGAAAAACATGAACAAGGAAGGTAGAGAAGAGAAAAAATTGTGTTTTTTCTCTTTGAAAGGCTGCTTTCCCTGCTGAATAGATTTTATTTCTTCATCTTTCTTATATGAAGGATACAAGTCCGGAAGGAAGATACAGGCTTTATATTCAGGAAGTTGCAAATCTGTACTCAAGTTCCTTGGTGTCCTGATGGGTCACACCTTTCCCCTGTGGACACCACCTGGGGTTGGATAGGTCTGGTTGAGTTTTTGGCTGCTCTTGGTTCTGCTGAGAACCAGTGTTTGTCTTGGACGCTGACAAGTAAGAAATAGTTTTATTAGAAAAGATACTAAAATTAGAAATTTTTAAGGATTTACTAAAGTGTGAGCTTAAATTAGAATGCTTCTGAAAACAGATCTAGTCTAGATTTAGACTACAACTGGAAAAAAAATGTTGTAAATGATCATTTTGGTTAACTATTAGGGTAGCAATGCCATAGACAGTTTTGGAGCACTTTGCAGGAAAATGGCTTCCTTCATTTTTCTTGGCTGGGCTTACAGCAGTGAGCTCTGCCCCAAGTCACTGCTGCTGGCTCGTGGTCCCATTAGCTCGGCTGAGATGCACCTCGCACTCCTGGCATCCTCTGTTAGCACAGGCTCCGTGTTCTCACTCACATTGCCGGCAGGCTATGGACTTTCATCCTGAGCCGCTTGACTCATCAAGACCTCTTAAAGCAAATATTAGCAAGGCAGAGACAAAAAGCACTGCCGGGGGAGTGATGCTATTGACTGCAGTTGAGCCGAGGTGTTCCCTGCCACATCGTGGCTGTGCGTCCCGTCCCCTTGCATGGTGTCCTCCCGAGAGAGGAGGGTCTGCAAAAAGGCACCAGAAAAGAGTCTCTTACCACCTGCTTTCCAGTTCAAAGTTAGCCAGTTACCAGGATAGGGTTGCTGTGGCCTAAAGGAAGAAGAATCTCTGCCTAGTAGTGACTAATGCCACACTTGTCACGCAGCTGCTCAGAGGCCACTGTCAGCCTCACTGTGCAGGAGCAGGCGCGAGTGCTTCGGCATTAGCCCTGCTTGCAAGTCACCATGGAGGGCTGGTGGATTTGCTGGAAGCCAGCAGAAACACTTTTGGCATGCTGTGGTAGGTATTGTATTGGTGAGGATGCTGATGGCTGTACCTTTAAATCTCTGCTCTTGGCTGATGTGCAGGGCCAAGTGAGCCAAGGAAGGACCAGACAGGAAACTGGGTAAAACCCGGGCACTTCTAGTGAAAGTTATGCCCTGCTTTTCCCCTACTCCAGTCTGGTATGTTACTGCTTCTGAGAGCCATTGAGGATGGGCACAGCCTGAGCAGCTTGGAGCTGGTACTGGCAGGGCAAAGCCTGCTCCCAAAGGGGAGGATGATGTTGCAGCTGATTTTAGAAGTACAGCCTCATCAGATCTTCCAGTGGGTCTCCAGCTAGGCTGTAAAAAAATTTTTTTTTCCTTCAATGCTTCTTCTTTAAAAGTTAGAGGCACTGCCTGGTGTCAAATTCTAGGATTGAAGGCTGGATGTGCAGGGACTTAAGATGGCTCAGTCTGTCACAGGTGCCAAGCCTGACTTTGGACACACAGATAAGCTTCCCTCTAGCATTGCTTTTTCAGCAAAGAATTGGGTAAGGTGGTAGAAATGATGTTTATCGACTTCTTCCAAGCATGCTGTGAGGTCTAGTATTTGTAAAGATGTTTGTGATTCTTTGGGAAGAAGTGCAGACTCCTGCTTCCTAGCCTGCTTCAGTTAGGAGTGAGGCGGGAAGCATGGTTTGAATCTCCACTCCTCAAAACCTGCTCACCAGGGGCTCATTCAGCAAACAGGGACAGATTTCCTGGATAAAGGGTTTGATCCCCAGAGTGCATGAATGCATTATCCAGCTGGCTGTCAATACCAGAGCTGCTGAAATGGGGAGTGTACAGGATTGCATGCAGCCTTCTTTTGGAGAAAGGAAGATGCTTTTTTCCTTATTTTGTGTTTTAAGTGAAAGTGAAGTCTGCTGGCAAGAGAAGACTCAGAAGCACTCAGAAGCCTGCAAAGGGGGCTTTGACACAGCTTGGAGCTGAGCAGCCGGAGCATGGATGGGATTTACTGCTGTGAGTGATGTGCCCTCTTCCCTCTGCAGTGTGCTCAGTGGGAAGGCTCCACATCTGCCTGTGACTTTCGCCCCTGGACAGCATCACTTGCTGGATTATGGAGACTGTCATTTATCATCACTGTCTCTGACTGTAAAAGACAGTCCAGTGCTCCTGACAAAGTGACAGGAGGATTGGGTATGGTCAAGAAACAGCTTGCAAGCTTTTTTAAGTAGGAAAGAGATTTCAAAGGAAGTAGAGGAGGTTGGGAGGGAGGTAGAGACCCCCAAAGACCTACAGCAACAACTTTACACTTGCACGGAGAGTTGAATTTTCATGAAGAATGAAAAGTGGCATAAATAAGTGTGCCTGATCGCAACTGGAGTTAGGGATTATTTAAGAAAATAAAGAGCGGAAGGACTTGTATTCAGAAAGGTCAGAAGGATTAAGATTTCTTCCAGGGAAAGCGGGTGGGAGGTGAGTTTTCTGGGAGGGACGATGCAGTGTATGTCAGAAAAGGGAACTGGTGGGTCACACCAGTGCTGCAGGTGACTCACCAGGGCTTGCAGGTGCACCAGGTACAGGGAACCTGGGAGCATCACCTTGGTGTCCATGGGCCAGGAGACTGGTGTCCAGCTGGGCAACAGATAGCCTGTTCGAGGGTTGCAAAGGTTGAATGGTAATGGTATTATCAGCAGATTTGTAATCTAAAAACTAGCAAGTCCTGGTACTTGCTAGTTCAATTCTACTCCCATAAAAATCTGCTGGTTTACTTCTTTTGGTTTCAGCAGGTACAGCTGCTATACTGAAAAATGAATAAACTGCCCAGGTTCAACATTAGCACCTCCAAGAAAGGTGCTGAATATTCACATACCTGTTTATATTGAGAGCTGTGGTGCTCTGTACTGCTTTTTTATTTTAGGGCTTGTTATGTATTCATGCAGTGTCAGTACTCTGGAGACCTCCTGGTTTTCCTTCAGACATGTTTTCAGCGACCTAAAAGTGACTGTGTAAAGCGCATTTACCTAAGTCTTGAGCAGGGTTGGTCACTTGAAAAGATAATCCAACAGTGTTAGGAAAACAAGTTGGAGGCTCCATGAAAATTCAGCAGACGCTTCCACTGGAGCGCGCAGCGGCATCTGGGAGGGTGCAGCGTGTTGCACAGACAAGTGCATGGGAAGGTTCTGCTGCTCTCTGGTAGCTGTACTGCCCCAGTGATACATGCAGGACCTCTGGTCACTGCCACCAGCTGGAGGAGAGGAGCCGCTGATTTTATGCCGGGTGTGTCCATTGGGTGTTAAAGGCTCGACTGAATTGTGCGGCAACTCGCAATGGAGCAGCCTGTGGAGTTGGGGTGTGAGTCCCTCCTCCCATACTGTGGCGCCTTCACCACCAAGGTGCCTTAAAAGCCTCTAATTTGCTGTCTTGTGAAAAATGTGGGGTTTTTCATGGTGACTGTCGGATCCTGCTCAGTCATATCAGTGTCACCTAATCTGCTGCCTGCCAGTTTCTCAGTGGCCATCCCAGTCTTGATGACTTCCCTTCATGGCTCACCTTGTTCTTCCCTGTCTGCAGCTGTGCCTGCAGCAGGTCTGGGTGCTGTCACAGGCTGGCATCCCCATGATGCAAAAAACAGATGGTGCAAGAGACTTGTGTCTTCAGTGCGTCCCAGCAGAGGTGCAGATGCAAGCTCAGGCTTCTCCTTGGGAGCAGGGATTTCTGGAAACACCTACCCAATTAGCGGCAATGGTGGCAGCAGCAGCAGAAAGCCTTAGTAGGTACCTCCACCCACACCCTATTTCAAAATAGTAACGAGAACATTCAGCAGTTGGCAGTCTAATGTGTCCGGGGATATACAGGTTTTTGGGTTTTTTTTAAGCTGGCTTTGCTGGTTATTCAAGAATCATGTGATCAAAAGTTAGAAGGGTTTTATTTTCCTGCATCTCGAAGGTTAAAGTGGCAACAGTTTTTTTGATTCTGCGTCAAACATTTTTCTGTTTGACACAGAATTTAGCCGCAGCCCAAGAGCACCGCGGCTTCCCTTCGGTGGTGTGTGGCTGGTGGATGATAACATATCAAATACCATGGAACAGCTGGTTAAAAGCTCTTTTTAAAACAAACACAAAAAGCCCTAGACCAAACCTCACAGAGGCTGTAGCATTGCTCATTCTTGAGCTGTTTTGGCCAGTTGGGCTGGGATTGGGAAGCATGTTTGGATGCATGCGCTCTGTCAGGGAAACAGAAAAAAATAAGTAACCCCTCTACTTCCACTTGCAAAAATAATCCAGGCTAAATCATACCATTTCTTAACTTCACCTGCCTGAAACTTGTGGGAAAACACCATTACTGCTACTTCTGTTAGGTCAGAAGGTGTAACTTTGATGCCTCAGAAAACACAGAGGGAAAGGGCTGTCTGGTGGGCTCTAGAGATAAGGCTTACCTGCTGGTACGGAGCCACCAAAAATACAACCAAATTGTTGCTACATCTCATGAAAAGGTTGGTGGAGGCAGTGTTAGAAGCTGTGGCATTTGATTGCCTGCAGCCTTTTTGGAATAGATAATTGAGGTGATGGAGGAGATTTTTTTCCAATGGGAGGGAAAAGGGATGTGAGTTGCTTTGCAGGTGCCAGTTTTTGCATTGTCTGCATCTAGCTTTACATTGCTTGGTCATTTTATAAATAGACCCCCTCAGGAATATGCCTGTTTATACAAATCTGCAAAAAACGTGGTAGGTTTCTGTGTGTTGTGTAGCCAACCTACAAGGGGTTTTATTCTTCTATCTGTTTCTGGAGAGACCAGCCAGTGTGTGTGGTTTGCAGTGCTAACGGGAAGGTAGGCGAGAAATGAAAGGCAGAAGGGGCTTTGTGCAAAGTGGTGGAGGAACCAGATCAAGAGGAATTCAACCTTGCAAACTCCCAGCTGCTGGAGGATTTGTGGGAGTGAGAGAGGGAGCACATGGTTTGGCAAATAGGTATTAGGGGTTAATGCTGCCCAGAGCGTTTTGACCTCACAGGCAGGTCCCTGCGGCTGGTGGGAAGAGGAGCCAGGCAAGGGGCTTCCTCTCTTGTTTTTGCATTAGATTTTGTGGGGTTTTTTGTTTGTTTGTTTGGGGTTTTTTAAATTATTCTGCCCTCGAATGCTCTGGAGGCTGTGCCCTCTCCTGTGACTGAGGGAGCAGGGTGAGGCCCCTCATCTGCCAGCAGCATCCCAAGTGGGGCAAGGGGGGCCAGGTTGCAGGGTGCTGAGGCATCCCAGCTCAGGGACTCCCCATACTGTGGGAAACGCAGCAGCACCCACAGCCCCCCTCCCTGCCTTAAAAGTAAACCCACAGGGGATTCAAAAAAAGGTGAAACCCAGAGTAGTAATTCTAGAGAATGGCTATTATTTTATTACTAGGAAGAAAACGTCTCTCTGTGTGAGTAGGAAAAAGGAAAATGTGAGGAAGAGTGTGTTCTGTAAGGACGCAGGGTGTGGCTCAAGCATCAGTAACAAATGCTGGAAGAAAAAATGCTCTTTGTTCTGCAGTCAGGTGCGTTGACAACTATTCTCACCCATCCCTGGCATGCATAACACCCAATGCAATTAAAAGATCGAGGAAGGCTTGACATGCTGAAACTGCTGCAAATGCAGCAAGCAGAGAGATTCAGCCTAGAACCTGCTTCTTTTTTTCTTTTCAAACAAATAAATTCCAGAGGTTGCAGTTATCAAAGTCAGCATATTTGTTTTATACTACTGCATTGTTTTCATTCAATGTTTTGTGTGTTTAATGCTTCAAATGGTAAGTTAAAGCTCTTTAGAACTAAAATTTCTGCTGGCCTACACGTGACTAGAATTGGACCAAAGTGTGCATTAAAGTGTGTTGAAAATGTGTACGTCCATATACGCATGCAGTACAGCAAATTGACTTGTAATGACAGTCTCGCTAATTGGAAAATAATTTCAAAGCTATTCCTTTTAAGCCACCCTTGTTTGTCTCACAGGTTTAACACTTTTTATTTTCCATCTATTTAACTAAAAAAAAAAAAATTACATTCACAGTTGCTTATAGATTGCTACAGGCTAAAACAGTATCTTGAGCTTAAAAAAACTCCTATTATCGTGGGTTTTTTATGCTTTGTTCACTCTGCTGTGGATTGGTTTGATTCAGTGACTAAAATGCTGCTGTCTTTTCTCTGCTGAGCATCAGAACTAAAACTTGGTCTCATTGCAGTTGCTGGCAAGAAGTGAAAACCTTGCACCAGTGAAATACTGTGAACTTGTTCATAGGCAGGCAAACGGGACTGACTGTGTAAAGCAATGAAAAGAAGATGTGACCAATATACATCTTCTGTATTTCCATTTTAAATAAATTCTTCTAAGTTCAGGGTCAGGAATTTGGACAGTTACTTATTTTGTGTGTCTGTATAAATACATATATATTTTTTCATATCTTCTAAAAATGTCTTGTTTCTTTTTCTGGGAGGATGGGGAATCTACTTGCAAATTTACATCTTGTGACATTTCCTTACAACTGCACACTGGCATATGTAGTGCTAGAGGCCAGCCCATCATTTCTTGGTAAAAAGAACCTTTCAGCTCGGTTACCTCCTGTAGAGAGCTAATTTTCCAGCAGTCAGGCTTGATCTGGATAAATAATTAGAGAGCGCGAGAGAGAGATGAAGATGATCACATCAGCGCTGTCTGTAATTCAGTTAATACAGCCAGACCCTGTGATTTTGCGTCTGCAGCGTACTTGCGTGGTCTCAAAAGCCACAGAGGCAAGCAGGCAACAAAGCCAATCGGTTACATTTGTCTTGGAAGAATTAGCGGCACTTTTCATTCATTTGTGGAAAGCCAGCAAACAGCTGCAGCATGCATCTGCAGCACAAGAAGGTGATTCTTGACACGTTCGCTCTCCCCAGCCTACCCCCCCATATGCAAAAATTTCATCGTGCAATTAATGCTGGGGTATTTCCATCCTTAAGGATGGCTTTTTCTTTTCCTCTGCAGTTTGAGGCGTTGGGGTATTTTTATATTTGAGTTAAAATAGGTATCTTGTATAGCGGAGTAAAAGCTGACTTGGGGAAGCCTACGGTTTTGACATTTCTTGATTTTATAATTTCTTTTTTAAAAGCTGGTCAAAATTACCTGATAGCAGTGCTAAAGTGCAGAGAAGGTATATCTGACTCTGAAAAGCGGCAGCATTTCACATGACTCTTAATATCAGAGGAAGAGATCCAGTTAAAGCAAACTGCATTCTCATACAGTCTTTGAGGCTATGTTTGTTATTGATGTGAATTTGTTCCTCCTGTGTACGCTGCTATCAAGGGGTTAAAAATACATCTTTGGTTCACTTTATTCCCAGTGGTAGCTCCATTGCATTTATACATGGATCAGATTAAAATAGGTCAATATCTTTTGTGGAAGGTCTTTTGACACTTTGGTGCATGACTGCAGTACACCTACCTTGAGGATGAATGGACCCGGAGGAAATCCAGGCATTAACAAAAACACAGCCTAGGGATACTTTAGGATCACATTCCTTTATTCATCAACTAAATCAAAGGCTTGACAGAGGATACTTTGTCATTGAGTCAGTCTAAATAATACTTTTTGAGGTGACAGATAACTTCTGCTGAAGAAATAAACTATGTATTTAGATGAGAAAAATCTGAATGCTGTGGGATTATGCTGTTCTTTATACTGCATCATTTGCATTGGAATAAATGTATATGCTCTAGCTGAAAAATTTCAGAACCTTATTAAAAAGAAAATTGTGTATTCAGGAGTTGCCTTGTGGCAGGAAGTCTTTGTCTGCCTGTTTGCTTTATTGCAGTTGTTTGCTGCCTTGAATCGATTTTGTCTACCAAATCGGTGTATTGAGGATGACTGGGGAAGGCAGGGTGAAGGGAGAGGGTGCAGCTCTGCACTTTGCAGGACCAAGAAGCTGTTTGCTGCCTCATGGTGTGTAGGATTTTTTGCTTTTTTTTTTTTTAAATTAAAAGAACCCCAACAAACCTAACTTGGAATTTTGGAATATCCTTATTATGAAGAGGAAGAGACTTCTTTTCGATATAATGGCGCCATTAACATCTATTAATAATGCAGACAGGGTAAGTAGCTGGAGTTGGAGCTCCCTGGGGGCCTCGTAAAACAGATGTGCACTATATCTTCCCGGATTTGATAGCTGCTGGGGTCGAGGGGGTCGCTGTGGTTCCCGTTTATTTCCTCTGGCAGCGGTTTTCTAATTTAAGCACCTCTGTCTCCTGGCTACAGTTGCCTGCTGTGCAGTGGAGGGGGTGTTCGCGCATTGTCATGCCTGCTGCCGGAAAAGAGGGGCACGGGCACAGTCGGCCCTGCCTCGGTGCTGCCTCCCGGCTCGCTCGCTCTCGCCGACGTCTTCTGATGCCTTTTCCGTTCAAGGAGGTGGAGACAGGCTCTTTTGTTGATTTTTTTTTTTTTTTTTCCCCCCGAAAGAAATTAAGGTAAGTGTTTCCTCCTCTACAGATTTTTTTTTTTTGGTCATGGGAAGGAAGAAATATTCCACCTTGCAAGAGCATGTAGTGTTATCTCTTGAGGTGAGGTCCAGCTCCTGGTGGGAAATGTAGTTGCTGTATCCCGTTTTTCAAGATTCTGCTTCTCAGTTTTAATTGAATGTGTTCATGGTGCTGCCTCTGAATGGAGAGCACTGCATGTTCTTCTATAGCTGTCAGCATTTAACTCAGAGCGTGGGTTATACCAGAAGGACTTAAAAATATTTCATTCTTTGTTTTTTAATTTCAGATTACTCTGCAAAAATAGTGATAAAATATTAGTGGTCATAGTGTATGGCAAAAAGTCTTTCTAATCGGTACTGTATCAGATGTATTCCTATCATACTGATTTAGGATCGCCTCCAGTCCAGTATGAGATGTGAACATCTGTCCTTGTGTGCACTTCCTTTGCAACATAGTCTTGCTGTTTGTATTTAAATGTAGAGGTATGCATTTCTGCTAGCTTGTCAGAGACGTGCAGGGGGAAAAAATCCTGGTATCAGGTCCAGATCCTTGTCAGCTGCTTCCACCTGCGTTATTACAGTTAAAAGTTTAGAAATGTGCAGAAAGGTAGTGTAACTCCGTGGAAAGGAACAGACAGAGCAGTTATTTCTCTGCCTTTTTTGTTCTTCCATTACTATATATGCAGATGACCAACAGTGCCTGACTGGGAGGAATACCACAATGTATAGGGAAGTGTCATGTCTGCTGTACACCCTGTAGTAAAACCCTCTGCTGAAATTCAGGTTACATCTGGTTTCTTCGGCAAGACAAGGGTACAGCAGGTAGAAGGAAACAACATTGGGGCGAGCGGGTTTTTTTGGAAGCGCTGCATAAGCCAGTTTATGGGATTTTGGTGGGCAGCCTTCAGATAGGGTGGATGGACCTTACTCTTCCCCCACATTCATGGAAAACTTAAAATACAGTTTGCTTCTGACTTATCCCATGCTTTAAAATCCTTGCTGTGCTGGTTTCTTCTTTTGTATATACTGAGGCACTGTCCTTGTGTATGTGCACTGACACACCAGGTGCCTCACTTAAAATGGTACCGCGTGGCTCCTACCGGACCTGCATTAAATTGGGGTCTGAACGGGCATGTTAATACCTTGACTATCTGGCATAATTTAAAAGCATAAGTAATTATAACATTTGTTCCCCAAATATTTTGTTTCTCTAATGGTGTCCAAATCTAAGAAGCAGAAATTAAATTATTTTTTAAATGTACGTGGAACTTGGAGGGGGAAAAAAGGAGTTAAAAGCAAAACTACACTTTATATAAAACTTTGTTCTTTCGCCTGTTTATTAGATCCAGGCTATACTTGCAGAAAGTTGTCTTTTTTTAATATATTGATTGTTCCTCTTTGTGACAGAATTGCAGCGTAATGCTAATATCATTTAGACTTCAAATATAAATGCACAGATTTTACTAGTTAAATGTGTGTAATTTTAAAATTTGAGTGTATTTGCAAATACCTATGAAAAACAGAACCATTGTTCTTGGAGAAATTTGCTCTCTATTACTTCTGGTAATTTTGTTTGCTGAATAACACAGAACATTTGCCCCCTCATTACAGAAAAGGTCAATAAGGCTCATAACTGACAGGTTCAAAAGAACAATAAAATGCTGTGTGTTTTTAATCAGATACTTGAGTCAATGGTTTTTATTGATATTTTACTAACTTACAGTCTGTTCAGTAAATTCTGTTATGAATGTATACGATATTTGTATCATTGAGCCCTTTTTTTATGAAATCGCTGTGTGAAGCTATGACTGCTGTTAGTGCTCAATTAATCCTTTTCTCGTGGCTCTGTAAAACAACCCCTTCAGAATTAATTGAAGACCTAAATATTAAACAGCATAAGGAGACATGGTAGGGCCAAGCGTTATGTTTTATAGTTTCTACACAAAACCAACAACCTGAAACCATTTTTTTAAATTTGTGGCTTGAGTGATTTATTTGGGCCCCTTTTGGATTATCAATGACAAATTTAACATCTGAAACATGGTTCAGATGCATATTTGGTGGCTTAATATTTAATGACTGATTATTATTGAGATTATATATAATTCTCCTTTGCCCTGGTACGAGTTTCTCCATGAAATGAAGTCAGACTATATGGATTTTGAGGTGTTGGTGTACATTTCCAGTGTACATTTTCCCGTTATTTTTCTACAAGCGGAAAATACACACACAGATACAATCAGTAATTGGAAATAAAAATGTTAATTACTTTTATACTATGATTGCCCTCTGGATGATCAAAGCATAATTTTTTTAAGGTAGAATAATAAACAAAGCAAGAAGCAAAATTATCTGCTTAGGGAACTTCGCTGAATATAAAAATACATTGCCAGAATTCAGGCTTCCGCATTCTTTGGGAAACAAAGGAAAGATCCTCTTTCCTTTGTTAATGGTATTTATCATCTTTAACTCATTAGTTGCTGAAGGCAGAGATGAAATGTTGGAGGGACTGGAAATGATTCACTGTTAAAATTCACACAAGTTCTTTGAGGAATGCCTGTGTGCTGGTATTTTGCAGTTAAAATACACACAAAAATATATAAGCTGCAGGCATTGCTCCTCTTTGATGCTCCTTAAGAACATTGAATTTTTTATCTTGTGTTGATGTGTGTTTCATGCCTTTTAAATAAATAAGAACAATTGCAGGATTCCTCTTTATCTGAACTTTGGGTGCGCCCTTGTGTAAAATGGAAATGCTTTGTGAGGCATCCACGGGAAGGGAACAAAGTAGAAGGTAATATGGGGCTGCTTTATATGACAAGCTGTGATTTGGTCTCTTCTGAAAGAATATAATTGTAATTTTGTCTGAGCCCTCTTAATTTCTTGAGAAGTTAACCTTTTTTAAGTGAATGTCTACAAAGCAAGGTCAACTATGTGTTGATACAGAGCAGTATATAAAAATATACATAAATATAAAGATTTTTTCTTTGAAGATTATCTTGGTTTTCCTTTTTATTTACATGTTGAGGGACAGGATATGTCCCAAATGTGAGGAATATTTTCTTCCATTTTTTAGTAGGTGTAGCACTTTCACACAACACATATTCTTTGCTTTTTCCAAGTCCAGTGAGTTCTTCTCTAAATTGATTTTTAAAAATATTTCAGTGGATGCTCCACTACATTGTGTCTTGCTTACATAAGTCTTACAGACCCACAAATAATATGCACCTTTTTTTTTTGTTTATTTATTCCCATTAAATCGTATGTATATGTTCCTTGAACTTTCTGTTAAAGGGAAAAGTAATTCTACCTTCTAGTGCCTCTTATGTTTTTGTGTGAGATCTTGCACATCTCTAACCAGGATCTGTTCTGTAGCTGCGTATGATAACTGCCAGCATATTGATGTGAGGGGAGGAGCAGAAATCTTAACAGCTCACACTCCAGACACCCACACTGATTGCAATAGAGGAAACTCTGCAGCAGCAAAACAGAATAGTAAATACAGAGTAAGAAATTGAGAAAATGTGGCAAGTTGTAATTACAAAGAGGGCACTTACATCATGCTGAATGCTTTTTTTTCTGTATATGATACAAGAGAGATTTTTTTGCGTGGAGAAAATCCCCAAATTTGTCTACTGTATTTAGTTTTTGTAAATGTATGTTTTGTGTCTCCTGGCTACTGATTGAGTGACCTCAAAAGGAGGGCTGCTTGTTCTCTGGATTGTGACTTGCTTCATACTCTAGGAGTCAGGACCAGGTACAAAAAGAGGCAGCACTGGTGGTGAGAGCTGAAGAGCAGCAAAGATTCTCTAGGCATACCATTTTCCCCATCTTTCCCTTTTGTTCAAGTCAGATCTACACAGTCTTACATATATTTCTGTGGGGCTCTGTACATGTGGCAGAGTGTCTGTGAATGTATCTTGGAGTCCGCAGGGATTCAACACGCAGGTAACCAAGGACAGTGGTTCCAATGCCCTTTTTGAGTTTCCATGGGTGGGAATTTGAATTCCTTCTCCCAGATTCTTCCATAGGGATGAGATGATTTGGATTGCAGAAGGAGATAAATTAGTTTACCAAATGTGCCTGGGAAGATGGGAGGCTGTATTTGTGTACAGAATAGGAGACAACTACTGATTAATTATAAGCGCATGTAGCTTATTAATGTGCACATGATAAATGTCTGTATCATACACCCTTGTCCACTTTATCCGTGGGCAACCCATTCATTTGTCTCCCTGAGGACTGCTACAAATATTGAAAACACCCATCCCTTTTATAATAAAACTGGCCAATGTAGTGATGTTTTTCTTTCTTCTCTGTGAAATAGTGAATTCACCCATTTGTTGCTCATAAAAAGTTTTAAAGTGATTGGTGTGTAGTAAGCAGCCTGACCTGAATGCTGACTGTGGGGCACAGCCTTTGCCTCTGCAGGAGAGATGAGCACTAGACTGTGTGTGAGAAAGGGCTGGGGTCGACGCTTTGGTTAGAGCCCCTTGTGTCCATCCCTTCCAAGGCCTCTGCTCTTGGTGCTGTAATGGGAAGGGGAACGCTGCCTTTTGGGGTTGAAGGAGTTAAGAAAATGTGACTTTATACCAACTTGCCTTTCATGTCTACATTTACTAAATTGGATTTTATTAAAAGACAAGTCACTTTCCTGACACTAGCTGCTTTTGCTCTGACCATGCCCCAAGGGCACCTGTTATCCCAATGGCATGGTTTTCTTCCTTGAGGAAATAACATTGCTGTGCCTCCCTCCTGCTTGTTTTATGCCCCAACAATTAATATCGGTGAGAATCGATGTATCTTCCTTGTGTGTTTAGACCACGAACACCGCGTAGGGAGATTAAACTGCTGTGCATGACAATTACGTGTACATGAAACTCTTCATTAGCCTCGGTGCTAAAGAAAGGAGAAAATAGATGTCACAGAAGAATTTCTGCCCAGTTTTGCTTCCTCAGCAGATGAGTGGGAGTGTTGAAGTACCTCTTCTGACTCCGGAGCGGCAGCGTGCAGGTTTTCAGGCAAGCCTCATCTCCAGGGATAGATGAACAGGGACTGCAGCGTGCAACCAGGTGGTCCTGCTTGTGTGGCTGAACAAGGAGCTGGGGTGCCTACTGAGGGAAGGAGGTGTCTCCAGGCCTGAGCAGTTCCATGCATCTGCATCGCTTTGTCCGTGCCCCTTTGCTACCTCTGAAATTAATCAGCAGGGCCCAATCCTTTAGGAGACTGTGGCTCCCAGCAGCGGGGCTGGAAGGGCTCAGTGCCTGGTGGGAGGGCTCAGGTCTTACGTTCGTGTTGAGTCACTGCTAAAGGTCCACTGTGGCAGGCAAAGCAAAACATCATTTTCTGCTTGAACAGTAGAGGCGTTTTTTTCAACACCTTGCATGCTCGTTGCTGTGTTGGAGTTGGGCTTGGAACTGGTTTAAATTCATGAAACATCTAGGAATATGCAGATTTTTGTATCAAAAGTCGAATCCAAGAGTACTATAAGTACTCTATAATTGGCTTGATTAGTCTAATATTAACTCCAAGTGACACTTAAGTGACATCAACTGTGACAACAGAAGTGACATTTTTGAATTGCCTTATTTTTAGGGAGAATGTTGATCATGGCTTTTTCAATTGTCACTGTGGCATAATGCTCATAGACCAACATATTTCTGGCAAGCGTGACGTGTCCCTTCTCTCTCGTGTCAGGGCTGTGGACAGTGAGACTTGCTGCTGCTCAGTAGGGTTCCTGCACTGACAATATGCATTTGTGTCAGCAGAAAACCATGGATTTCTGTTAACTATTCAGAGTTAAAAGATTTCTTGAGAAACGTTTTTTGGTTAGTTCTCAGTAATGTTTGCTGTGGCAAGGAAGAAGAAAAAGACCACCTGTGTTAATGACAAAGCCTGTGAAGCGACGGCTTCAGCAGTCCAAGAGTGGTAAAAAAGCATCAACAGTGCAGCATCCTTTCTTTTATCTCCTTAGCAGTAGACTCCATGTTGTTGATTCTGTATAGCTTTCAAAGGATACCAGTTTCAAGTACTTGGCATCTAGAGAGGGGCAGTTCTTGCCACTATCTATATCCCTGGTCCCATGTAGTGCTCTGGCTCCCAGGTTGATTCCAGATGTAGATAGTGACCTTCTCTGCCAAGTGCTATGCAAGCATTTGCTAGGCCCTGCTTTAGATCTTGAAGGTTGTGTGAAGGTCAGTCCTATAGGCCAGTACTATTCTTTGAGCTTATGTCCTGGCAGGCTTAAATCCCAACAGTCTAAGAAAGTAGTCTCTAAAAGTCTCTGTTCCCTAATCAGGACCCAGTGACTGTAGGCAATTCTTTTATTGAGTGAAAATCACAATAGTTCTGGTGAAACTTGTTCTCTTGTAATGATTGTTTCACCTACACTTATAACAATGCAGAAGATTATAGATGCAGAATAATTCTACTAATGAAAGAGGTGGTTTAACTAACTCCTCATCTTGGTAGATTGCCGTGATTGGTGACCATTTCCCAAAAGATTCAATGCAGAATTTCCAGCTGGTTTGTCATGTAGGAAGTGCAACATGCATTGTAGTTAAGCAGGTGGAGGACTGTCATTGTCTCTTCTGATTGACTTGAAATAACCACATCCACTGTTTTATTACTCTGTTCTTTTCACCTAATAAGTATTAACTTTGAAGGCCTTTGAGATACAGGCTTGCACTTTTTCAGTCCGTTTCCTGGACAATGGAGCCTTGTCAGTTTGACCGATACATTCTACTGTAATATATGTCATAAGCCTGGGTAGGAACCTAATTAAATTTGCCTGTGCTTCACTTTTTGCTTCTTCCCTTCTTGCAGTCATTGATTGGACTTTTATCCAATATCTCCCATATAAGTTGAATGAGTGCAGCTGTCTGTACAGAACCAGTGCTGCCATACAGCACGAACCAGCTTCTTTCAGTGTAACCAGCCATACATGCAATAACTTAGCTTCGTATCCACATCTTAAATACACTTTCTTGCTTGATATATTTTGCACAAAGAACCTTTGCAAACCAGTATTTTTTTTCTATATATTCCTGTTGTATTTATTTTCCAGTGGGCTCATTGAAATTAAGCCTATGATAAGTCTGTCACTTTGAAAAATCAGAGATTCTTGTTGGTCGTTCTTATGATTGCATGAGATAAAATCTATAAAATATATTTACTGCATATGTGGTTTAATCCAATTACTTGGTTTTGAAAATTGAGGCTTTTTTACACGTCATGGTTTATGTGGTCTTAAATTCTGACATTGAACAGTGCCTCCTTCACTGCCATTGCTGATGTCAAAGTGTTTTATTCATAATTTAATATTTTCTATATAAGCATTCCAAAGCCTCCTCATCCTTAGTGCCTTGGATATGCCAGGGTGGAATTGCACATGATGAAGAAGGGCAGTGTGTCTTGTTCCATGCCTCTCCAATGACACTCCCTATGTTCATCCCTGTGTTACAGCTCTGGGGCTAATTATCCAAGAGTAGTAGTCACAGTTAGTTTGCTTGTGTGTGATGTAAAGTCTGTTCATTTCTGTCGTGTGATATGCCAAAAAACCATTTACTGTGATAACTTCATAATTTAAAAATTGTTCCATGGCTATGTACAGGTGAAAAGTCACCTGTTCTGTGTGTCCTACTTTATTTGAATTGTTTTTCTTGCCTAAACAGTGAATTTATTCCATATGCTAATGTAAGACTCTTCTCTCCAGTTTCCACCACAGAACTGTGAAGCTTGGAACATCATTACAACTGCAAGAATTTTTTTTATCTGCTAATTCTTGAAAATCTCTCTGCTATCCTGAGGTCAAGGGAATGTAGTTCATGCAAGGAGAACCAAGAATAGGAAGTTTTTCACGTGGTTTAACACTGCAGTGGGTCAGGAGCCTTTGGTGTAGTTGTGTGTTGTTAGGGGGACGTGGTATGTTCGTCATTTGAAGTCTTAAAGGAATTTGCATGCAGCTCTGTTCATGTGTGTTGTTAGCAAAGATCATTAGGTAATAGCAAAGTTCATATGTGGGATTGTCTGAGAGATAAGAGCACCCAGAAGTGACTGCCAACCCAGAAGAAGGCTCTTGTGAATTCTGAACAAGTTTTTGAGTTCCTATTTTCAGGACTGACCTGTGTTAGGATAACGAAAGGCTGCTGTTGACTGAGTGACTGACAGGTGTAAACTCTGTACTGTGTGTCCCTGTTACCCAATTTAAAAACCTCTTTTAAGCACTACCACCAAGGATCCTGCTTAATTTGGGGGTGGGGGGGGAGTTTAAATACATGTAAAAGGAAGAAGGATAAGTCTGTCTAGCTTTGAAATGACACAAAGAGAGGAAGAAGCATGTGGATTAATGGTTACCTGGACTGGAACATCTGCTAAGTGTTCAAATGAAGTGCTTACCTGGTTATTTCTATTGATCAGGGCTCACAAAGGGTTTTCTGTTCAAGAAGTGGGTCTGTAAAACCTCTGACCATGCAGATGATCTTCTTAATGTATCTGGTCAGTTTTCCTGGTCTTGCTTATATCTGAGAAAATGCTGCAGGAAATAGTACTAGAGTTGGGCTCCATGGTCGTACCCTATACTTCACTTGCCAAACAAAGCAAACCCTTAATTACAAACTCAACCACATTAAAAAAATTGTTGAGGGCTGACATTTGTGCATGAATTAAATGTGTGATGCGTTTGTTGTGGAAGCATGAGGTTGTAATTAGGGTTTTATATGATATTGTAAAAGGGGATTAATGTATAGTGTGTTTCCTTATCAGCGGGAAGCAGGAACCAGTTCCCTGTGACAGCACGGAGCCGATCCCCGTCCCCAGACATGCGCCATGCAGGCACAGGCTGTAGGAGCCTGTCTAAAGGGTTTCCATTAAATAGAGTTTCAAAACACTGAGGAGGCAGATGTTGGTAAGATAGGAATCTGGACTGCTTTTTGAGATCAGTTCTAGGATTTCCTAATTTGCTAAAGTAGCAAAATGCCCCCTGTCTGGCCATGATACAGTGCCTGGCAGTGGCAATGAGGCCCAGCTGGCTCTTGGGCCAGGTGGGAGCTCCATGAGGAAGCTGCACAGGGACACAACAGGGCAACTTCTAGTAATGTCCACCTGTCCTTTTTTCTTCAGGGATGTCCCAAATCTTTGCTGCACTGCAGAGCTCACAGAAATTCAGCCCTAACCCACCACCAGCTGATTTTTCAAAGCAATTCGCTTGTACAGCCGTCTCCCCCTTTCCACACCTACGCCAAAGTTTTTTAAATTGTTTTCTTCTTGCTGCCTTCTCCCAGCTTCTCCCTGTATGAACTGAGCTGCATAGCAAAGATGGTTATGAAATTCTTTGCACATGGGCAGGATTGATGTTTTCTACATCTGTCCTCTATGGAGTTAAAATGATGTTTTTAACTTCATCTGTGAGTCTTGCTTTTCATGTCCAGCACAATGGATAGGACGGGCCCAGCCCTCTGAATGCACTCTCTACTATTCTTTCTCTCCCTAGACCGGGAGCCCCCCGTTTCCCCATCTTGTTGACATAATTTCAGGATTCTTTAAAGCCACCCACGTGCGTATGTAAGTGGTTTGCTGAGCCGTGCATAATGTGGTCACTTGAATGCTTCTGGAATGCCTAGGTATCATGTGAAGATAATGATCCATATAAATGCATTTCATAGCAAGAGACTCATCTATAGATGGTGTGCGTGTAGGTTGCCTTAAGCGTTGGAGCTGCTTTTGCGTTTTGTTCCTCTCTCCGCTCGCTCAGCTTTAGATTCCTTTTTTCAGCTTTGTATCTTTAAAAAGCTTTGCTTTTGTTAGCTGCATTAGAGGTATTAATTGTGCTCACAGAAAGCCACAGTTAGGTGGATATATATTAAAAGCCACTGTGCTCTTCATCTGGAGGAAAATTGCAGATTGGTTTTTTTTTAGTGATTTGAGTGGTTGGTTGCTGCTCAGTGGGAGAAGAAAGCGGGACTGTTTTTAATACAATTTCTACATTCTTTCTTTTTTGTGTGTTTGAGGAAAAACGTCAGGTTTTTCACACATGGTTCATCCTGGGTCTGCAGCCCTTCAGAAAAGTTATGTTCTTAAGGAGTATAGAAACAAAAAAGTGTAGATTTGCAAAACTAGTATTAAAATCAGTTCCAAAATACGTTTTTCTCTTTCTTTCTTTCTCAATGAGGCAGCTAAGCTACTTGACAGTTTTAGGTGTTGGCTGGTGAGGGGTGGAACTTCCTTTTCCTGTCTGTATGTATAAAGCATGGCTTGCCTTTGATGTACCAGAGCCTCATGGTCAAGTCATCCCTGTGGCCCTCAGTCTTCTCACTCCAAGACTTTGCATCATCTTTCCTCCTGCTGCACAGCCCCGTCATTTCCTGCTGACACTGTGAATCATGTCCTTCAGATGCCTGAAGCTGGAGAGCAAATCTCTGCAATTAGTGAGCATAGAAGGTAATACTGCCCTCGCTGTGGCCTTACAAAGACTGCAGTCTGATGTCATGAGTCAGTTCTTGGATTGGAAAGAAATCAGATCTTTGCTTAACAGGGACTGTGGATACACCAGCATGGCCTTGTTAGGGCTTCTTTGATGGTTAACGTGAGATAGACCCACCTCAAACACATTTTCAGTGTTTCCTTATTTTAGTCTCCATATCGAACTCCTGTGAAACCTGTCTTGACTTGTGCCTTTAACCCTATTTGTTCATGAGGTAGCATTTGCATATCCCACATCTTTGGCGTTGAGTGAGAACACGTTGGCTACAAGGCATGCTGATGGGGCATTAGGTGTCATTAGTCTGGAAGTGCTCAGTTTGAAGCATATTGTGAAAAAATCCCCAAAATTAGTCTTGTTCTTGATTCAGAACTCCATGTGTCCTCAGACTTCATGTCAATGGAAGAGTTCAGTGACTTCTTATTTGTATGTTCTAAGGAAAATCTCACTACAGACATGTGAACTGGAGAATAGGATAGGATTTAAAATAATCTCCAAGAGATATTTTCTCAGTTAAAAATGAAATAAGGTAATTTTTGATTCCGATAATCTTGCCTTCATTTTGCAACAACACAGCCTATGAAAGTAAACCTGCTGGTTGCAAACTAATACTTTCATAAATGTTTAAATTAAAAAGGAAAAAACCTCCACTATTAGCATAAATATGATCAGAAAGGTGAACAATAACTCAATTTAGAACACCATGTTAACATTATTAATCAAAATACTGAAGACAAGACTGCTGACAACACTGGTCCGTGTGCAGCATATTAGTGAAACAAGGAATAAGGCTTGTGTTCTGAGATCATCTATATACTGCAAAGCCAGGATGTATCCATCATGTCACTAAATGTCATTATCCATTGTAGAATAAACTCCTGAGTTAACACTTTTGCACTGCAGGCTGCAGAAAAAGCAAGAAAGTTTCTTAATGTTATTCAGATTTGAAAACATTCATAATTTGTGATGAAGTTAAAAGTACTGATAGAGCATCTCTATCAGAGTCTGTGAATGAAGAGGATGTGCCCCGAGAGGGATCTACACAGCAGATTATTGGGTTTTCAGGAGAGTAAATGGATAAGGTTTTCTCTTATTCTAGCCACCATTCTTCCTGGGCCTGACGTGGCAGTGGCATGAAATCAGTTTGTAAGTCACATTGTGTATCACAACACTACCTCTAATGATTATATGTATTCTAACTTCCAAATAATCTCCAGAGTCTTCAAATATTGCCTTACCTAGTCAAGGAAGACCTTTTTTAAATTATTCACTCTGTAGAAGGAAAGCTGTGATAGGTTTTTGTGGCTCCTGAGCCGGTGTCTTTCCCTTTACCAGCTGACCCAGGAACATCAAGCTGCTGAAATAGCCAACCTTTACTGCCTGGCAAACCCTGACTAGAACAAACTGTTTGTTCTAGTGCTGCAGCGTGAAATTTATAGCTTCTCCTTGGAAATAAATGTAGCACTGGAAAAAGGTGCCTGACAGAGAGATTTTGGTATCTTCCCATGCTGAGTGGACAGGGAAGCCATGCCAGCTTCCGCTAGTTTGTCATGCTCTAAAGAAAATGAAGGGACAAGGATTTCATCTTCAAACAAGGAGGTTTTGGCCTCTCTGCCAAGGGTGCCACTGTTTTTAGGGGCAGGGCACCCAGCCCCTGCAAGTGCAGTAATCATCCTGCTGCATATGATGAGCCACCAAAGCGCTGGCATGAACCAGTGACTTTTGGGTTCAAGAATTGTGCAAGAATTGTGCCTTGCTAGGTAAAAGATGCTAAGTTGCCATCATGGGTTTTTTGCTTTAGCAGTTCTGTATGACACTTTGTAACATAATCTATGTGAAAAGCCATAGCTTTTTGTCCTTCTTCTGTCTTTTGCTGGTATATTTACTATATAATTATTTATGTCATCAGACATGCTCCTCATTTGCATTTTGGTCTGTGGATTCAGAGCAGAATTCTGTGTCCTTTTGGATTTGCTGCTAATTCCTTCAATGTGTGAGTAGAACCACAAAATTCATGGTAAACATTACCAAGGAACACTTGAAAGAAAACTAAAAAATACTTCATTTCAGAACACCTTTGGGACCCCTGTAAGCAATTTTTTCAGATGTACAAATATGTTACTCAAATTGTTGACATGTGATAAGGTACTTTAGTGAAGGATTGCCACCTGATGTATCAGATCCTCTGCAGTTTCCACATGTCACCTGCAAAAGGACAGGGCCTGAAGTCCAGCAAAGCATACTCAAGTAGGTGTGTTCGTGTGTTCTGTCACTGCTGTGGGTGCTGGCACTCGATACCTTTGTTTGACCATCTGGTTTAGCACGTGCAATGGCAGTGGGCTTCCACAAACCAGAGGTGGGAAACAAATGGGATGTCCCAGTGATTAACTTACCCGAGCAAGCAAAGACATGTAAGCACAAAACCCCTTGTGCAGCGCTCAGTGTTTGCATTACAGCTAGAATATCTTTACAAGCTCAATTTTTATACACTTAATTAAGGAAATGGATCTTTCTCGTGAAGCAGATTCCGAGTCTGTATCTGCTCCTGTTGAAGTCGGTTGGCCTTGGGGCTGTGTCAGAAGAGATGAATGTGATGCAAAAGAGAGTGCTTGAGTTTACAGGGGAAAAACCTCAACATTAGCATTATCCCTATAGTTAAACCACAAGCAGTAATTTCTGTCAGTTATTGTCATTGTTGAAGAAATCCACAACAATGTGAAGATTAGCTAAAAGTGTGATACCTGGCTTCTTTGTAGCATATGTTGAAGTCCTAAGTTCTTTAGATGATTTTAAATTTGGGTTGAAATACTACTTTGCAGTAGGACAAATATTTGAAATCTTGTTTTCACTTTATTTACACACCATTTATTCAATGTTCCTTTTTACAGCTGGCCTCACTGATGTTGCTGAGGTCAGAACCCAGACATGTGGCCCCAATATTACCTAGCTGTGACATCCTTTTCAGTTGCTGAAGAAATACAGAATCTGAAAGGAAGGAGGAGGTGGAAGGGACTGCAGGCTCTAGTCTATAACTGGGAATCTTTACTTTTATTAAAAAATGTCTTAGCAGAAGCTTTGTTGTTCATCTTGCCATATAAGTGGATATATTCTCATTGTCTGCTGTTAAGAGGAATATTTTTAACAGCTATTGAAAGGTCCTTGGGGTACATGCGTGTAATAATAATTTTTTACTTTTAAAGGAAATCATCTGTAAATCCCATTAGTTATCATTTTTCAATTTTCATCTTTCTAAGCGTGATTTAACTTCAAGTGTTGCAGTTCTTAAATCTAATTAAAGAATCGCCTTTAGTTCCCATCAGAATGTCGACCTACTGTAGATTGTTCGATTGAACATTGGAGATGAACAAATTAAAGCCTGTATCCGTTCTGGTATGAAAGAACCACGAGGACATTCCTAGGGTGTAGAATGGGACTGAATGTGGCTGTTCTCCCACAGGAAGTTGGACCAGCTCTGGTGCCAGCAGGGCTACAGGAGGACCCAGTGGGACTAGCAGTGGGCGGATGCTGGAGGCACCATTGTCCTGATGCCTTCCTGCGAGGTGATCCCTGTGAGGGGAAAGGGCCACCAAACCAGCCTCTACTCTGCCCCTTCAGCCAGGGTGCTGGTGGGCAGCCACGATCCCTCTCCCATCAGCAACAGTGTGTGGCCTCCCCCTGCTGCTGCAGCCCCACTTTGTGCTCTGCAACATCCGATAGCAGCAACCATGGAAACCACTGCTGACGGTGGCTTACAAAAGAATTTGTTAATTAAAACATGTTTAAAATTATAATAAACTCACTATCTTAAATCCACCAGGGATATTGCAAACAGTATCCCACTCTGCCATCACTCTCCAAAGCTGAAATGCAGCTGGAGATGAAATGCCTCTTCACATCCAGCTCTCATCTCCTGTTATCTTACCACACAGTCAGAAGGCATATATTAGTGTTAAAATTTCTATAGTTGCAGTAGTGAGGGCTTGACCCAACACACTGTGACCACCCATTAACTCTGTTATCTGGCCCCCAATTTAGCAGTGCAGGATTTGTCCCAGCCCTTGTTGGAGGAGGTTCTGCAATGGAGCCATTCTCAAGAGAATAGGGAAGATAGAGGGGAGCAAAAAGGAAATGAAGCTAGATAGCCTGGAAAACAGGGCAGAACCGCTGCAAAAAGAATGTGAGACTGAAGATCAGACTCAGATTACACACTGACTGAAGAGAAATAAAAAGCTAAAATCTCACTAGAAACTTGTGGGTGATTGAGCTGAGGAAATGCTATGTGTTCTGAGCCTGGTGGGGTCTCACAGGAAGTAACCAAAACTGTCTTTGTGGGCTGGATCCTTGCTATGTGTGAATTCAAACGTGGTTTGCTGCTGCCTTTGCATGCAGGAATCACACGGTGCAGGAGGATTGTGAACCTGAGAAATCAGCAGTCTTTGCTAAAAACAGCTCTAAATGTCACTGAACCAGCACCTAGATGTTATTCTTAAAGAAAAGGTGATGTTCTCACAATGTGGAACAAAAACAGGGAAAAGTAGAAGCCAGTGAGGAACGTTCTTTGGAGTAGAAGCGTTTATGGGGTTCGAGTATGAGTCTCTTGACAGATGTCTTTTCTAGGGCAATTAAAGGTGAGCCTGTGAGTAGATAGGCAGAAGTACCAGCATTTCTGCAGGAGTTCACTTCCAGCGAGATCTGTGGCATGCAAGACTCCATGTAAACTCAGGAAAGGGTATTTGGCATTCTTATGGACATACAGGCATATGAGCTCAGTCCCTGCTCTGTTGCAAGGCATCCAGAATAGAGAGTATTAATTTTTAGTGTTTCCTGTTCAGCAAGACAATGAAAATTGCCCTTTGTAAAATTATTATTAGTTTCCCATATAAAAGATTGTAAAATAAAGGCTATATTTTAACTTTTCTAATGAAAATATTGACTTACTCTAAGGTCAAAATTTCTCAAATTCTTATCCCTGTTGTTTCATTCTAATTCTTATCACAAATTGATCTTTTCTCCCAGCAGAATTAATTGGTTCCGGCCAATAACAAACCCTCATCTCGATTTCATTGGCTTGTATCTCGAGCAACACAAGAGACATTCTGTAATGGCTCAAAATATCCCTACTGGATAATGTAAGTAGACCACCAAATTAATCCAATTAAACTTTTTAACCTTTCAAAGTTAAAACCCAAGGATTTGAACACTGCCCACAAAACAGAACTAAACATGCTCAAATCTTTTTGCTGTATGTCATTTTTCCATGTTATCATACACTTAAATAAAAATGCAGTGATCTCTATTGGTTATTTCTGTTTACTACTGTCACCAAGTAATTAATTTTATGGTTAAAGTAAATGTATTAAAATAGAGAACTGCATCCCAGCAACATACCTATAGTTAAATAATACTACCCCTCTGCCTTGAGGATTCAAACCAGTCAATTCGTAACTTTCTTCCTAACCTCCAGGAGGAACAAAATTAACTGTACAGAGAAATAAAAGGGACAGAAATTATATTGGCCTGTCTTGCTGAGTGAAGTGTTGGATAAAAAGTAATTCTGTGAACAGCATAACTTGTTTTATTGCGGAATGAAACAAGGTGCTTGGGAAATGGTTGCTCCCTCTCTGACATGGTTGTTCCACATCTGATAGCTACCAGTGCCCCTCACAAAAGTGCTGATGGCAGCTAAAAGTTGCATTAAGGAAAGCATTTCAAGCTGACTCATTTCAATAGGTGAACAAAATCCGTGGATCATCTGACAATGACATGTAAAAAGTATGTGTTTGTGTTTTTCGTCTGCTAGCAATGTGAAGTAGAGGTACAAGGGGTTTTTTCAAACCTTTCCCCTCCTCTTTTATGCAATGGGGTTCATGAATGAAGAGAGTAGGGAGTTCTATAGCAGTGCCCCCTGTCATTCAGACCACTCACTGCCTGCTGCAGTCTGCCTATTGTCTTCTTCCCTGTAGAAATGAGGTTCTCAGTCAGTAACATAATGTTCCCCAAAGTGTAAAACCAGTGTGTTTGTATCAGTACAGGTGTATGTTGCTTTGACCTGATTTTGTGAAATTTAACAGAGCTTTTGTGTACTTTTTCTAGTATTTTGTGTTACGTCCTGTTCAGCAATGCTATTTCAGATAGGAGGCGCAGCAGAGAACTGTGTGGCTACAGGCTCCAAGCACAGGAGACTCCCTCAGCACTGGGGCCTGAAGAAGAGTTTGCATTTCAAATTCACTGTAAAAGTCAGATGCAAGTCAGAAGGGGGGAGGGAAGAAAAAAACAACAACCCCGAAGAAAGAAAAATCCTTTTTTGCCAGCCATCAAGATGGTGTTTTGGGAAGAGCCATCCCTAAGCCCTCTGCAGAGCTTCTGCCTCACGCAGAGCCCAAATCGCAGAGGTCTCATTTTCTGGTTCCTGGGGAGATGCTGAGCTGTTTGGTGGGAAGCAGTTGCTTTGTTGTGAATGTTTGCTGGGCTGTTTCATGTCAGTGCCTGGGATCAGATTTTGCGATTTGCCTTCCAGCTGTGCTTGGCATAGCCACCAAGGAGAGTGTGGGAGGCTGATGGTGAAAGGTGGAGTTCAGCACTTCTTGAGAGCAGCCCCTGTGGGTGAGGTGTCTTTCCACAGCCATCAGCACTTGCCTTTCACTGGGGACAGTGCTTTTGTGGAGGGTGAGGTTCCGTGAGGCAAGTGAAGGGGGTGGCGTTTAGGCTCAATTCACTGTCCAAGCAGGGAATGACTCCTAATGGTGCCTTTCTGTAGTCGGAAAACGAGGTGGAAATGACAGTGACATACTTCTGCGAGATGACAACTTGCTGGGTATGAACAGTGTTGCATGTATGATGCATGGATTAATCCTTTAAGGTCGCTGGTCCTGATAAGGACTCCGCTGAAGCATTTGTGTGGCCGCTTTGGGGCACAACCCTTCAAGAAAAATACAAGGAAGGGCAAAGGTTAACAAGAATGACAACGTATTTAGAAAACAGGATGTGAGACAGCAAGTTGAAATAATGGATGTTGCCATTGGGTCTTTTGGCTAAGCTGTGTGACCCTGGAAGTGTAAACGCCTGCTGGAGAGAAGGAATAGCCTGTGATCTGTCTGCTGTGAGTTGGATAAAGAGCAGTAAGTTGCAGCAAGGAAAATGTAGGTCAGATTTTAATAAAAAACTTTGCGAAGAAGGGAGAGAAGCACCAGAGAGTCTGCTTGCAGCAGTCCTGCACCGGGGAGTTCGAGGAGAGCTGGATAAATGCTGGTCAGGAAGGGTTTAAGTCACCCGTGTTGCTGAGAGGAGATGGAAGGGGGCTCCCTGTGATCTCTCTGAGCCATGTGTTTTCCCTCATTCTTATTTTATTCCAGTTAACACTGGAAAATTACTACTGCAGGTGTGAAAAGTGGGAACACGCCTTATGTCTGGCAACTGATCGGCACTATGTGCACATGTGAGGATGGAGGTGGGCGATGCGGGAAGGCAGCTCTCCCAACCTGCTCATCCCATCGTAGCAATTGCAGACTGCTGCATTAGTGGGTAGCTCTGCTCCTCTCAGAGATATCTCCTTCTTTGCATATAAATAATTTCTCAAATCTTTCCAACACTTTTGATTATGGGATTTTTACTGATGGCTAAGTAGTGAGTCTGTATCTGCTGTATGCTGCATAGAAATAATACCAGCGCATCTTCCAGCCTGGATTCTGCATTGCCTCGTTGGGGTTTTTTGTCATGTGTCAGGTCACTAACATCACTTCAGTAGGATTTTATAATTGCATTTAATATGTCACTTACTATGCACGCCTCATCTGATTTCTATGGCACTAATGAGATAATTTATCTTTGCTGGATTGCAGTCAGTTGTGTGTTGATAACGCATTTAATTTAACCAAGTTACAAAATCTTGGCTGATTTTATAGCCAGGATAGTTCTGTGTTTTAAAATACTTACCAACTTCAAGACCTTAAAGTTAGCTTTCTCTTTGTCTTTTCAGTGAGGGCAGCTCCAGCCTGAATTTTATTCAGAGAATTCTTAAAACTTCCTTGTCATTTGCGTGGTAGAGGAAACTGTGATACAGAAATTCTGTGCTAATGTTTATTAGCTGTTTAGGGCTCATTTGGGGAAGGGGAAGATGGCAGGGAGACAGAGTCAGTTTTCCAACTACCAAAACAGCAAGACTTCTTACCTTGCAGCAATGAAAGCCTAGAAAACAAATTAGTGGGTGAGAGGAATATCTCACACTAGTTTCTTTTTTTAGATTTTATTTTAATTTGTCGGGAATATCTGAAGCTATGTTCTGTCATTTTAGCCTGATTAAGGGACATCATTTGTAGTAATAGTTTTAGGTTTTAGCCACCTTTTTGAGTACTGTATTTCACTCCTGTAGAACAGTTTTCTTGCAAAGTTAATTGCTCTTTTGTTTTACAGCCACCTTGACTGTTTTTCATATCTGAAGAAAAACCACATTTGGGGTTTCTAATTTAGACGCACAAAAGAGGTTGAAAGAGACAGTGTTAGTACCTGATTCGCATGCTGAAAAAAGGTGCTTGTGTTAAATTACAGCCTGCTGAGGCTGGGGCCAAAGATAATGTTATTAGACTTCTGGAATAAATACAACTAATGGGACAACAGGGCTATCATTTGGGCCACCTCTTATGTAGATACCATATTAATTTTCATGAGTAAGATTTCATCATTTAAATCAAGTATGTGCTTATGTGGGGTTTTTTTAAGCTTTCCCGTTTTCGCCTCATTTGGAGATTTAAAATGTTCACATTTTCCAAAGGCCACTGTGGCAAAATTTTTGGAAAAGGAGAGACCTCCCCTTGTGTATTATCTCTTCCTCTAGGTAAGATCTGTGAGATTTAGAATACAAGTTACATTTTGTAATGGAAAAAACCCTCTCCTGAGATGTGAAAAGAGTAGTCAATTAGAGAATGCTACCATGTTTTTTAAGGCTATGAAAAGGTAGGATAAAATGAGTGCTGTGGCTCATGCTTAGCTCGTTGGGAACAGCTGCCATGCAGGATTCCTCCTGAAAACCTTGTCCAAACAAATCGTCATTTAAATACAGAGTTGTCACTTTACCAAAGACTCACTCTTGCAAGATCTTTCACGTCTGTATTTGAGATGGATGGATTGTAGTACGGGAGCCTACAATACTTCTTTCAGTAGTCTCTTGAGCTCTGTTTGGTATGAGGTGAATCAAAGCACAGGGCAACACTCGGCTTGTGCACACTCCTGTTTCCTGATGGCTCAGGTTTTGTCAAACCTGTGAAGAAATCTGGGGTCTGGCAATGACTTCCCTTTGCACTGCCTTTCCAAGAATGGATACAGATTGTATCATTTTCCCGCTATTTTTAAGACTGAGATAAAGGAAAAATATCCTATAACAAAACCTAGAGGGTTTTTTTAACCTTTCAAAAGCACAGACATGGTAGATACTGGGTGGACTGTGGTATCAGTGTGATGGATTGGCACAATTCCAATGACTCCCATGTGGCCAGCACAAGCGCATATTATTCTGACATGCTATTTTGAGAGAAAAAAAAAATCTTTCAGATCCTTAAATCATCTTTTGTGAGCAAAGATCAGAAAAAAATTACTCCAGTGGCAGACACAGATTTATCTGCTTTTTTTCCCCCCTCAAAACACTGCAGTGTGCTTTGTTCCCCACTTCATTGCCTTGACTTCCGCCTGCAGGACAGAGCGCTGTGGATTCCTTGCGTATGTCTGATTCTGCACCAGCCTCCATCACATTTGTGTTTTGAAAATCAGTGTGTCTGTCATGTCTCCCCTGGGAAACAGCTGATTTCTTTGTTTTGGCAAACCAAAATAAAAGCCGAGAACAGTATAAGCACTTTTTTCAAACAGTGGTATGACCTGATATGCTGAGAGCTTTAGTTTATTCTTATGTCTCTGACTGAGATGTTAATCGCCATCTCAGAAGCTGTAAATCAGTTAAAATGGCAAAAAAGAGAGATTAGGCCTATTTGAAGGATGAAATACTGATTTTTTTTTTTTCCTAAGGCCATGGAAAACCCTTAACTATTAGCAAGATAAAATAGTTTGAAAAGCTTCCTAATATTTAACAAATGTCCAAAAGCATTTAGGGTACTTTTTCACTTTTGGTGAATACCCTTTAAGCCTGTGGATTTGAAACATTTTCTGCTTGTAACTACCTACAGGTGGTAATCAATTGTGGGCTGAATTCTAGCAACAGTTTGAGATGAAAGGAGATGAATATCTGTCCTGCTTGGGGTCCCTCTCCAGACTGCTCTCACCAACGAGTTTGGGAGTCAGGGTTTCACAGGGAGCAGGGGCAAAGACTTGTTCTTGGGTAATGAGCAAAGTGTTCTTTGTGTTTTCAAAACTCATTAGGGTTTTACAAAAATTGCTTTATTCTGGTCTTGAGATTGATGCCCAGTGCCATTTCACCAAGCAGTCAGCAGAGCTGTGTTTGTTCACCAAACAGGTTTTCACTGAGGTAGTACATCAATTCTAAAACCCCAACGCTGGTTTCTTTTTCAGCCCTTCTTGTGCAGAGGATAAACTAGGAAGTGCAGTTCCCCAATGCATCATCTTATCTCTGTCATCCTAGGGTGGATAAGGTATGTTTGAAGGGACAGGCTCCCTCCTAGTACACCTGTTTGAAGTTCGTTTCTCTGCTGCAAAGCTGGCTGCCTGCCCCTCAGCTAAAATACAGTGCCTATTAAGGAACTGAGAGTGCAAAACCAGTTTTAATCTCGGCATGGGGTGTTAAACTGCTGGTAACCTCACGAAGGGTCTGTCCCAAGAAGCACAGCAGATTGTAGTCCATTCTGCAGCAAGTGCTGTTTTATAGGCTCTTGCTTTTTAAGGCAACAAAGCTGAACTTAAACATGAGGAAGGAACAGCTTGGCTTTTTGATCCCTACGCAGAAAGACATCCTCATCTGAGGATCAAGGCAACTCTGGAAATTCCTACATCTTGAGCTGCTAAATGATGTAAAAACCTCCAAAATGAATATACATGTGTGCAAAAGAATTAGTGAAGTGCTGAAAGCAGCATAACTGTGTCAGTCAATGCCAGAGCCCAAGTGAATAAATCCAGTCCCTGGAGTCTTCCTGGCAGGTCTGAGCTGGCTGAGGAGCGGATCTTGCTGTGACCATGCTGCTCACCCTCACCGGTCTGGCAGAGCTGGGGCTTGAGCATTGGCACTACGGGCCTGGCTCAGTCGAGATGGGGGCTCCAATTTACATCTGATGTTTGAAGGGACTGTCTGCAGGGAAACCCTTCGGAGAAACACCAGGGTTGGGTCACATCTATTTCCTCTCCTTGCTATAGAGGTTAAAGTGGCTTTCGACTGATGGATGTGATGCTTAATGGCAGTGGTGAATGCATGCATATTTCCCAGGATCTCACTAGAGGGGGGGAAAAAGCTAAAAGGCAGTAAGTACTGTGTCTTGAAAAGAGCATGGCTCCTTTGCTTTTTACTGACACAAATGCGTTCTTAGAAGGGAAACCTGAAGGGTATTTCTCATTCCAGAGCCTAAGGTAGTCCTATACTAGTAACAGAAAAGAGCTCAGATAACTCTCCACAGAAAGTCTCTCTGTATTTGGGATTAGGCTCTTTTCGTCCTTCCTTTTTTTTTTTTTTAATAAAAAGCAAGTGAATATTTTAATTAAACATCTTTATATTCCCTCATAATAGCCAAATGATTAGGTATTTGTATCTGGCTGGTCTGTGGCCAGTTTAAGAAGTGTCATCACATAAAGAATTTATCTGGGAACCATATTTAGCTCTTGAGTTTATAAATATAGAAGAATGTAGGAATTTCCTGAAAACTGGTGCATGAAAAAATTAAGGGAGAACAGGAGGAAGTTCAGTTTTCATTTCTGGCAGGTCAAGGTATAGAAATACTTACTTGTATATATCTTGTTTTGTAGCATGAAAGACACACAAATATTTTTCCTTATGTAGTATCAAATCATCAGCTTGGGAATGAGATGTGCATTGAATTTTGACACCAGGGACAGTCCAAGGAAAGGACTGGTATCATTTTGGTGCCAGGTGACATGGCTGTACCATAGTTTAGCAGCTGGCTTAGTGATCTCCAGGGTACGAATTTCTTCCACTTCATTGCCAGCATCCTCTTCCGAGGAAATCAGTGCGGAGTCTTGCAAATAGCTTTGTCCTTTCTCCGATTGACTGTGCTCTTAATAATCAAAACGAGTTGCAGGCATTCCATTAATTGTCCAGATAATTAGCTTTAGGCAATCTGGCATTTCATCTTTGTCTCTGACTTAGTCTCAGCTAGTTTTTGTTCAGTCGCTGGCATGTGTAACTCCTCATCTATTTTGACATTTCTCTGTCACATTACCATTTGTCATATTTCAATTCCTCTGGACTTGAACAGGCTTTAATCAGTCGTACTGGTTTGCAGCTTACTTATGCTACATAAAATGCACATAGTTGTAAGTTTTTGTGCCCGCTGATTTGATAAATGTGCATTTTCTGCTCCTGACACACACTCGCAGCTTCAGCTGGCTCACCCTGTCCGTCCCATGGTGCCTCTACGTAGGTTGTTAAAACCTTCTGTAAGAGTTCTCATTCCCTGGGTGCGTATGTGGTGTTTTAAACCTAACTTTTGTTTTTATTGATCCCTAGAAGAATGCCAGATGGCGAAACGCGAGGATACACGATAGGGCTGTGTGTGCACACACACGTCTTTTATTTCTCTGCGCGTGAACGCGCAGGGCGACTCAGTGTCATGGAAGGTTTTATTAGATAATAAAGCTGCTTTTTTAAGTTATGCAGGTCACTCTGCATGAGGACTAAAAGAACCCAATTTATTTGGCTCAATACAGTGTATGACTTTACAGAAAAGCTGTTTAGAAATCTCTGCTGTTGCTGATCGGGAGCACTTACATTGCCGTTCCCCAGAAGTTGGGTGCCTTCTGCTGCTGGGTCCAGATGAGAAAGAAGAAGCCGTTATTCTGTGTTCATTTGGAAAACTGTGAACCTCCCAGTTAGTCACATTGGTCCCAAAGTGCCAGTCTGAAACACTGCATGGGTATCATGGGCTAGCTCTTAAATCTGTCACTGGTTCCCTGGGCATTGCACGCTTTGCATCTGGAACCAGCAGCGAGGTGGAAAGATTTGGCAGTAAAAAAGAGGAAAACGTCTTTCTGCTAAGTAGATTTTTTTTTTTAAATTAGGTTTGAAACAGCTGAGAAATTCAAAATATTAGATCAATTTTGGGTGGAGAGGTGTTGCATGTGCAGAGGAAAATCAAGAAATGTGTTTCATATTTGAAAGCTGAGGAAATTTGTTCTATGCTTTACTGAATTTCCTGTCCTCAGTATGCTTTTTAAAGATATACACTGTGGCTTCTTCCTCTAAGGACAGAAGGAATTTCTCCTGGTCTTTGTTTTGTTTTGGGTTTTTTTTCTTTTTAAAGACGGCAGCAATTGGGCAGAGTAAACTTTACCAAGATACAAGTGCTTGGAAGAGCGGAGTTCACCTTCAAGGACACTGGCTTCTCAGGAGAGGTGTCATGTGCAAACACCAACTTCGGGGAGAATATATCAGGCACTGATTTTGCATGTAAAGTACAGACAGATAAATTTCTAACTTTGTGCATACAAGTCATCCTGCTTAAGTACATTGTCAAGTTGAAACCCGTGAAATCCATTACTTCAGTTATAACTAGTTGCTGTGTAAGTCCTCTAAGTGGAGTGTAAGTGTAGTTGCACCTTTTCAAAGATCCTAGTTCCCTTTGGACTGAGAGGAACAGACTGCAGCTTTTTCTTTCTTTCTATTCATGCTGAACCTGATATGGTCTCTGCAGGTCAGGATGCTCTGTAATGGCTGGATTTTTCATGTTTAGGGTTCCATTTCTGAAACACCGTGCTAGATTTGGTATTTTTAGCTTTCAGTAGAGTTAATTGAGTTCACACTCTGTTCCTCTTTATATGCAATTTCCTCTTCAAATATAATAGTGTTTTATAGCAAGAAGCATTCTTTTACATAGTCTTTCAGCGCTTAGTACAAACTGCTCAAAAGTTCCAGGCTCTAACCTTTTACCATAATTCATCCGATCTCTTTCAGAATGACAAACTTCTCACACACTGGCTTACATGGGGCTTTGGTTGATTGGTTTTAAAAAGCCCTGTTTTTCAAGGCCAAGCTTACTCTTCTCCTGGTAAAAAGATTTACCACCTGTGATGCACTAGATAGATTTCCCTAACTTGTAGATTTTAAAGCCAGAAGGGGCTATTAAATTATTTAGTCTGTGTGACACAAGCTATAAAATATGATTTAAACTAGGTAGTTTCTGCAGTGAATCCCCCAAGTGGAAGTGGAAGCTGTTTCAGCCCCCCTGGCTGAAAAAGCATATCCTTCTTGGTCTGCTCTGGAGGAGCTGTGACTGAAGGAAGGGAGACAGCCGAGGTTGCTTGTATACTGTTTTGGTAAATACAGTTTGTTTTTAATAAGGACAACTTTAAGAGGTGTGAATCCTTGTAGTTATGGGTGACTCTTTCTCAGCCTCTTCACACATTTTGCAGCCGTGGGAGGAAGTATTTGAACACAAACATGATTCGGGATTTGTGGAGACTGCTTGTGTGAGTAGAGTTATTCATTGGCAATGCTATTTGCCTCAGTAAGCTCATGCATTACTCTTTGCCTTTTATTTTCCCTCCACCAATCCACGACCACCCTTCAGCACGATGAGCTTGCAGAGAAGAGTTCAAGCACACAGCGGGACTTGAGTTCAAGTTCCAGCTTCAGCCAGGCTGTTCTGCCCTTGCCTTGCAACATCTGGGCTAAGAGCTTTTCTCTGATTTATTGCAGGTGTTTCTGAAATTAGAGGTGAGCCACTGCATCTCCAGCACATGTGCTGGCTGGAGATAGGCATTTGTACGAGATTACCTGAGAAATGGGTTAGGGAAACTTTAAAGCCGACAGCGTTAATCAGCATCCTGCATGCCCGCTCTATCAGGCACATCAGATTCACGGGAAGGACAGAAATACCGCGTGCAGGAAATAAGGGTCAGGAGTGGCAGGTGGGGAGGAGGGAGAGAGATGGCTAAGAACCAGCCAGCAAGAAAATGGAAAGAGTCAGAAATGCATTTGCTGTGGCTGCCTGTCAAAAATCAGAAGCTGATGCATGCCTATAAAAGAATCCATTTTTTGCTTTAAGATTTCAAATTCTAGATTGTTGCTGCTCATTCTGCAGTGGTTGAGCAGAATGTAGCCCAGTGAGGTCCCAGGCTGTGTTTTTCGGTTGTCGGCTTTGTGGTACTCTCCTAAATTACAGTAACAAATGTAATTTAGAGTAAGAGTAAGATTAGAGTAATGAGATACAATGCTGCATTTTTTTCTGGGTGTGACAACAACAGTTTACCTTTAATCAAGAAGTTATGTCCTCCTGAAATTTCATTTATAGGCTGTTTCCTAAAATTAGGAGCTTAGACAATTTCCTGTCAGTCTTATTCTGCACTGTTTCTCCTAAATTATTTAAAGGTATTAAAAATGCATAGGACATATACTGTACCAAGTTTAATGAAAGAAAGGATTGATCCTGACTTTACATTGAATTACACATTAGCCGTTATTTATTGTTGCACTTTATTCCATTTTGGAAACAGAATTAACTCAGATGAATACTTCTGATGGACATTATTCAGTAATCCCCCCATGTTTTTTAATGGATTTTGTAGATCTACACATACATGTTTGCAAAGAAAGCTCATTTCCCATTTGAATTTAAATAGGCAAAGTCACCCTTGTACATTATAAGAATTTACCATGATAAAATCTAGTGTGTGGGGTTTGGGTTTTTTTTAAATTATGTGTCTATTTCTGTCTCCAGTCAGGGTGGAAGGAGTCAAATAAAAATTTAAGACAAATCCCTTCTTCCTTGCCTCTCTCTGCCAGTCTCCTCTGCAATATATTTATGTTTTAAAGATCTGGGGTTTTGCCTTGAAATTGTAGAAGAATGTCATGAGGAAGCTGCAGCCTCATTAAAATACTATGAAATTAAATGAGTCTCATGTAAATGGTTAGCTATTATATGAGATTTGTCTGATGGTTGGAACCTTCCTTTGATTGGAGAGTCTAATAGGCTGGTAAATAGTAAAGCAGTTCCACTGCTAATTGCACATGTATAAGCCTGGCTTGATACTGAAAGTACATTCTTGGAAAAGCATATATATCAGTTACAGAAGGACATAATACTTCTCTCCTGATGTCATCCATGCAGATTGAGGCAAAGGGTGGCAATGCTGGGGACTGTGGCTGAAGACCTCTGAGTCACGGCTGAGCTCCGGGGTCGTGCAGCACAGTGGTGGGAAGACCAAGTGGTGCATAGAAGTGAGGCTCATTGGCTGGTTGTGTCCTTCTAAATCCAGCACTTGTTCAAGAGAAAAAGAAGCAATTTAAACCCCTGTTCACAAGAAGGCTGTAGTTTTGTTCCTTAGGAGAAAAGCACTGTATGAGTCTGTAGTTGTCCAGATCTCTCTTTCGGGCTTGTGAGATGCTATTTGTCAAGGTTTTTTTCAACCTGTGACCAGGAGCAGGATGGTCCCTTTCCCAGCCCACAGGCCATCCAAAGCCTGGTCAGTTCCCACATCTCTCATTCAGCATCTTCTAATGGTTGCTTGATTTGAGGGCTGATATTCCCATTTGCTGTGGGATTCATCTCCTGCCTCCCTGACGTCATCTCGTGCTCTCAGGCAGCTGCAGAAATGGTCTGTCTTGTGGCAAGACATCCCCAGCCGACACTGATGGTCTCTCCCAAGAAAATCTCGTCCAAAGCAGGGAGTGACCTTGTCAGTTGTGCCGGGTGCAGTAATTACACACATTTGCATAAATGTCGCTAACATGTGCCATTGCTTCTAGATGAGCTGGGCCTCACTTAACAGTAGCACAGTACTAAGCCATTAATTATAGGAGTCAGAGGAGAGGTACAGCTGCAGATCTGCCCTGTCAGGATTTATCAGGCTCCATTTTATAATCAATGGTTTATTTATTAAACCATCACAAATGGTGCATGCGCTCTAGCCACGGCCGGCTGCTGCTCCGCTGGGATATTTCATTTGAATCAATGGAAGCAATCATCTGCTTTACATCAGGTATTGAACCTGTGCGGGTCCTCGAGTGACAAATGACTTTATTGTCTGGGTGGAATTGACTGGAGCTGATGCCTAAAGCTGGAGATGGGGGGAGAGGTGATGAAAACACTGCATTCTTCCATAACTGCTGCTTTTGTGCCTTTTTTTGCCTTTTTTTTCTTTTTTTCTCACAATTTTTTTCACCCCCACTCTTGCCCTAGCTTCTGAAAAGCAAATCAGAGTCTTTACCTCTGCTTGACTGAACCTGATGCATTGAGGGGAGAAGCTAGTGAGCTGGGCTGAGGGGGAACATACTGGAAAGCAAAAGGGAAGGGGATTTGTCCTGCTTTGGATGTGTTAGAAGTCAAGGGAACAGTCAGAAGCAGTGGCCACTGTGCTGGTCTTGGCTCTGACCTCTTTGGAGCAGCATCACACACAAATGGTCCCAATGTACTTTGGAAGTGCCATGGGCCCTTTGGCTTTTAGGGGCTGCTGCCAAAAAAACCAAAGCAGACAAAATTGTACTTGAAGCAAAGCAGTCTCCAAATCCCTGGAAATCCCCCCTCAGCCCTTCTCATCAACATTGACCAGGGAGGGAGTTGACACTGAAGCTGTATGATTTGCAAGTTGCATGGGATCTGTTATTGACATAAAGAAGTTTTATTGGATGAAAGGCCTTGCTGCCAGAACTAATTGTTCAATAGAATATACAGGTTTTTATAAACTTCCAAAACTAGCCTTTGTAAGATCTGCATTAATATATTTCACACCCATGCTAGCAGTAATTCAGGCATGCTGTTCCTATGTACAGGAAGGTGGAGGATTGCCAGGGTGACATGTCCCCCTGTAAGACCATGTATCCCAGTGTTATACAAAAGAACAGCTTTGGCCAGTGTATTGTAAAAATACTGCATTAAATAAGTATGTACAACCTGTATTTGCTAAATTATATCCATGATCCATTGTTCTGAACATAGAAAGGGGTGGAGAAGTAAGTTTGTTTTCACCTGGGAATAATGTGATCTTTTGCCTTTTCAAAATAGTTAAGTCTGAGCAGGCTTCTGTATTGGGCTACTAGTGGTGTTAGACACAAAAAACCACAAGGCATTGAATACTCAAGTGTATTCCTCACCATGCACTCACTTTCAGAAGCGTATGCCAAATTTAAACTAGCAAATGTAACTACAGTCTGCACCATGTGGGACCCAGGTTTATGTTTCCTGTTCTGCTGCTGGCTGCCACTGGATATTCAGCAAGTCATGTAACATCAGCGTGGCTGTCTTCCCCCTTCTTGGGGCTTGTTTGGTGATGCATAGCTGTAAGCTTAAAATGTAGAGTGGAAACTTCCCTGAGTAGAAGCAGAGAAGAGAATTAATTTCCCACTGGAGCTCACAGTTGATTCTGTGTGATGGGGTAGCACCAGAGGGTGGGAGATAGATAGATTAGATAGATTAGATAGATAGATAGATAGATAGATAGATAATACGTGGCCATCTGGCAGCCACAGCCCACTCCCTACCATACGAACTTGACCCACAGGGTGGGAGACAAGGGTAGTTACATACTAAACCACACAGAGAGATAAGTATTCGCCTGTCATCCTGGGCAGCTGTTACAAAAACCCGCTCCCAAAGGGCAGCTCTGAATAGGTACAAAGGAGTGTTTTCAAGGATTTGCACAGATAAAGGAAAAAAACAAACAAACAAACACCTGAGTGTTTATCCAAGCAGCAAGTGTCAGCATAGAAACAGAAAAGCACAAATACTCTTACTCCTAAAGACCTGCTCCTGCCCGTCAGTGGGTGGTCTGTTCTGGAGGGAACACCAGTGTAATGTGTGGGTGAACAGGTCTGTTCCTGCTAGCACAAGACTTTTGGGGTGTATCCCTGAGAGCTGCAGCCTGAGCACACATCTGCGCCTCACTGGACTGTCCCCTGGGAGCAGATGGGGACCACATCAGCAGCTTGACTGATGCCAGTGGCACCCCAGCAGTTGCCGTCCACCAAGGAAGCTTTCCCACAGCAACCTTAGTCATCATAATGCTGACTGCTGCTACACTTTCCAAAATGTTGATGGCTGAAATTCAGCTCAGAGTAAGTCACACTATCTGATTTATAAAAGGCAGAGCTGCTACTTTTCACTGTAAACGTGCATCCTAGTCATTTTGAGTGGTGTGTTACAGTGAGAAGTTATGTACATAAGATCGAGTTCCTAACTGGTGACTAACACAGTGATACCTCTCACATGTATGTTTACTCTTGATGTTTTCCCCTCCAGTACTACTAGTACGAAAAACTTGGTGAATGTAGGAAATGTGTGGAGCTGCAGATGTTATATCTTCTTTTCATTGACCTATTTTCTGTATAAAAGAGGTCAAATCACATTAGGTTTTCACCATTGAGATCCCAGGGCTTCAAACATGAAAATTAAACTAATGTATGCATATTTAAATGCACTAAAACCTGCACTGATACATTTTCTTTTTTTTTTTTTTTAATTAGAGAAGTTAACTAACTGAGCGTAAAAGTGCTTGATAAAATTATTCCTCTTTTAAACATTTTGTTGGACAGTAAGGTACACAAAAAGGACAGATTGTCGCTTCAGAGTTACTGTCTTGCTCCTCACTTCGGTATTAAATACATTCCAGTTTATACTAGGCAGTTCTTTCATGTGCAGTTTGTGTGCACGTTGATAGGGTTTCAAAAAGTGGTGGGTTTGGTTTTTTTTTTAACCCTCCGGGGACTTTTTATGTGCTAGCCAAGTGCTTCTGCACGCATGATAGAGCAATTTCTTCGCTCCGGAAAGTGCTACTAGATAGAAATACGATAGCAGAGCAAACATTGACTTCCTCAGAATTGTTACTTGTTCAAATAGGGATACCATAACAAAATCTTACACGGGGTCAAAAGTGCTCGTCTTTGTACTGATGAAATCCCTCTCAATAATTTTTGGTAGGTTTCCAAACGGAGAGCATAGTTTGCTGCAAGTTGGCGCACGGTGCAGAAAATAAGCTAATATACCCTTCTGAAGTGGAAAATAGTTTAAACCTTGAATAAAGTTCTAAGTATTTTTATAATTATTTAGGCCTTGTTCCCTAGTTAGAATAGATTGGTAGGGTTTGATTTTGGTCAGAGGACTCATACTGATTTACCCACTTGGGAAATCTGAAGCTGGATGGAGATGTTTTGGGTGGTTTTTTTGAAACAACTTCATCTCACTGGAATTGTTTCATGCAGTGCCAGCAGAGCCTGGAGAGTAAAGGTGCATATATAGAGGTATATGCACACATACACACACATGCTTACAAGAAAAGTGGGTTATTAGTCATACAGGCTACTATTACACAGAAGTCTGACACGAAAACTTGAACCCAAGCTAAGCATATATGCATATATGTAGAGCCCATTTCAAGAGCAGATTCACAGCACAGACCTATTTTAAGGGGATTAATAACCTATGAATAATACATATCCAAGATGCACAGCAGCAATGTGGGTTTGGAAATGGAGAAAACTTCATCGAGTTTTGGTAGAGGCTGTGTCCACACTGAAAATGAACTTATTGGGGCAGATCTTCTGACAGTAAAAACCAGCTCCAGGTCTTCTGGCTTTGGAAAAGGAATATTTATATAAAACAATGGAGCATCTAGTTCAATCTGTATAGCATACAGATCTATTACATTGCATATAAGTAACAATTTCATACTAGTATTTTAAACTACTACTTCCTTCTTAAACCATATGCTAATTTTCTTAGAGAAGTCTAATTGCTCTCTTTATATGCAACTCCAAGTCAAAAGCTTAATTTATCCCTCCAGTTGGATAATTAAATCATACAATGTTCATCTCTTGTGACTCTTCCTGTCCCAGAAATCTTAAATTCTTCTTCTCTAGCTGTCTTCCACAGAGCACAGTTCCTGACAAAGCTTTCACCTTTAATTTACTTGTGCCAGTAAGACAGCCGTTTGTCTCAATTCAGAAGCGAGGCTTCATTTTCCTTTACTTGAGTTTCCCTGTGTATTTCTTTTCCTAGAAAAGAAACCCCATCTCTCCCACGCGTACCTTCTTCAGGCATTACAAAACAGGATTTTTTCTTTTCCCCTCCCTGTGACCTGGTTTTGCAAACCTGCAAGTATTCCCACTTAAATCAGCAGCCCGGCTTGCAGGGTTATCGTTTGGGAAAAGGAAAGAGTGCAGTTTGAGTTCCTGTGTAGTTTGAGTATTACTGCAGGTGGGCAGTCAGAGCTGAACTGCAAAGGTGAAGCTGCTGCATGATAATACCCTGCTGCAGAGAAGTCCTGGGAGTCACCGGTGCCTTGCACCCCACAGGAGCAGGCTGCAGGAGTATAGGCTTGTATTGGAAGATAAATTGAAGGTCTAGAAGAGTTCATGCTTGGTGAGGCATTTCTATTAGAATTCCTTCCTTTGTAAGGTTCAACCTCCTTGCTTCATTTCTTGACTTCAAAATAAGGAGTTTTTTGAAAGCTCAGCTATGGATAAAGTAGACCTAGATGTGAGCAGTCACGCTGAAGTCAGGAGGACCATACACATGTCAAAAATGAAGACCTCCTAGCAGCTTTGCTCCAAGATTTTGCAGGATTGCATCTGATAAGAGAGAACTCTGAAGAATTTTCCTGTGTTGTGCTTGTGGCATTATAAGAGATGGTATGAGAAATAGTTGGCAAAATGGCAATTCTGGTGTTAAAACGTTGGTTCTGATATTATTTCTTGTCTGTAACAGTGTCTATACCTGAAATCAAGTTAGCTTTGCTTAGTCTTTATGCTTTGGGTGGAACTGCTGTGTCGCTGCACATTAAGGCAAAGGTTTGGTGAAGCAAGAGAAGCTGACTCTAGAAAAGCTAGCTAAAGGACTGGTTTTGTGCTTTGCTTTGTGTTAGGGTCCTGGCGTGCTGCTGAGGTTCCACAGCGTAGCGTGCCTACTACAATGCTGACTGTCCTTTACTGGAACTGCAGATCAGCATCTCATACTTTCCCCATTGATTTTTAAATGTTTTGTGTTTTCCAGTACATTTCATTCATGTCACTATTCAATATTGGTGTTTAAACATCATTTGAAATGACTACACTGGTTTGCAGGTGCTGAGACACTGCTCGCCCTCCTTCTCCATCTTCCCCAGCATCAACCCTGTAGGATCTTCTGCATCTGCTGTCCCCCTCAGAGCTGACTCAGGATGATACCTCAGGAGTTCCTGGTGGAAAAGCTGAGACATTCTTAGAATTTGAATTAAATGTACTTTGCACCCAAATGTACGCAAAGTACATTTATTTTGAGTCATGCAGCAGCCTATCTCGCAGTGCAGTATCTTGTTGAAAAAAGGCATCAGTGCTCCTGATGGCATTTGTAGTGTTGGCTCTCACTGATAAAGCTCTGCCTGCTTTGGGCTGAAGTAGGACCACAGACATGACTGAAATTTCACTCTCCCTGCAGCTGACCAGAGAACAGAGGTGGGAGTCATCACAATCGTGGATGTTTTTTCCCTTCCCTGTGATTTTGAAATAACTCATTTGTCAGATTTGAGGCAACGATCTGTGTTTGTGCAAGGGTTGTGGGTCCTTAAGCGGGGAGGTCTGAGTGCAGATGTGCTGCAGAAGGTAGACTCATTTTTTGTTTTGCAGTCCGGTGGTACCTACGTAGGCATAAGTAATGGTTCTTTTTAAGTGTTGTTTTAAAACTTGTAGAAGAGTGATGCTTAAAGAATAGGCCGTTCTTGAAAGAAGGTGCTGAATTGCCTGAACTACTTTCCAGAATAGTGCAGTACACACTGCGGGTCAGCTTCAGTGCCTACAAGTAGATTTTTTTGTGTGTGTGCATATTAACCTTGAGACAGCAAGGAGCCACACAGGAGAAAGCACTGTGATATGAGGGCAGTGATTTTGTCAGAGGTCTTGTGTGCATCTTGAAAGGTCTGGTCCTGAGATTACCCAGATTGCTGAAGTTGCACAGAGATGTGGACAAGGAATCCCTTTGAACGCTGACCTTTTGCTTTTCCCTTTTTAGTGATAAAATATTCAAGGGAGCAGAAAGTGACCCATTTTGTGCTCTGCCTGTCAAGCCAAGCAGAGGAAGGAGAGTACAGTGAGGGCCCAGGTGGAACCCAGTGAATGCAAATGATTTATGGAGTAGCTGCTTTAAGCATTTCCAATTACTTCTATCATCATCCAGTAGAGTCTATTTATGGGTATGAGCTTAAACACATTGCCCAGAACAAATGCATGGCATAGGCAGCTGTGGGGCTGATACACACTCCAGCTTCTTTCTTTGTCCCTCTGCTCACTGGGTATTTCCTAGGGATTTGCAGAGGGAAGAGATGCCCTGCTGGGCAACCGCTTTACATGAGCTTGGCTTTGCCTCACTGCACCACAACTAAGCAAGCACAGTCAGGTAGTTGGTGCACCCTGAGCTCAGAAATGCTTTGCCAGCTTTAACAGGTTCTTTTTTTTCTTGGAGGCTGCAAAGGAAGGAAGTTCACCTGACCAAGCTGCACAAGAGCAGGGAGGATGTTTGGTGTGGCAGCTGGTCACACAAGTGACCACACATTCTTCATGTCTGACCCAGAGGCATCTGTAGGCTCTGTCTATCTGAGTGTCTGGGCACCTTTGGGAACCATGCCCACAACACACCATGAGTGTGGAAACATGGCAGTCAGCTGGCTCAGAGAGAGAGCAGGCTCACTTGTCCAGGCTTGGTCTTTTATTTCAGAAAAGGTGCCAGGGTGTGTCTGCTGGTACACATTCTCCCAAGGACTGTTTTAGAGTAACTTTATGGAAAAGTTAATATTTCATTCCTCCTAAGTGCCATCTGGCACAACAAAAAACCAAACAAAATTGGAAATCACAAAACAAACCAAAAGAGGGTGTTGGAAATAACATCATCAAATAGGAGTGAGTTTGCAAAAAGAGGAGGTTAGGTGACAAAGCTGACAAAACCTGAAGTTAACAAGAAATACCCAAGCCAAAGGGATCAACCATCAGACCACCATCAGCTCCACATTTTATGCTGTTTAAGGGCCACTTGGAAGATAGTTTGTGAAGCTTGGTGTACAGTGGAGCTCTTATAGAACTTCAGCATCAGTAAGCAGCACACTTCACAGTCCTGAGGGGCCTGAAGTACTTTTTCCTCGCTAGTATGATCGTGCAAAGAACATATGTACTTACAAGTGATAGCAACAAATCAGCTAAAGATAGGACCTTTGGATGTGCTTTAAAGGATGTTGCCAGTATTCTGCCTTTATGCCAGAATTCTTGTCCATTCTTACTCCAAAGGAGAGCTATTTCAGGGCATCTTCTTTTTATTCCCTGCCAGGTTTTACCTTTTTTTTTTTTCTTTTTATTAAGCTGTGTCCTATTTCTGTTTAATGCACCAAAGAGCAAGCATTACTCTGATTATATACTTCCAATTCCTTAGCGGCATCTTTAGGAAATGAGAAGTGATCAAAGTCCCTTGACAGGTAGGACGCTGAGTTAGAGATACCTCTTTTCTTTAAAATATAACCTAGAGATAAAACTTTAAAACAACTTGTAACCCAGATAGTAATTACATGCATTTAAAATGTGAGCTGGGACAGTCGATCACACAAAACCATTCACAAGCAAATAGTCCCCCAAAACCACGATTCTATCTTTTCTTCACGGGCATTTAGGTCCTATACAGTAACCAATTTTATGAAATACAGTATGTCTGTTAACCAAGAGAACTGAACACTTCAGTTGCTTAGTAACTAATCCAATCCAAGGAGGAAATAAAAATAGCATACATAATTTTAGAACCTTGAAGACCTTTGCCAAGCAAAATATTCTCACTAGCAGCAGTCAGGTTTGTGATTTGAATGGGTTAGCTTAATAGGATAGATTCTATTTGTTTTATGTAGATAAATGGTGCTTGCTTTTCAAATCTGATTAATTACATATCTGGGCCATTAGGTCTTATAGCTTCTGTACTCTTCCACAACTTTATTTAACTAAAAATACAACATAACTAAATATAATACAAATAAAAAAGGAAAAATGTTTGAGTTGCTGGCTTCTTTTTCAGCTTTAATCTCGTTAAAAAGCTGAAGACTGCAATGTAACTCAATAAATCACATTATATGGCCAGGAGGAATGTCGTAAGTATCTGCTTAATTCAAGTGTGGCTTTTTTCCTATACTCACCTGTAAAGCATGTTGAGAGGAAAAAGGATATTATTTTTATAAAAAGATATTATTGCCACCGTTGGTGGAAATTGCCATACGCACTGCTTACTCAAGCAAGGTGGGAAAAGTTTCTGTAAAATTATTATTTAGCTGACAAAATATGACTCCTGTTTTAAAATATGTCTTCAAAAATTTAGCATTCATCGACATTTTTGGAGGTTTGCTCTGTTCATGCACATTGCCCGTGCTTTTGACAAGTTTCATAGACCAGACTTTTGCAAATTACAGCAAGGATCTGCATTTTTCACCCGCACTTTTATCAGCATCGCCACTGGATGAAGGATTTGCAGGACTAAATTCTGGCGTGTGTGAATAGCATTGCCGAAGTTGGCCCTCTTGCCCTTATTCCTGAATAAGGTAGGCGGCACGGGATCGGATGTTCGTGTAGTGCCTCTGTTCTGCAGCAGTCATGGTGCTTGGGGCTATCAAAACAGATAGAATGCTCCTCTCACAGAACAATTCGAATATCAACTTCAGAGTATGTGAATGCTGATTTAATTCCCTGCTCCTCCCTGCATTTGGGAAGGTCTCGGGTTTTCCTTAATCTCTCTCAGTTCAGTAAGTATTTTAATGTAGGGCGAAAAGCTTTCAGATTCAGCGTTATGTGGCTGCTACATTTTGCTTGAAGAAGAATACTTTTTTTTAGATGTAGTGATTCAGCACATTTTTCCTTCCACTTTAGGATTATCATTTTGTAGGGTTAAAAGCTAAATATAGCAAATACGTGCCTTGCATGGTAGTTTTAATACTTTTTGCTTAATGCTTTTTTTCTTTTTTTTTTGCCGGCAGAGTTTCAGACACTGCTATTCTTATTTTTGGCATTTTAATTTATTAATAAAGCTGACAGGATCGTCTGAAGGAAATTAAGATTTTTCATCATTGTGTGCTGAAATATCTGTATGCCTAATCCAAGAGGAAGTTTCATGTGGAACACCATTCTAATTAGTTTACGTGCCTGAAACCAGGAGAGATGCAGTTGGTATATCTGTGAGGGAAACAGCGCCATGGGAGTTTCCCTGCAGGTCCTTCGCTTGGTCCATGGAGCTGCCATGGGGAAATTTCTGAGCACAGCAGCAGGAGACATGGTGTGCTCCTCCGTGTTGGCGTTTGGGGTGAAATCCACAGGAAGGGAGCTCTTGCATGGAGCCAGTGTCCATTTTCTGCCTGGGGCTCCTGCTCTTTGCTGCCCTGGCAGCTCGCATGACCTTAGAGATCTGCTTTAATGTTTGCATTTTTTTGAGGATTAAAAAAAAATACAAGTGCCACGGTGAAATGCAAGTTGATACGCAACTAATGTTTTTCCCTAAAAAAGTTCAGAAAACACTGCGTTAATACAAGGATTTCTGGCCAAAATGTATTATGCAGTTAATTCAAGTAAATTGCAGTTACTCTGTAGCAAATAATTACCACCTGTTTCACATCTGCCTGAAATCCACTCAAAATACAGCAATCTAGTCATCATTCTTGTATTATTTATGTCATTTTATTATTTGCAGTTAGACTTCTATTTACTTACCCGATTCACAACAATTTTTTCATGCCTTCTGCACACAGAATGATGAATTTAATAACCTCCTTTGGATTTGTTTATAAAACCTTTCAAAATATGTTTGCAATGCATGACAGGGCTTCTGAAATGCGACAGACACTCGGTGGCCTTTTTCATCATGAACTGCGGTTGGGAGTGTGCCACTTGCTGCCCTTGGATCTCAACGCCTCCGTTTCACCTTCAAAAATAGTCCACATTAACCTGTCACACCCGTGATCTCAGGAGCATTTTCTGAGTAACATTTTGCTCCATTAAGTTGGGAGCGTCTGGGTTGCTTGTTCAAAGCATTGGTGTGCTTTGATGTTGGATGGACAGTGAGATAAATGAGGGATTTTAGCAAGAACGATCACCTCCTGCAAGGGTGCCCAGGTACAATGGAAATCCAAAGGAAGGACAGGGACAAAAGCCAAATGTACACTGCTTTAAAGTACTCTAAACAGTCTGCAAGCGGGGCCTGGGCTTTTTGTGCATTGTGCTGATCATTCTCCCTCACAGCAAGACATGTTGTTGTAGTGGTTTCTCTCGATATTACACTTCACAACAAAATGGCATGTGCAGGAAGGAGGGCAAGGGGTTAATTCCTTGCAGCACATCTAGGCCATCCCCTGAAATCACAGGAGCAAAACCAGCTGAGTGGTGAATCAGGCCGCCCTGCCTCTCCAGGACAGGAATAGCAAGATTCAGAAATCTTGCCCTCAGCTGTGCTGGCATGCAGGGATGCAGAGGAAAGGCACGGGGAAATAACAGCCAGTCACCTGCCTCTGAGTTTCAGGTCTTTTCCAGCACACCCAAATGGTACCTGTGGTTTCACAGCTCCAATACTGAGAGCAAAATACGGTGCCCCATACACTTCCGGTCTGAATTAGGGTGATTGGCCTCCCAGGATGTGCTGCTGTGTACACCCTAGATTTTCCACCTTAACACCCTTTCATTTCTGTAGTGCCTTCTTTACATTAACCTCTCTCACAACAGGAGCAGTGTTCCCCTCCACTAGAACCATCCCTGCTCAGTTGTGATGCAGCTCGTTCCCAGCACGTGCAGACAAAGGAAATCTGGGTGCATGTTTCTGTTCTAGCCTTCTTCTTTGGGAGGGGAGGGCAGCAATGGACTGGGATCTCCAAATATTCGTTGAAGGTGGAAAAAAAATAAATCATAGCTAATAGCAGTTAAACTTGGAGGATTCCAGAGAATGAGTTACAAACTCAGCAGCACCACTGCAGGTTTTTATGATACCTCTCAAAACTGCCTGTCAAAATCTCCCGTTAAGGAGCATCGCAGATTAGTAATTATGCGCATCTATTAACTAAGCATCCATTCTTTCTCTCATGCTTTGTAGCAATATCTCTCCAAAGAAGCACATATCTCATCTAGATCTGCTAGATGGCCATAACACCTCCCCAAGGGAGATGCCTCTGATAACACTATATTAAAGACAGGCCTTGGTTTTGTCTTTTAAACTGCTATCACACAAGCCAGTGCACAAGGAAAGACACCGATTATAATTTTGTAGACAAACGCTAACAAAAGCTGCCTGCACACATGCACACACAGAAGAATTTAATGTTAACATTGCAGGAGGCTGTGATGATGACAGGGGTACTTTTATTGTCAGCTCTGCTGGGGAAGGGGAAAAAAACCCTTATTTGTGCAGATAACCCCAGTTTAGCTTTATTCCCAAGCATCCTATTTGCACATATGAGTATGTTTTGTCAGCCGTGTCTTTAGGTACAGGTTCTCATCTTCAGCTACTTGTCCCTGTTTGTGTTAAACAAATTAGTGCCATAAAAACACGTATCCCCATGCAGATATGAATATTATATAGTAAGAATCCCAAATACATGGTGGTCTTGCTTTTTTTGTTGCGGGATTGTTGTTTTGGTTTTTTTGGGTTCCCCCTCCACCCAAAAATGCTTAATTAAACTCTTTTATGCTTAGTTTTCCTCATTATATTATGTTCACTAATAGAGAGCAAATATGAAAATAACTAAGAGCAAAACTGGAGGCAGAGGATGATAAAATCTATTGCTATTAATTAAACTGAAATCCTCAAACATGCCTCCTTCCAACTTATCTTCCAGATCCTAGATTACTTCATTCTTTCAGTGACTACTGCTAGACAGACGCATCCTGTTCTGATAAAGGAGACCAGCTGGATTTAGGACTGTGACTTTGCATTTGTGGTACAACTGACCATATGTGATTCTCTGTCAAGTTTGCAGCTTTAATGGGAAATCTCTGAAGTAGTTCCACTTTGATTCCTGTTTTTTCACTGGTTTGAAAACAAAAGAGGGGATGGCTTTGTGCAGCTGGCTTGCAGTAACGTAGGTTGTAGTGTGATCTCTGCAAAGGAAAGTGAAGCTTTTGCATACTTATCTATAAGAGTTGCATTGGGCCCTTTTGTTTGTTTGTTTGTTTGTTTGGGGGATTTTTTGAGAGGTTTTTTGGGGGGTTTTTTTCGGTTGCTTGGTTGGTTGGTTGGTTGGTTTTGTTTGGTTGTTTGTTTTGGCGTTTTTTTAGGAAAAAATAGCTGGGACTAGAAACTACATTTCATTAGGGATATAATTTTGAATTCTTATGCAGATCGTGGTTTTTATCTGGCTTCAACAGAACTGAATAATTCTGTTAATTGTTATTGTCTCCCTGCCGGCTTTGAGAAATGTGTGTCTCCAACCTCTGTAGGTCTGGCAACTGAAGGGTAGCTAGTTGTGAAAGAAACATAACAAACAGCAGATAGAATTTAAAGGAGTTTGGGGTATTTTTTTCCTGAAGAATGGTTTGCATTTACTGGTCTTCCAGACTTGAGAGCAGTACGTGTAGGGGGAAAGGACAGTGATGGTCACATGTATATGGAGGAAACAGGAATAGGAAAATTCCCTTCCTTTTGCAGTCTATGTAAGTTTTACTTAGAACGTGTAGTGAATTTGTAGTGGGTTACTTTCACCTGTGTTCTGTCTCCCCCTCAGCTCTCTGGCCTTCAGGCAGAAAAGTGAAACGCCACAGGAAAATCGCATCTTCTAAGATTTGCAGCCTCAAGGCAACTGGAGAGGCATCAAAACTTCCAAGTCAGCCAAGTGTCTGAAGTCCCCTGTTAAACAGGGAGAGAGAGAAAGCATAGGTTAACACTCAGTACCCAGCCCTGGGCTTACCATTTGTCCTTTAGTCGAGTATGTACCACATTTGTATTTTATATTGCCAGTGAGTTGTGACTGGACTGTATCTTTGCCCCTTATCAAACACTGAATGTTCAAACAGTGCCTTAATTCTAGTGATCAGTGTTTGCAAACAGCACCTTTACACTTTTCATCCAGGACTTTCATGATAAAGAAGGAGCAGAGAGGATGCATCCTAAAAGTGACACAGGTCCAAGATTCCACGGCTGTGGAATCTCTGTTCTGGTAGTGAGACAGGATGCCCTTTGCTGTGGCCAGGAGGGAGGAAGAGTCAAGGCGCTGGTCACCCAAATGCTCTTCCTGAAGTGTCCATCATACTGGGTTAAGTGCCAGCACCACCTGTCCAGGGACTGTGCCTTTGTCATGCAGGGAGCAGGTGAAGAGAGGTGGAAGGATTCAAACCAGTCATTTGTAACTTGGTTTTGCTGGCAATTCCTGTAAACAGTGAATGGGCAATCTGGTAATGGGCTATAGATTTCCCACATGAAAACCAGCTTGTTATCACGTAGATGTATTTTCTGATAAAGAGTTTCTAAAATTGATGTGTTGGCATCCGATTCTTTATGAAAATCATATATATATATCTCCATGTGAAGACTGCATTATTTGAGTCCACTGAAAGGAAATGGTACACTTAGGTGTTTTGTGGATATTTGAGATCCTTTTTCCTTTGAGGCAAAACTCTCATTTTTCTGGAGGTAAAAGATGTTTAAATTAAAACGAAGCAGTACAAAATCAAAATGATCAGCTTCTGTCCTGAAAGAGGCTGTACTGCAGCAGAGCATTTAGCAAGGGACTACGTTGTTACCTGATACAGTGGTGGGATGCTGATGGGAGGAAGGATGCTTACAGGTCTCCTTCACAGGCCTTGCAGATGAGTCTGTAGTGGTGGCAATCAGGTAGATAATACCACACCTGCATTTTGTTTTAAAGTGCTATTATACTGGCGCTGTTCTCTATTGTTGTAAATCAGTTTTCTGAAATATATGGATGTTTTGTTCTCTTTTCAGACATGTACAATTCAATATTTCTGAATATTTGATCATGTAAGCATTAGACCCTAATCTCTAAGCCTGTAAAGCAGGTTGTGTGAAGTACCGTGGAGTGAGCTCTGTCATGAGTGGTAGCAGTACTGTCCTGCTGCTGTTTGCCTAATGGGGAGAAGGGCTCTGACTTGTCTCAATATTGCATTCAGCAAGCAAATCTTCACATTATTCCTTTAAATCAAAATCGGCAGACTAGTATGGTGCCTATCAGAAGTGTACATTTCATCTGAACATGTCCCGGAGACTATTTATTTTCTCATTATAAAGAATATGCTGGCCCAGTGTAAATGTCAGTGAGCTCAGTGCACTTTGTGCAATGAAACAGATCTGAAGACAGATCTAAAACGGTAGAAACAGGCAGGACGGGGTCCTTGGAACTGCTGAAAAGCACTTACTTTCCCTTTTTTGTTTTTTAAGCACTCTGTGTTTTATTCCCCCTGCCCACTAATTTGAGTCTTGGTCGGTCTCAGAAGGGCAGTAACTTTGCACACATCTCTTTATCGGAGAGGGCAAGAAATTATTCTTCATGAAGTAGATGATCTAGTGGGTTGTGCTGTGGGAGTGTTTGTTGGTTTTTTAATAAATACTTCCTTAGTCTGGATTTTAAACATTCCCATACACATTAAGGAAAGCGTGAACGAGATGTCCTTTGTGACCAGATGTGTTGGTGGGAAGGAGTCTCCTATGTGCAAATCAGGCAGTGAACAGACAGACTGTGTGGTATTCAGTTTGGTTGTCTGCAATTGATAACACTTAGCAGGACACAGTAAAGCATCTGGAAGAGTATTTTGTTGTGTATTGTTTTGGTGAAAACATCGAAAAAAAGCCAGAAATTTCTTTGGAATTTTGTTGTGATGAAACAGAGTCCTGCTATCAGGACATCTAAAAGCAATCCTGCAGTCAGCAGTGTTAATGATCAACATTGATTACAAGGTGATTTTTACAACAGAGAATCAGCTCACCTAAAAAAGCATCTTGCTGTGCATATATAGCATGTACCAGCCTTTATTAAGAAATCAGCTGATTATTATTCTGCTACTGGCTTTTATTTTCTTCTACTCCCTCCCTTGCAGGAAGGCTGCATACAAATACAGCAATCGATTGAGAGGAGATGTTCTTCCTTTACGAGATTAATTACAAACACAGGGATGCTGTGTCTGGCCCGTGTGTATGATTGATCTTGTAGGAGGAAATGCAATAGGAAACTAATGCTTCCTTTTATCCAGTAAGCAAAGTTCAGAGATGTTTACATTCTGCTAGGTAAGCACAGCTGTCCAAAGATGTGAAGACGGATGGAGTGTCCTGTCAGCACAAATTCATGCCGAGGTAACACGCTACGCTGTCTCTGCGGACCTCTCTCTCTGGCCAGGAGGCTGTAGGGCCAGAATCGCTCATTTAGCAAACAGTTTAATTGTTTCACATTTTAATTAGAGGGGAGGTCCAGACACAGCCGATGTACTACAAGGGGCAGCAAGGGGAAGGTGTTGGTGGGCCTCGCTGGTGGGGCCAGGGGGTGAGGAGGAAGGCTCCTGGTGATGCCGAGCACAGGGCAGCCGAGTCGCAGGGCAGCTGCTCAGAAATGGCAAGGGTTTGCTCTTTAAAATCCACCTGGTGTAAGCAGCGATCTGCATATTCTCTCACTGTGTGTAGCTGTGGAAGCATCTGCAAAAAATGCAGCACTTAGCTGGCCTTGTTTCTATTTGTATATAAATATAATCTTAAACCTCTAGATTTGGCTCAGGGTCCTTCTGAAAGGGTTCATTTTGTTCTTGGACACAGGCTAGCCCTTGTATTTAGGCTGCGAAACAGTGTCAGAGGTGACAGATCCAGCTTAGTGTGACTCAGCTTTCTTCCTCACAGTATTTTAAATAATGGATGTGCTACTGCTGGTATTTAACTCCTGCCAGAGCTGCGGAAATATATGGTGTGTTTAAAATACTGCTACAACATTGAATCTCTGCTCTGGCAGAGGAGGAGATCTCCACCTGGGATTGGCTTTCTCAAAAGAAAAAAGAAATCAGAGGGAGAGGGAAAGGGAGGAGGAAAAAGCCTGAGCCATAATATCTTGTAACTGTAAGAATGCCCTTCACCTGAGGCGGTGAAGCAGTCAGCTCTAGCAGCATGTTGATGGAGAATCCTGAAATCGATGCTGCAGTCTGCGTTATATTTATACAAGCATATGCACTGCGCTGATGACGAGGGAGAGAGAGGGCTGTTCCCTGCGTTAAAATAATTAGTGTAATAAATACAGCCTGGCAAGCGCCAGAGGAAGTAGGGATCCCTTTGTTCACATCTCGCCACTTAGAGCTGGGTAAGCAAGTCTTGTGGAGTTAAGCTCAGAATTTACTCACCCTTTTATTCTCTGTCTAGAGGTCTTGAGTAGGACGTGCTGCTGATGCCAGACTTAACAAGCGACACTGAATCTCTCCTGCTTTAGAGTGATGTAAAGGATTTTATGGGGTCTTTTCTTTTTCTTTCTTCTGTCCATGCAAATCTTGCATGGTAAACAAGGATCCATTTACTGTTTAGCAGTCAGTTTGCTTGGCTTGACAAAGGTTATTGCAATAATTGATGTTCCTCTTCTAATAATTAATGTTAATGAGTCCACTAAACAGTAAACAAGACAACAAAGAACTGTTAATGAGACAGTCTTTACTCATTTGTTTAATCTTTTAGTAAGATAATGGGCGATAAATATGTCGCTATTCAGCCATCTTCAAGTCCTTAATGCATGGGGAGTGTTTTAAAAAGAGATTTGAGCTGATTTTTTACACTTGCATTTAGTAAATTCAGCTGACTGGGTAGGTGGGGCGCCTGAAAGAATTGGGAGACCTATATAATTAAGTGCCTTGACATTCTGCTTCTGAAGGACATTGGCGGTTATCCAAATGCTGTGTTCTGCTCTCAAACTATTTAATTGAAACCATACAAAAGGGAGGGGGGAGAGGGGCAAAAGAGAGGGAGATCTTGGCAAAAACCTTATGTGCAGTTTTTCGCTATTGGATTGACCAGACAGGGCAACAAAGCTGATAAAACAGGATTAGCAAAATTGCATTGTTGGATATTATATGCTGTGTGACATGTACTACAGCAAGGGAATTTGGCAGGATTAACCTGCAGAGGATAAAGATGTACCAGACAAGAGGGCTGAATTAATAGACTGCTGTGACCAAAGCAAGAAAATCTATTTGCATGGGATATTAAGGGCAATAATAACCTTTCAGGGTGGGGTTACAGTTGATGCCCCGAGTCTAGTGCTGACCCTGCACCCAAGTCCTGCTCACTGCCCGAAACTCGGTGTACAAAAACCAGATCGTTGGCACAGCTTCTCATTACTCTTTCCTGTTTCTAAATATACGTATATATACACACATACACAAAATTGCTAATTCCTAGGCAGGATTATCTGTCTTATTGGGTGTTTTTTGTGTTGGTGGATTTTTTTCCCCCCCAAAAATGAGAAGTTTATTTTTGTATTTATATGAGATAAACTTCTCCTAATGCACTAGTGTTATCCTAAAGTAAATACTTGGGTTTGGTGGTTTTCCTCAGGTCTAAACCCAGCCAGCCAGCAGGCACGAGGGAAGGCCGTTCCCTCACTGCGTATTACTCAGCTTTTTAGAAGATTCTACACTTCTCTACATGCAACCTACCTGAAATCATAAAAAAGCTTTCAAACCACGTAGTGTCAAAGAATATGAATGCTATTGCCAGTAGATGACTAAATAAAATCATATTAAGTAAAAAGGGGAGGATATTAAAATTAAAAAAGCTCAGATGTACACTAAGACTACATTGGACTATTTGACTAAGGGGGTAAAGAAGCAGAAAACCAACCTTCATCTCTGGTGCGTTAAGGGGAGGGAAAGTAGATTAAGCATTCATTTCTCACTTGTACAATATATAATCCTGTTTTTTACTTGAAAAGGCCTTCAAATATGCTTCTTCCAGACAACAAGCAATGCATATGTGGTAGCCTACTTTTTTAAAGTAATTTGATATACTTCAGCACAGATTGTGTTAAAGCATTCAACAGGATTTCAGCAACCTTGAAAAAGGCTCATATCATTTGTTTTTCCTTTTCCCACCCACAGTACTAGTGGCAGACTTTAGTGTTCCCAGGGAACAGAAAATGTACAAAAAGTATTTGGCATTGCTCTCTGTGTGACACAATGTGGTTCATCAAGTGTGCTCAGTGCCACCACGTACGGTGAAAGATCTGCTCTGGGGAGATGATTCCCCTTCATCCAGCATTAGTGTGTCACCATTGATCAGCACCAGCCACAACACAAGTTCAGCTTTTCGATTCTTCCTTTCAGGGTTGAAGGCTCATAGGAATAATACATACACGTAAAATATAATTTTTTTTTTCAACATGTTAAAATTTTGGAAACTGCTCTTTAAATAAAAATCCTTTTAGTACAACATGACTGGGACTTTACAAGTGTGCACACATGCAGAAGTGTCAAGGAATTTAGTTCCATTTCCTACAGCAACTAGATTGCATAACCTGTCTCTCCGTAATATTTTCTGCTAGTGCATATGTTATTCGTGTTTCTGAAGATTCCCTTGGATTAAATTGGGCAGTGGGCATGGATGGGGGCATGCTTCCTTTGTCAGTAGGGTCAGAAATTTTGCCTCCAAATCCAACCCATTTCAGCAGAACTATTGAAAACCAGCGGTTTTCCCTGGAGGTGTGCTAGGCTGCATATCACTTTCTTTCTATTCAATTTGCTTAGGGACTCTCACAATGAATTCTCATTCTGGGGATAGTCCTGAACTGACTGACAGAAACTCTGCCTTCTTTTGGATTTTGGTTGCTGAGGAAGGTTCTGTAATACACAAGATCAGTTTATTATTTGCTTTTTTTTTTGCATGTGCGTAGATGAATTAACCCAATAAGGAGTTGTTGATACCCCCGTAAGAATGATCCAATCATGACAAGTGACTTGTACCACCAGTACAGCATTTTGAGAGGAATCAGAAAGAACCACATGTCTGTTTCCACCTTTTTTTGTCTGCTTGAAAAGCTGCAGGACCACCTGGACCCGTGCCCTCCCCAAGACCATTCTGTAGTGCTGCAGCATTGCAACCCTGAGCCCTTGTGCTGCTCAGAAGACACACTGTGTGCAGGCTACGCTGGTCGGTGTGCTCACCAGTGGCAGTCCTGCACAGGCGAGGGAGATTTCTTTTCCCCTTGAGTCCCATAACCTCCCTTGTGATTTTACAAGAAGATTGGTTTTCCTGGTCAGCAGCAGGTTGTGTCCCTCAGCTTCTGAGAGCTCCTGAGGGATGGGTGTCTTGGAGGGGAATGAAGGGCCTGCAGACTGGGACATTTGTGTGTCGCAGCAAGACGCTGTGAGGTGGGAAGCACTTTCCCAAAACATGCTGGGCAACTTCTGGGAGCAGACCACACATGTGCTGGTGTCTCACCCACCTCAGAGAAGGAGACAGGGTGCAGGCATGAGGGTTCATGGCCATGGTGCGCTTGGGAAGCCAAGCAGTCCCTGGGGCCCTGCTCTCCTTTTGACGACATCCTGGGATCTGTGAAAAAGCAGCCTGTTTCTCCCATGTCTCTGAGGGCTTGACTGAGTTTCTAGGTTGCTTCCCCCGCCTTCCAGCCTCCAGCCCTCATGAGATGAGTGCAGGGAATGAGTTGCAGGAGTGCAGCTTTACACATTTGCAGCACTGTGCTGCAATGACCACCTCAGCCAAGCCTTAGATCTTGAGTGCCAAGCCACTCTGCCATTTCTGTTTCTTTTTTTTCTTTGGGGGCATACACCCTTCACACGTTTGTATTTCAAACAGGCAGGGATATATAACTGGTGGGATCAATGGATCTAACCCTGTCACTTTGCTTTCCAGCACACGACGGTGTGGAAGATGGACCGCAGAGGAGAAGGACGGAGCGCAGGGGAGCCCAGAAGCAGGGAGCCCGGCTGGGAGCCCCCTCAGGTGCCGTGCAGCAGCTGGTGTTGTGAATCAGGCCGTCGCCAGTCGGAGAACGGCTACTTCACAACACCAGGGTCGCACCGCACCACGGTTCGACCGCCGGCTGGAGAGGAGCAGCGTTTCCTGTGGGCAGGCAGGGGATGTGGAGCACCTCCCGGTTGCTTCCACTCAAGTCCAGACCTGCAAAGGTAATCAGGTGCTCAACTCCTATTTAGGCACAGCCTCCCACTGAAGTCTGAAATAGAAGTTAGGCCCCTAAATATCTCTGTGGGTCTGGCCCCGAAACCCTGCCTCGCTGTGCAGTGCAGAGCTGTGCTTCAGCAGGCACAGGGCAGCACTGTCAGCAATATGGTCACTGCCCATTCACATGCCATATGAATGTTAAGGAATAGGTAGCTTTTATTAAGCTGTGGCAAACAGTTAAAAAAAAAAAAGCCTCTCTGTGGTTCTCCCTGACAGTCGCGTCCGTAGTCCTTGCCTGTGACATGTTCTGATCCCTTCCCCATCTCAGCACCCAATCATACATTCTCTGTAAAAGGTGCTGTACATACCAGGGAAAAAGTTGGACTCCTTGGTGTTGATACTAAACCAGCCCTAGGTTGTGTTGTGATGAATGAAAAAATAAATGGTGTGGTCATCCAGAAGCGGTACCAACAATTGCTGTCTTTAAAATAGAGAAAAGTTGCTAAAGCAGTGCCTCATAAATTCCTGGGTGTAGAGGGATAGCGAAGCACACTCAAACTGAGTGGCCCTGTGACACGTGCCATGTATTTCAGATCCGAAATACAGGCTCTTCTCTGCCTCCTCCTTTGTACCACAGTGCCAGGGTGATGTTAGTCTGAGAGGAGTGGGTTACAGAAGAGTGCTTTCCATCCGAAACTGGCTCATGTACATGGGGATCAGCACACAGCTGATGGCCGTATACAATCCCTTAAGTCAAACTGAAACGCTGTTCAGTTTTGATCTCAGAAAGCAGCCATCTGCTCTTAGACTCAGAATGGGGTTTTCTCTGGTGGGTTTTCTCTTCCTTGCACCCCTCAAGATGTCTCTGTGCTCTCAGGTGTGGGTGGCTGTTCTCTTTTGTGATATAAACCACTGGACATGTCTAAAGCAAATAGTGCAGCAGTGCAGGAAGAAACGATTCGGGTAACATAGAACCGATTAAGGGTTTTTTGAAACTTTTCTTCATTATCCTAACTCATCTGATTGAAGATGGCAGTAAAAATTACTTAAAACCCATCCTGGATGTTTTATTGCTGGCAGAGAGATACACATAGGGGAGAGTCAGGGTATGCACAAGATCAGAAATAGTATGGGACAGCTTGGAAATGCAAATGAAAAGAGACAATGGTGGTTACGTTGGACCCATCCTATCTTTCTGTTCAGGTGGACTTCCTGCACAAGTAACCCTGAATTTCTTTCATAGCAAAAAGTCCACAACCAATACCATGAACACCGTAAGAGGTGTATGGGAGGCTCATTCATACGTTAGGGGAGGGCAGCCTGTCGATGCAGGCTAGCACTGACTTTTTGTCATTGATGAGGCGAAAAGCTAAACTGTGTTTCTAGTTCAGGAAGAATGGCAAGGAGCAGTATGAATTGGTGAATCCAACATGCAAGTCTGTTTTATTAAACTTGTTCTCTGCTGACACAAACTATGTGCTCTGTGTGGTCATCTCATTGTTTGTTATAACCTTGTTTTAAAGCTGGAAACCTTTCACGCCAGAGTTTGTTTCATGGGGCAATACACAAAATTCTGTAGAAACAGGAAGCATCAAGGAAATAGCCCAAATAACCTTTGCACGCACACACACCAATTTACATGAGCAGCTAGTCATATATGGAACTAAACACCATTTCATCTTTTATTGTGAACCAGAAACCTGTTTGACCTATTCAGTTTTTGTCAGTAAATACACATAACATCTGAAATAGGTTAATGCTTAATACCTGCTGCCAGGTGACCTGATAGACTATCTCCATACTTCTTCAAGTATCTTACGTGGAGACAAGTCATTTTTAGCTTCCTTTGTTAAAGAATTTCACAGGAACATCACACTTCAGAAGGCACCTTTGGGGCATTTATTGTTACTACAACTCTAACTTGAATACATCACTCTTTATGCTCTTCTAAAGTGATTTCCTAGCAAATTAATGCATGCCATAATGTAGCACTGGTCCTGAAAATCAAGCACTCCTGTTTGTCATTAAGAAGCCTGATCATGTCATCTCATGAGGTGGATTGCAGGCTGAATAGCTGACTGTCACCTTCAGGTGATGGAAGCAATTTCTGTTTGCTCCCTTCAGCAGTTGGCATGTGCTGCAGTGAAAGGTGAATGCACAAAATAAAGAGTTCAATATAGGTTTTTAATTTGTGTGAGTGTTATTCTTAAATAAGCACCTACAGTTCATCTTCATGTCAACCCCAGTTCTGGCTGCTGAGGTGGAAAAACAGGTGTTCACTGGGTTTCTGGACAGCCCCCTCCAAAAGAGGCCCTTGCAGTCTGTGGGTACATGTGGAGAGCTTTCTGGTGCTTTCCAGGTCTGTTCTCCTACTTGTGTGTTATTGTAAAAAGTGGAAGTTTACCCCGCAAAAATACCCCATTAGAATTGTTGAAAAGTCTATTTTTGTAACCTTAATAAAACACTGTGCTCAGCAATGGGGAAAAAAAAAAGAACAAAGTCTATCAAAACTGAAATGCCGGGCTGTAGTCTCTTGTGAGATTTTTTTTCAGGGTTTGTTATTCCAAAAGTGGGTTTCATATTTAAGCAAATAGTATTTAATTTCACCCTTGAACCCTTTGAAATTTAAACCTGATGGGTTTATTTTCTCAGCACATCCACACTGTTCTTCAATTGTTTTGAATGGGTTTTTTGTTTCCTTCCCGGGCTCACCAGCAGCTCACGTACCACTTCAGAGAGTAGCATCCTTGTAAATTTTGTTCTCTGTTCCCCTGCATGCAAAATCCAAGCTGACAGGCACAGTAGGGCTCAGCATCTCTCACTTTCTGTGTTCGCATGCATGCTGCTTTGTTACTGTTGTGTTCCTCATGAAAAGTGCCATTAACAAGATTTCCTCCTTGTCTCTTTAATTGGGCTCTCTCTTCGGCAAACAACTAATATGAAATTAAAATGATATTTCAGGCAGCATTGCAAAGCAAACAGTAGGTGGGGCTGAATTCTGGTACCCACAAACCTGAGTCAGGTTTTGTTTCAGTGCTATAAAAGCTTCACAACAGGAGGGAGAAAATACAGAAACAGTCTTCAGGAATCTTAACACAGTGACCAAGAGGTGACAGTAAGGAGGAGGAAAAGAGGCTTGTTCACAGCTACTGTTTTAAACACGGTATATTAGGTGCATTAGATATGTATCTTTAGAAAAATCAAGAGTCCTCCCAGTATACAGTCAGGCCTCAAATGTGCTCATAAAAGGAGCCGAAACATCTCCATTTTGCAGTGAACTGTCACCACAAAGAGCATAAAAATCACAAACTAAGGCTACATAACTTTCACTCAAAGGTTGATGTAAACAACAGAAGGGAGCAAGCAGTCTCTGAAGATCACATAAACTACTCAGAGAAGTTTTATAACCTGTCCTCTAAGGAGATTCTCCCTGCTTAAAGCGGCAGAGACTTTGCTGTGTCATACTCCCTGTCTTTATGTATATGGGAAATTCCAAAAATTACGATGCTTCTTTGACAAACAGTTGCCTCCCTTCCTTAACAAGACTAACTACCTGACTTTTTACATTGCATTTGATTAGACCTAGTTCTCCAACCATGCATTAGCAGGGAAGTGCTGCCCACACATGCAAGCTTAATGCACGCAGCTCTTGCCGTCACAGAGACCATTTTGAAAAAGATGTGCAAAGCAACCCAGCCAGCTGCATTCTGATACCCACTTCATGCCAGGAAAACTCCTCTACTCATGATCTGGGTGTTGGGAGGGATGCTGGGACCACGTGCCCACCCCTGTGCCACTGCAGCTCTGTCCCTGCTACTGTTCTGTCTGCAGAGTCTGGCCCAGGGGCTTGGGGTGGTCTGGTTCATTCCTGGTCTGGAACAACACAAAAAAAGCAGAGCTGGGAAGATACCTGAGGTCTGTGTTAGTATTTTGAGTACATGGCATCTCTATGATTCAGCTAAAAATTTTCGCAGTTTTGGAAGAAAAGCTCAGTTTTAAAAAACTCTGGCCTGTGTCAAAAACTCCACATCCAAATACATTGCCCACCATATGCCTTTAATGAAGTGGTTATTAAGATGACTAAACATTAATTCCTTCTTTTGCATAGGAGTCTCATGCCCTGAACTCTTCCTACTCTGGTCTCCCTGCCACTGGGGATGTGTAGCTGTGGTAGCACATGCCCCTGGGCTCTCCAGGAAAGCCAGCAGCTTCTCCATGTGAATAGCAGCCATGGACTGAAGCAGCTGCTAACTCTGCAAATTGTGTTTCATTTCTGAAGCTCCAGCTGAATCTCACCGCTGCAGACCTCAGATGTGGTGGAGGTCTGAGGAGGCAGAGCTTTGTGCTGGTTTTAGTAGGTGCCCACCACCTGCAGCTGATAAAGAGGACAGTCTTCTGGAAAAGGCACTGCTATCCCCAAACACCCGACACCCCTATTCCTTGATGAGTGCCAAAAGGCTTTAAGCCTTTTGTAGGGGTTTAGATGACTATTTTTTACTATGTTAGAATAATGGTTTCCATAGTAACAGCCATGTGGGACAGCACATACCCCAACTCTGGAGATACGTTGCAGAAGACTCTTGGAGATTGAAAAATCCCACATGCCTGGGGGACTGCTGAACATCCACAGGGTGTTGCCAGGGAAAGTACTCCTGCAGTCCATAACCTTTCCCTTGGCTAGATTTCAGCGCATCTAGTTTACTATTTCATTGTTACAAATAAACTTCTGTTGTCGTTGGACTGTGGGGACCTCCAGAGAGACCCGTCACACAATGACAGCATCTCCCACATCAGCTGCAGTGTGTGACAAGTCTCTGGTGAGAAACAGCAGCTCTTTTCCTCCAGGAATGGGTTTTGATCTCTTCCCACTTTCCGCTAGTCTAAACCCAAAAGTATTGAATTGCATTCTGGAAGCTGTGTTGCTGTAAGAGCCCTTCGAGTTTTATCAGTCGAATTAAAATCAACTGTCTTCAAACCTTGAATTCAAAATGGCAATGTCTTTGCTGCTTAATGACAAAGTAGGGGAAGCGGAGCTGGTGACTGCTCCCAACAGCACATGCAGAGGGAACAGCATCACTCATCCTGTCATGGGGGAGAAGTGTCTGCTGTCAGGAAAAAGAAACGCAGAAATCCTCTCTGCCCGCAGCAATGCAGCAGTGAGCATGCAGGCAGCTGCCTGCGTAGGAGGTGGTGCATGCCCCAGGGCCAGGGCAGCCACAGTGAGACTTCCACTCTCTGGACTGCACAGGTCTCTCAGCCCTGGGCAGCTTTGGTTGGAGTTGGTTTGTTTTAACCCATGTGAAACACAACCCGCATAGCTGGGGTGGTTTTTTTCCTCTATAAACAAAGGAGTTACATTAGTGCTGGGGAAAAGGGAGACAGTCACCAAAAAGTCTCCCCACCCCTGCCAGGATGAGCAAGCAGATTCCCAATGGCCAAATACCATTAACACTGATGCCTTCATCATGATGAAGCTGAACTTCCCACTCAGCCCCTGTTCTTGCCTGCCTGCGTCCCAGGGACATCACAAATTCAGGCACCTTCACTGGGGCTGCAGCTTAATTCACAAGGAGCTGAGGATTTACTCCCTCAAAGACAAGGCCCCAAAAAATACGAGATTGCAAAATACAGATGTTTATAGTGACAGAAATACTCAGTGACCAAGAAAACCCTCATATGAGCTTTCTTTTTTAATAAAGCAAACAGCTCTGCCTTGTCATGTGAATTAATATCCCTGCAGCATGGCTTTGTCTTATTTATTCCTTGCTGATGTTGCTTTTGATCACTACTAGATGAAAATGAAATCTTGGATGCTTTGGGGCTGCTGTTAGGACAGATTCAATGAGATGAAAACACATTTCAGGAAATACCACTGAAGCCAGTTTTTTTTTTTCAATTTCCAGGGACACACAGGGCTCCAATTCCCTGAAGTCAGGAGCAATTGGAGTTGAAGAAAGGCGCATTGAAAACACACATTGAAAGCGTGTCCTTCCAACCCTCCAAAGCAAATGTCACTCAGAGGCATTGCTGTTATGCCTCTCAATCACAAACTCTTCCTTTTGAGGGCAGTATTTAGGCAATCCAAGTCCTTTTCTTCACAGGCTTTTTGACTATTAAATGGTCCATGGACGCAGACGGGACCCAGGCTGTAGCACCCTGGCACGCTTTCTACTCACTGGACCCACAGCCTCTGTCCTTCTGTCTGTCAGTCCACCAGCCTGACCCATCAGCCCTGTCTCCAGGTTACCCAAAACCCCATTTCAGGGGCTGTTTCTCTGCCATGCTCATAGCCTCGCCGGCAGGTCCCCAGCTGAAGGTGTTACCCTTGCTTGGGGAGCACGGGGACTTTTCCCTGCACTGAGGTCCTCTTCTGACTCTGTTACGGGATAACCTCTTTTCTCTTCTTGAGTTTGTATCCCCACATCTCCACCTGGGAGGTGTACCTGTTTGGAGAGGTGGTATGAACATTGGGTAACATTCTGTTTGTCAACACCTGTAATTACACAACCAGCCGAAGGCAAATAGTGCCAGGCCAGATGATTTGCATTGTGTAAATCACTGCTTTTCACAATCTGCTGGGTTCAAACCCAAGAGAAATCTGACTCTGCATCTGAAGAATCAAGTCTCTTTGAATTTAAGCACATGACTGGTGTCTACCAAGTCTAATAGTTACATTTGATCAAGAAAAAAAAGTACTTTTCCCCATATGTTCATAGAAGGAAAAATCCATATTTGGAGACCAACAGTCAGACACTGTGTTATTGAATATAATCCAGATTAACAGTGACAAACTGTGGGATTTTCTCAGGGGGAAATAAAAATCCAAACAATTTCTAAATGACATTTTTCTGACAAAAATAAGCATTAAGGGGAAGAGCAAAACTTTTGCCCACACTGACCTTGCCCTGCAGTGCACTGGCAAGAGTCTGGGTGCCTCGAGTCTCCTTCACAAGGGAGCAGGGTGGGCAGGCATGGCTCTCTCCTCCTGCCACTCCTGCTGTGCCAAGGCAGCATAAAAGGCCAAGAAATTTGTCCCCTTTCAGATTTCCTTTCAGCATTTCCCCGGCTTTCTCTGTATGTGCATTGCACATTACACAACAGGGTTACGACCCACAGCAGGGTTTTATAAACACTCACACAAGTAATAATAAAAAGCCCAGACCATCCCCATCTGGGTGTCTCACAGAATCAGATTTAAAGACCCTGTGGTCTTAAAACAGTGTGCTACAGACAGGGACAGAGCCTACAGAGAGGCTGACAAAGTCCCACCGTTGAATGGTGGGGAGGAGACCTATGATGCTCTACAGCCTAAAACTGCCTCTTGGTCACCTGCTTCACCATTTTGGCCTTGTTTCAATCTTGATGCCTGCACCTCCCCAAAGACTTCCAGATTAGAGAAATAAAAAAATTAAATTTGCTGCCACAGCAGCCAAAAAAACTCCTAGCATGGAAATGGTCCTTGGACCTGACATTCTTAGCAAGACCCAGTGAAACCGTCCATCATGTGTGAGGCTTGCTGGGGTCGTTGCTTTCTATGTGCAGGTCAGCATCAGTCATCTGCAGTATGAATATAGTGATGCAAACAGACTGGTGAAGTGATTCAGAAACTACGGAGTGAAAAAACTTACACCTTCCTTCCATCCAAAACTGTAGGTTGGGAGGGGAGGAGATAGCTGAGAAGAGTCCTAGTGCCTTTGGGAAGCAAAAAAAGTTCTGTGGTGTTCAGTTTAATTACCCTGTGAGGGAGCACAGCAGCCTGGGTGAGTGTCTTGCTATCCCAGAGCAGGGTGTTGTTTCAGCATAGTAAAATACAGCAGCATAAATACCAACCCAGATGGGAGTTTCTGAAGCTCTCCATCAAGTCTTTCCTCTTTCCACAGATAACCTAAGTTCTCTTACGTTGCCACAATACAGCAATTTCACCTTCATTTAGAACACAAGATACTGAAATGGAAACTTGGGGGGGGAAAAAACCCCTTCCAGACTAAAATCAAAACAAATCACTTTTTTGCATATTAATAAGTCTCCTGATTGAAAGTGTTCTAGCTGTTCAAGGAGGAATATCAACAGTAGATGCTGCTAATTTAAGCCTGGCTAATTAAAAGCAAAACGAAAAAAATGATTCCCCTAGAAACAGCCGCATGCAAAATGCACTCACCCAGCACATTTCATCAAGCTCTGCTTATTATATCTGAGTTTAGGGAAACAATCCCGTGGCTTTTTTACTCTCTTTCTGGGTTGGGTTTTCCCACCGCACATTGTCTCTGGCATCCTGCCCCTCTGTGGAGCCCACAGCAGTGACCAGCAGGACCTGCAGGTCATCCACAGCTGTGACCTTTATGGGGCTTTGACCAGGCCATCACCAATGGCACGGGGCGTTGAGTCAGGACCATCCCTGTGGCAGAGCCTGTAAGGATTGACACCTGCCAGAGTGCCATCAGGAACTTGTCATGGGTGTGCTCTGTCCCCTTATCCAGCTCACTGGTAGAAACATTAAACTGTACCAGCCCCAGAAATGACCCCCTAACCACATCTCACCAGTTTGGCTACAAGGTGGTGTGGCAAAAACCCTGCTAAAGTAGGGACAAATGGCATCCACCACCATTCCCTCCTCCTTGGCCACCAAGGTGGTCATCTCAATGCAGCAAGCTATCTGCTCAGGCACGATCCTGCTTCCCCCCATAACTGATTACAAATCAGTCACAGAATCACAGAGTCATTAAGGTTGGAAAAGACCTCCAAGATTGAGTCCAACCTTTGGCTGAACATCAGCATGTCAACTAAACTAGAGCAGTAAGTGCCACACCCAGCTGCTTCTTGAACACTTTCAGGAATGGTGACTCTACCACTTCCCTGATCCAGTCCCCACAGCCCATTCCATTGCTTAATCACTTTTTCAGTGAAGAATTTTTTTCTAATGCCCAACCTGAACTTCCCCTGGCACAGCTTGAGGACATTTTTCCTTGTCCTGTTGTTTGTTACCTGGAAGTAAGAGGCCAAACCCCACCTTGCTACAACCTCCTTTCAGGTAGTTCTAGAGAGCAGTAAGGTATACCCCGAGCCTCCTCTTGTTCAGGCAAAACAATCCCAGCTCCCTCAGCCACTCCTCATAGGACTTGTGCTCCAAACCCTTCAACAGCTTCATTGTCCTTCTCTGAACACACTCCACAGCACCTCAGTGTCTTCCTTGTAGTCAGGGGCTCAGAACTGGACACAGGATTTGAGGTGTGGCCTCACCAGTGCCAAGTACAGAGGAACAATCACTGCCCTGGTCCTGCTGGCCACACTGTTTTTCATATAAGCCAGGATGCCACTGGCCTTCTTGGCCACCTGAGAACATGCTGGCTCATGTTCAGCCGGCTGTCGAGCAGCACCCCCAGGTACTTTTCCACTGGGCAGCTTTCCAGCCACTCTTCCCCCAGCCTGCAGCAATTTCATTTGACAACAGTACAAACAAACGACGTAAAAACTCGGCAAAAAAAATGAATGCAGACACAGTGTAGGAGGAAGGAAGGCTGCATCCCTGACTGCGGAGCACTGGCAGTGTCCAGCAGGAGTCAGGAGAGTGGGTGGCAGTGAGATGCCACTTTCCCCAAAGCAGCAGTTTTGAAATAGAGCTATTGTAGGAAAAGCTGCTGATGGGCTCTCAAAAACCCACCAAGAGCTTTGCTTTAACAGCTCAGAAGCATATAGCTTGGGCAGCATTCTTAGGTTCACTGGTTTGAAAGAGATGAGGGGAAGAGTCGGGTCCACAACCACCGTTTCTGCACAGACAGGGGGCACCTGCTGTCAGGCAGTGCCCATCCACAGCTGCTCTGCAAGGCAGCAGCCAGCCAGACCCATTTTCTTGCTACCCCCTTCTCCCAGCACAGGGTCTGGGCTCTGCAGCCCAAGCAGGGAGGAGAAATGTCTCTCTTAGTCTTCTGTCAATCACTACAATCCCACTGAAATGGGATGAAGTTCTGTTCTCCTTCTTTCCCTTTTTTTTTTTGTTTTACGGTTATTTATTGTGTCTCGGAATTTGCATCCCAAGGGCTCTTATATGACAGAATGTAATAGTATTAGTCACCGTCTTACACATTAGAGAACATAATATTTAGCATTCATAACAATTTCTAGCTTAAAAGTGCCACACAAACATTAAAAATACACTGTATTTCTCCCTATGTTTTTAAAGGATAACTTGTTCTTGCCTGAAGCTGTACAACTTCCCTTTTTATTATCCCTCACGAGAACTGGGGTGTTTCTGTCACCACCTCTGTCACACAAGAGGATGCCAGTTTTATGACCTTTCCCTCAGAGCAGCTCTGAACAAAAGGAACTTCCCTGGCTTCTTCTTCTCCCCATCTATTCACAGTTCCCACACACCTGCCATATTCCTGGCTGTCGAAGTCCCAGTCCAGCATTAGACAGCACCAGCAGTGGTCAATCACTCTCTTCTTTGGCAGCTTGTCCTGCTGCCTGTATGATAAAAACTACAAGGTATTAAATGTCTTTTTCTCTTTTCTGCTGACGCTTTGCTCACGCACCACTAAGCTCATACTCTGTCCAGCACCAGAGATGTGTCCTAACCCACCTCACAGTCCCGTGGTTTGAGTCATGACAGGGACCCAGGTGAGTTGCAACGGGTATGTTTGAACAGTGGTGGTCTGCAGAGCTTATGGAGGTAATGGCGAGGCTGCCCTGCGTCATTCTGGGGATGAAAAGGACCTTATCCAATAAATCTGTTCCCTGAGAGAAATGCTGAATGCATCTAATGAAAAACCAGTATCTATCATGTTTATGTGGCAATATCCAACTTGTGATGCAGTCTCATAAATTTCACTTGCATATATGTGAGGCCAGAAAAAATACAATTTATATAATCAGTGACGTAATGTTTTACATGCTATGGCCTAGTATGACTTCTTAGTCCCATACAGCAGCATATGAAAAGTGGTTAAGCATTTAAAATCTGTTCTCTTAACATCAGTGATTTTTCTCCTTGAAAGATTCTGAAGCCTTTTCAGGACCTATAAAGCTCCTCCAAGTGTTCTGCAAAAGAGGACTAAGATAAATGAGCTTGTCTGTTACTCAGTACATGTCTGCATATATTACACTTTCAAAGCACCTCTGCGTTTGGGATCCCCAAATCAAAACACAGCTCTTAATGTTATGCCTCAAAAAAACATCTTCTGATCCTGTGCATAACAGGTCTTAATCTTGCCTTCAATTTTACTGCCTTTAGACAACTGAGAAAGGAAGATTAAAAATACTGTCTCATTTGGAGACATCACACAAGATTTGTATTCATTCCCCAACTATGATTTGTAGAATGATCAATTCTCAAAAAATACCATAGCTTGGCAACTGTATTCCTGAAAAAGAATTATTTGGGCTGGATAGGATCTCTCTTGGATCATTTTGCCCACTGCCCAATAGTGATGGCTATGCTATGGCCTTGGTTGCTCTGAAAGGTCTTCATGAAAGAAAAACAACAAAAAGTCTATCATGGTATGTATGTCACACACACACTAGATTTGACAAACCGAAAATCCCAAATCTAAGAACAATGAAGCATATAAATATGCCAATTCAGGAGTCATAACAATCCACAGTTTCCACAAATTGCACACATTTTTCTTCCACCAGCCTGAGCCTTACACGCCTCATGCATTTTAATGCACACTTGCAATGCAAATGAGTTTCCAATAATTCCAGTTTGTCAGCTGAACAAAACCCAAAAGTCTCAACTAGAAAAAGTTTCTTCAACCTCAGCAGATGATCAGCTGTGCCTTCAGCCTCAGCCCCTGCAGGCAAGTCAGTGCCTGAGCTTTGGGAAGGAGACGGCTGGGACACTCGTCCTCAAGCACGCTGCTTTGGGAGGGGTGGAAAATTTGCAACCAGGAGTTTGCTCTCTCAAATTACGTTTCTTGTATAAGTGCAATTGCCAGGTAAAATGAGTTCTGTAGGCCACTTTAAAGAAGAATCAAACATGCTACCTCTTGAACCACCATAATCTCTACAGTGCTCAACTGCGAGCTTACAGACATCTCAGCTGAACAGGAACCAGAGACCAGGGCTCATACAAGGACTTGACCCAGGCAACCAGAAGCCTATCATAAGGTCACAATTTTGAACACTCTTATCAGCTGGGCTTGCACAGTCCTCCCCCAGAGCAGTCATGGAGTCCCTAAGATTTTGCAGGGCTAGACATAACTTGCATCAGCTTAGTTTAACCCCAGACAGCAACTAAGCACCATGCAGCTGCTCACTCATGTCCCCAATCCCAGTGGGATGGGGAGAATTGGGAAAAAGTAAAAACTCATGGGTTGAGATAGTAATAACTGAAATCAATAAAAATTGAAACAAAGTACAATATTGTAACAAGAATGATGAGGATAATAATAATAATGATATTATTGTTGTTGTTGATGTTGTTATTATTATTGTTAATATTTAATGAAAGCAGAAAAAAACCCTAGAAAAATAAACTCCAAGTAAAACAAGTGATGTTTAATACACTACAGTTCCTCACCACCCACTGATTGATGTCCAGCCCATCTATGAGCAGATTGGCATCTCCTGGCCAATTTCCCCCAGTTTATATACTGGGCATGATGTTTAGTGGTATGGAATATCCCTTTGGACAGTTCTGATCAGCTATCCTGGCTATGCTTCCTCCCAGCTTCTCGTGCACCTTCTCACTGGCAGAGCTTAGAAAACTGAAAAGTCCTTGACTTAGTGTAAGCACTGCTCAGCAGCAACCAAAACATCAGTGTGTTATCAACTTTAGTCTCATACTGAATTTAAAACACAGCACTGTACTAACTACTAAGAAGAAAATGAATTCTACCCCTGCTGAAACCAGGACAAGCTGGAGATCTTTAAGGTATTTATTTTTTTGCAACGGGTCGTAAGTTGAATAAGGAAGACTGGGACTGAAACACTAATCTAAGACTTCTCCAGTTTTGGGACAGACATTTTCTAAAGGCTTAACTGGATGCCTGTACTCACTGGATACCCAGCATGCTCCATAGTAACATTTGGAAAGGATTCTTTGAGCTTGCTCTGTTCTTTTAGGGCAGAGAGATTTCTCTGAAAGGCAAACCAAGTCAGCTGTGATACACTGCTCTGCCTTGTCCCTCAGCAGCTCTCTGCAGAACCTGGATGTCACACTGACAGGCAGCTGGTGATCTGCAGGCAGAAGGAACAGCCAGTTTTTAAGTTGCCAATTCTTGTACGCAAAAAAGTGGGTGCATGGAGGCACCTAAGATCTAATATGAGGTTAAACCAAGGTCCTGATCTTGCCCTGGCTCACATTACAAGCATGTAATTCATGGGTTATTGTCCAGAGGTTTTGCTCCAGGGACACACAGAGCAACTGGGAGTGGCTGAATCTTCCCCGGTGCAACACAGCATCAGGGCCATTCAGGTTTACACTGTACCCCTTAAAGAGATGGTAGAAACTGCTCAATTTCTGTTTCTCTGCCCAACACACAAACCTAAAATAGGCTCTGGAAAAAGCCACAGCCTCGTGATCCCCTCTCGTGAAGACTGAATTAAAGATCTCACTTGAAGGTGCCCTACTGGCAAAACTAAATGGCTATACGTACTGCTTTTGGACAATGCAAAGAATTCATAAAAGGCACTGAGTGGCTTTCAAACTATTCGAAGATGTCACCTTCTTCTCCACCTCAAGAAGGAGGCAGGGAATGAACAGGCTCTGTTCATTCCCTGTGACCCAAAAACCAGATGCAGGTCTGCTAACTGGGCAAACCAAACAGGAAAAGCAGGCAACAAAGAAAATTTGGAGTGACTGAAGATCAGAATGGGTAGAGAGGTCATAAAATAAATAAGGAGATAAGGAGCCAGACGTGAAGCAGAGACATCACGCAGAGCATCAAAATGAGCAATTGCCAGTGGGCAGTGCATCCATCACAAAGACACAGTACATCGCAGGACTCTCACAGGTGACCAGGGGAAGCAGAAGAAAGCCCTGCACTGCTAGAGGACCTGCTCCAGGCAAGGGGTTGTCACCCCTCCAGCAGAAAATAGGACTATAGGTGAGGAAAACAGGACTATAGTTGAGTATGAGCGGTCTCAGCTTTTTTCCAGGAGACAGTTAATTTAATGCTGCTCACAGCATAACTGCAGCAAGAATGCAGAATTTCAAGTGTCAAGTAAGTAAATTTGTATTAAAGTAACTGCAATTATACACAGCCTGCACTCACTCCCACGGGAGGCTGTGGCAGGTTTCTGATGGACTTCACTGAGAGCAGAATTAGGATGATAATCGATACAAGCAGAGCCATCATTTTGCATTTTCTTGTAGCTGCCAAAGCCTAAGATAGTAAAAAGCAATGGGCTTTTTAGATTACAGAGCAAAGGCCTGCAGAGATTTCAGCTAGTCTCTGAATAATGGCATGTGATCAAGTCCTTTTGTGAACAAAAAAAAAGAGAATTTCCCAATACGTGCATGTAATTCCAATGCTGTGATAAGTTATTTGTTTCACCACTAGTTAGATCACTGCACAGTGTTCAGTGGCATAGAAGGTTTTGGTCAATCAATGCATTTTTCATTTTTCACCTCTCATCTAAATACTGGTTTGTGCCTCAACTGTCTTAGCAGCAAATGTATCTCTGATCTAACAAAAGAAAAACTAATTTTAGTGCTGTGAATAACCCACTGTGCTCCAAAATTAACCACTTCCTTCAATTACACAAACAACCAGGTAACTGAAAAAGTAATTCGATTTATTATGAGTTTGATTGCTTTTTTTGGGGAAAAAAAAAAAGGTAATAATAGAAAGAACAGCAGTTTTCTCATCCAAATGGCAGGGGGCCAGATGGGATTAATGGGAGGCAACCAGGGCTGCAGGTGGGTACCAAAGGTTGCTCCCTCCATGCATCTGAAGTTGGTTCAGAAGGAAAAGGCTTGCTGAGCTGCCACAAAAAAGCTGAGGCTGTGAGACTGAAGGTGTGATTACCACTGATGAGTGGCCAGTGCAAAATATAATCGTACCGTTCCAGAAAACTGCAGCGTATTCCGTATTTCTGATCCGAAGATTATGAGGAAAATCCCCATTTTACTGCTGTGCCTGGCTAACCTAAAGAAATAACAATTTCTCTAAATAGAATTTATTTTCCAAGTAATTACCTTGACCTGCTTCCAGATGAGTCAGTGTTTGCCAGGGGGAGCAATACACAGGATATGCTTCAGCTTTCAGGTGCTTCAAGAGGAGCTGAAAGACCTGAAGGAGCTTGAAATGGAGAAGAGGCTCTATCCACCAGCAGGACATGCAGAGAGCTGGCCCCAGGAAGGGCTGAAACCCATTTTGCACAGTGCTGGAATTAGAAAAATACATATTCACATGCAAAAACTGTCTCTTATAGTGTCTATTGTAGAGATTGGCCAACAACAGGTGAAGACAGGGAGAGGACAGGGGAAAGATGGTAGGACAGTGGCAAAGAAAATCCTTACCTTAAACTGCCATCTGCAAACTGCTCAAAAAAAGAGAAGGAAGGTAATTATGATGACATGATACTTTAGGTTGGGGAATTAGCAGATTTTTTTTACCTCTGCTGTATGTTGAAGCTCAAGGGAGCTGCCAACCTGCTCCCTGCTGCCCATTGGGTGAACATGGGTCAGAAATCAGGGAGCGGACCTTCATGGTGGCCATTCATGATGACGGGGAGTCAAAGACAAAAATGGGGATCCAGCTCCCTAGTTCCTTACCGGCCCCAAGGCAATCACCCTGCCCTCTGACAAGTAGGGGACTTTCACCAAGGACTCTCAGGATTTCTGCAGTTTTCACTATCTTTGGGTTCCCTCTATGGTGTTGGGGAGATCTAGTCTCCTTTCCTAAGCTAACCCCTTCACTGCAAAGTTGCTTTCTCCATCAACTGTAGAGCAAACCATGCCTCCTTCCCCTGCATCCCTACTTAAAGGGCCTCACTGCCCCCTCGGTGCCAGGGGGCAGAACTGGCTATGTCCTCCCTTGCCCCTGCACCTTCTGGAATTTCTCCTGGGAAGATGGACATGAGTAGCAAGTGCTGTTCATGCTCAGTTATTCTCTGACCCTGTGAGGATGCAACTCTGAGGTGTAGAGCTGAGACACTTCCAACTTGTCCTGAAATTCGCTCCACTACCAAGAAAAAGTCCGAGCCTGGAAAGGTGCACTTTTCTTATCTCCCCACCTGCTTTCACCTGCATGCAGTCAGGAGGAATGATATAGCTGAAAAATGGTTGAACAATTCTCTTGGTAGCAAGTCCTGCTAATATTCAAATTGATCACTGGGATTAAAAGGGTTTCAATTCACAGCACTTTCCTGTCTGCACACTCTCTTCTGACAATGTGATGTCCTGTTGAAGCTATTTTGCAAATCTTTTTGCTCTCCATGAGGGAGGTGTGACGGGCAGATTTGGCTATTCCCTTGTGCTCTCAGACAGGGCACAGGGATATGAGGGGTCATAGCTGATCTCTGCCTCCCGCTGGTTACCCTGGGGTCAGCCAGATTAATGTTTGCATTTCGTTTGATTCATTCACCACACTATCAGCATAACCCAAAACAACATGGGTGACATTTATTGTGAGCTGGCCCCTTTTTCATTAGGAATTGGCCTAAATCCACACACATTTAATGGTAATTGCTAGGCAGGCAGCACAGAGCAAATACCTTTTATTTCAAATCCAAGACAAGTCAGTGCTGGCTGATAGTTTGTTGGCGCTTTCCTATATTAATTAAGTACCTCTCATCTAATATTACATGCAGTCTTTCTGAAAACCTCTAGTGAAAAGTCTATTTGTTAAAAGTGCTGGTTGAAGTCAAAACAACATCCAATATTGCAAATTAGGATTCCAGATTCCAGGATGAGATCTATTAGTCTTTCCCTGTTTAACTAATTAAAAACATGGAGGGACAAAATTTGTTTTGTCATTCTTCTGTCCGTAGGAGTCCTTACAGTAGCTAAGAAAAGAAAACAAAATTCCCTTCATTTATCTTAAGATATCGGCTGGCTCACCCATCTGTGAGCAAAGAATGTTTTTGCTTAGCTTGCTTAACTAAATGAATCTTGGTTCACTTGCTTGCAGCTGAAGACAAATTAGGCTGATTATACACGAAAGGGCATACAGTACATCTAGGAATTAAACTGCGACTGGGTATTTAGGATGAATGAAATGAATAGGCAGCAACAGCTTTGCGTCGCTCTGAACAATCAGCAGTCCCCTTCTCTTGCAATCTTTTTAAAGCACTTTCAGAATAATCCTCGGTGTTATTCTTGTGTGTAAGTCGCTGGTTTGCACGTACGGATTTTTAAAGAAACAAAAAAATCCCCGTGCAAACTTTTCCCCCTTTGGAACGGGAAGCATTGCCGAGCTCAGCAGCTTGCAGCGATGCTGCCTCTCCTACTCAGCGGAGGAATTCCTGCCATGCCACGCTGCCGGGCTGCTCCGCGCACAGATCGCAGAGGCAAGCAACAGCATCGCACCCTCCAGCAGTTTTATCTTCCGCAGCTCTTACTCCATAGGACACTGCAGAACGTGTACTGTGTCTGCTGCAAGTGCTTGACAGGTGGTATTTCACATTCGCCGCTCTTGCTGGTACGGGGAGTAGGCTGAAATACTGAGTTCTTCACGTGTCGGTGGTTTTCAGTAATTAGCATATTTCAGCCCAAATCACAAACATCCTCCCTTGAAAAGAATGATAATTGGTGACAAAATCCATGGCATGCCGTTACATCAAATGCAAATTTGGGCTAATAAGATAGATGCTGGGCTGCACTAGGAGAATTAAATGCACCACTGTTAGCAAAAGCAATTTTTGCTAACATTTTGGCCATAATGATTTTTGAGAGGACATTTCTAATGTTAGCTTTTATGTGATGAAAGTGGGGATTTGAAATACACAGATCAAAAAAGACTTACAGAACTCTTCTCCAGGCATACCACTGACCATCCCCTGCACGACTGCTTCTCAGTATGACAACGAAAGATCAATAAATCTCAAACAAAACAGAGATTTAAGATGTCCAGTTCCTATTTGAAACTCACATCCTCATGTGTTTTATTCCAGATACCTGCTGAGGTCCAGTTTTTTGCTCCCTCTCCCCTCACTGTGCATGTAAAAGGGAGGTTGGAGAGTGTCTCTGGTGTTTTTGAGCCAACACAGGCTTAGGTTGATGCTAGCACCTCTGCAGTGCTCGTTTTGCAGCTCCATGACCCGAGCAAGGGTTCAGGAACATATTTGATCCTGTGATTGGTGTCAACAGGGGAAAGAAAAGCAATCCCCTCTAGCAAGAGAAAACATACATTTCTTGAATAGTGGGTGTTGTCCATATACCGAAATCAGATGAAAACTGAAAGCCAAATATTTGTGCGCAGATAGGACAAACCTGTCTTTTGAAAGCAACAGCTCCTGGGGAAAGCGGCAGAGGCTTGAACTGTACAGAACCCCAGCAAGGAAATTCTGAGGGAAATAACTTCAAACAAAGGACACTGCTAAGGTATTTGGAGCTTGTTGATCAGAAGGTTTTCTACATTACGATCATCTTAAGTCTTGAGGGGCACCTCAACTTATATTCGTAGCTACACGTAACTTCTCAGCCATTAGGTATTGCACACAGATACACTGCTGCTTCTTGGGTGCACATGGGCAACTGATAGACAGAAATACTGCAGTTGTTTTACCCACTATGACACAGGGAGCCCAAGACAAAGCAAATAGTGAACCCAGGTCCTGAGGGTCTCAGCTCATACTATTTCAGCCAAAGCCGGCTTTTCTTCCCATCACTTGTTTCCAAAGTCTGATTGTTCTTTCCATCTGTACTTGCTTTCCTGCAGCTTGGCCATCCTCTCTCCCTGCCGATCCCTGCCTGTACTCCCGTGACCATCTTCCCTCCCCAGCGAGCGATGACTCAGTTGCAATGGGTGTGATACCTAAAGCCTCCAACACCTGCTATGTTTTCTACATGCCGTTTTAGCAGCATGGCCAGTCATGGTAGGCTGACTCTCTGTATTCTCATTTCAGCTGTCCTAACACATATTCAGGCTCTGGAGATGCAAAAGAGCACTTTCCAGACCACAGGCACAAAAAATACCCGAAACTACTGCAGCAACAGCAGACCCAGCCACTCCCTGTCAACTGAAATGTGACTCTCATCTCAGTAAGAAATCAGAACAAAAGTTTTCTTTCAAAGACTTTCTGGCTATAAAAACATAGGAAGCAAAGGTAACAAGTCAAAGCCCCAGGCTGAGATAACATAGTCAACACAAGGCAGGATATGGCATTTGGTCTGAACTGGTTGCCATCTTATAAATGCTGATAGGTGCTCATGAATGTAAGTTAGCAGTTTACCTTTACCTAATAGGGATTTTTCCTCTGAAATGACAGGCTCCTGTTTTAGGATATAAACTTGGGTTTGATGTATTGATGTAACTAAAACTTATCAACCATAGGGAAAACAAGACTAACCATCTTAATATTGGGGGTTTTGGAACACAATAGTTGAGCTTTCATAAGTGTCATAGTGAAATGATTAACTACATACAGGAGTGCACATCCAGCTTGCTTTTGAAAAATCACATTCCAAACATACACACACATATATATTTCTACAACAGCCATCTAAATAGACACTCAGCCATATCCTAACTTACAAAACATACACTGCTGGCAATAAGAGTGATAAACCCTTGTCTAACACTGAACAGCTTTGTCTCTTCCCCTGCTGCAATTCTCTACGATGTTGAAAATAATTTTGCATGTACTGCTGAACCCAGGCTCTGAAATCTGAAGATCACCGTGCTGTGCAATCACCAAATGCCAGATTAAAATGTACAGAGGCACCATATTGCTCCATTATCAGAGAGGCACAAATATGTCTCCTTTCAGTTATTATTTATACGGTTTTGAGAAGCTGAATTTCTTTCCAGAAAAGACTGTTTGAGAATTTCCATCCTTATAATAAGTAATGTTATAGGTATCTAAAGGAAAAACCCACAAATGCAGCAATTTGTTTTACACATACTTTGTATATAAACATTAGCTTTTTAAAAACAAAGTTACACCTGTCAGATATGTCAATAATTTGTAAAACAACAGTGCTTTCTTGGTGTCGTGAAAGATGAAATTTAATTTAAATTTTACATTACTGCTGAAATACATTTAATGTAACAAAAAAAGAAAATACCCTTAGCAACATTAATAGCTGGCTTGCTTTAACAGCCCTTGGTAACTGATGCTCACAATGACTTCACAAAGCACTGAAAGCTGCAGTATCCCAGAAGTCTACAAGCAGGGATATCTTAAAAAGCAGTCACACAGGGAGAGATTAACCAGGATCAGAACAGAAGTAACCGCAGAAGCTCCATTTCTTTTCCAGCCCTAGAGACATGCCAGTCCTCTCATCTGGAGCATCAATATTCCCATGCGAAGCCATGGAAGCGAGCGCCAGGCAGCGGGGGGAGCTGATGCTCCTGGAGCTCGGCATGTGCCAGGAAATTCCTCCTCTTTTCTGCTGGCTGTGCTGGCAGTAGGTGCAGCTCAGGGAACAGAAGAGGGAGATGTGCTGCTGGGGCCTGGAGAGGTGGGAAGCACCTGGGAATAACCCAAGCCACACTGGCCTTCCGCCTCTTAGAAGTTTGCAGGAGTTTCTGTGGGGAAAATCCAATCTACAGACAAACCAGGAGCGGTTGTTTTCTACAACACGCAAAACCAGGCTGCATGGCATACCTGTAAAGTGAAACCTGCCTACTCATGCTGGAATTGCAATCTCAATTCAGCTGCATCATTTTCCATTGCTGCTGCATAAAGAATAGCATTTAAAACCTGACATCAGCCCTTTCAGTCATACAGGGCTTCCCCAGACAGATGAATAAACAATTGCCCAGGTAAGAGGTTTAATGAGCACTTTGAAGACTGTCTTTGTCTAGAAAAGACTCCTGTGCATATACATGAGCTGTCGCCAGAATGGTAAGCAATTCTTAAAAGGTTAATTTTTTATAATCTAAGATTTCTCATATAAGGTCTTCCCCTCCACTGGAAAACATGGAGAGATTTATAAAGTAAATATTTTTTTAAAGGTTGAAAATTGTGGAGTTGGCATCGCTGAGATGTGCAGACAAACAGCAGGGGAGGTCAGTGTTATTACCAGGAAGACTGGCTGCACCCACTGCATCAGCATCCCAGTCAGTGGGTAACTGGGAGGCTTCCCTGGGGGACTAGCTCATGGAGACACCAGCAGGTTCCTTGTGCAATGAGCAGAAGAAGAAACACAGAACTTGGGCTTATTTTGACTAACATGTACCTGCATGTTGTGCATATTCAGACATAAGGAGACAGCAAACCCCAAGCCCAGAGCCTGTGCATCCCTAATACAGAACAGACACAAGCTTCCTGATGTGTGAGCCACACTGCAAGGAATAGCAAGCCCTCCTGGAAACTTTTCTCAGAATAACACAGCGTTTCCTTCATTCTGGTTTCCTACTTTTCTGCAGTGTTTTTTGGGTTTGTGCATGATGCTTGGTATGTCCCAGCTCTGTGTGAAACTGGACATAAATGCTAGGTCTCTTCCACAGAAACTGGAAAGCACAGACTGCTCACAACACTCATGACCAAATTCGCAGACTCATTCTTTTCCCAAAGCATCAGAAATACTGGGTTGCTAATTCCAATCTAGCCAGCAAACCCTTCATCCTGGATTTCCTGGAAATGGCCAAGCTATTTAGGATGCCCAGCAATCCTCTTTTATAGGAGGTTCAAAAACTAGGAAAAATAAATACGTCAAACAAGGATTTTAAAGGAATAACTAAGGTAGCAGGAAATATGATCCCAAAATGTAGGTTGGACCCACTATCCTCTAATATTTTCTCTTTTGTATTATCAAAAGATCAAGTTCTTAAGCCTGCTGAACTCCAATGGCTAGGGAAACCTGAGCTCAAACAGAAGCTGCTAATGAGAGGCATTTCCTAAAGCTGCTTTAGCAGGTGTTTCCTGCTGAAATGGGGAGGGTCACAAATGGAAATCTCATTTGGAAAGTTTCTAACCCTGAGGATAATATTCACTGGTGCTGCCACTCTCATTGCCATCTGCACTAGAAAGTGGTTCAGACTGAACTAGATAGCACTTGATCCCACTGAGTGAGCCCAATTGTTTGCATTCTTGCACAAATGTGTGAATGGCAGCCTTCCGGCGAAGCAAATGCTGGGTCTGCTCCCTTCAAAGGCTTTGCCAGTGATCCTTGCCCTGCTGGCTTCATCCTTAATTGGCCTACACGGTGGGGTGCAATTAAAAATAAATGGTGGCTTGCTGTGCTGCTGTAAGGGGAAGTTTTGCGACTCCAGGCATGAGCACAGCTACCTTAGTCCATGGCGTATGCCATGCACGGGGAATGGCACAAGGGAACGGGGAGAGACCTGGCTATTCTGAGTAAGTGCCAAGGGAGAAAAAAATCACACTGGAGTCTGCAATAAATCAGCATTAGCCTTACAATTAAAGGTTTGATTGTCTGGGGCTGGAGCATGCTTCCCCTTTTGTTTCTGTGGAGTGTGGGAATGACATTTCCTATTATGCCAGTAGTCCAGAAATGGGATTTTTCATACCATCTTCACAATACAGTGTGCTCCCCTTCAATACAGTCTCACCAGAAAGAACAGAATAGCCCCTAACTGCTTGGAAAAAATGAGGTTTCTTCAAATGAAACATCCAATACCAGAAGCTGTAAAACTAGTCTTTAATGAAAGACAACTAATCTCAAAGAAAAGCAGTGTCCCATAACTGTGTCATGAGGCTCTCTGAAACGTTAATCATAGGGGGGAAATCTGAACCAGCAATTAACTCGCCACAATCATCTGTATCAAGCAATGAAGTTTCTCAGATAATTTCCTACTACTTATTAATGGAAGTCTGGTATAAGGATGAACTGAAGAACATGATCATTTATGGAATTAAAATTTGAATTAAAAATACAGGCTTTAACAGCAACCCACATTTCCATGACATTCAGAAATGGATTAAAGCACACACAAAAAAGGAGGAGCTGAGAGTCACTTGATTTTCCTTTATTCTCTGAAGATATTTGACACTGAGGGTGGTCAGCTTCACCTAGGAACTAACCAGGTAACTCATGTCAGCAACAGACATTTTATAAACATGACATGTATGCCATTTTGTAATGATGGGGTTGCACATCATTTTTTGCATCTTGCGGCTTTACTACAAAGCATCTCCATGCCTCCTGTATTATGAATGTATGGTACTTTCAGGGATGTCTCTTCATTTCATGGTGGAATAAAAAGGGATGAAGTCTGCACTAGGAAAATCTCCAGGACATCCTTTTCTCTTATCTCTCTTTGTTGATATTAAATAGAGGCTAACAAAAGGCTTTACTCAGCTGATACCCCGAACAATTTGTGACGCAGTTTATATGAGCTTAGCATCTCTGGAAAAAGCTACAACTCTTTTTTAACAGATTCAGTGAGCATGGAATAGAGTTAGTGTAAGGCACAAACTTCTGGTTGCACTCATTTTTATGCCCAGTGTTTAGAAAGAAGATCTAGATGTACCTCTAAAAATTACTTCTCCCATAGCTAATGTGTCATGTCCCACCGTCCAACACACATCTTGGAGTGGCACAGAAAGGTTTATTGGTTATGGCAGAGGCATTGGGACTAGATGACCTTTAAGGTCCATTCCAACCCTTTAACATTCTAAGATTCTATGATTCTGTGAACCAGTCTAGTTCCATTTCTGTGGTTATAGAAAGCTTCCCCCTCCCAGGAAATGACCTAAAAGAAGCCATACAGAAAGATTTCTTTTTTCAGCAGATTTCATCCTCAGGGGGAAACAGGTTATATAAACTGGATCTCTGCACAGAAGTATCTTGTGTCTTGTGCTGCAATGTAGGGAAACCATCTGAATTGCACTGACAGCATATGATTTCCTCAACTGCTGAACTAGGACATTTATGTGTAAGCACATGCATTTGGTATATTGTTTGTAGGCACCTCCAAAATTCACCTTCTCCAAACCTGCAAAATTTCAGCAGTAGGATGCTGTGGGGGTGGCAGAGACACTTTTCATGTTCTCTCCGTAGAAGGCTGGAGAAGATAATGTAATTTCTAATTCTTCAACAAAGAAATGTCACTCATCCAAGGCACTTTCCTTTTAGTCCATTAATTTGTGAAGCAGTTTTTAAAAGAGAAAAAGTTCAAAATGATGCAAATCTCTCTAAACCAGTTCTGAGCACAGAAACAGTGAGGGGCCAGTTGCTTAGTGATAATCACAAAGGCAAGGAAGAAAATACTGCAAGCCCTGCTATATCTCTGCAGTCAATGCGATGAAAAGGCCGTGGCCTCGCAAGGGAAACAACACTGAGCTGCTTTGTTTTGTTGCTTGTGAAGATTTCTTATATGCTTATTCTACCTGATTAATAAAACATTGATAATCAGTCTTTTGACTTCAGCGTTAAAATAATTACTACTAAATAACTCTAGGGGTTCTAATATATTGTTACAATGGCCTTTGTAATAAGGTCTTTAAAAATCAGGTGGGATTTCAAAGCACAGGGTAATCCACAGCATTTTGCGTTTACTTTTTCTTCTTTCCACATACCTAAAATACAGCATTTAAGCACTACGAAATGTGTTTAGATGAGGCACAAATGATGCAAATGATATGAAAGCTGCCCTAAAAAGTTTGTCTGCTCAGACTATTAGACAAATTCTGTGAGAAGACTTTAATAATAAAAAGTTGCTTTTGCTAGGGCTGGTCTTATTAGCCATGAGGTCACTTATGGGGTCCCTTCCCCGTTGCTCAGGAACCTTGACCCCCTATTAGTCACTATACGCATCACAGGGAAGTGGTCCTCCATATGGCAAGAGGATATCACCAGAATAATTTCTGACTCTTGCCAGCGTCTTCCTGTTTGAGAAGCACAAGCCAGAGCTTATTGAAAACTCACATTTTATTCAGTGTCAATTCCTGAGTACAGTGCTTGTGGTTACAGTAACAAAAATGTGATTTTTATAAAGCAAATATAAAAATTGCAGTTTTGCTCACCTATCTGCTAAGTGTTTTTCACAATTACAAATCACTGCAAAATAGCAGAATAGGAAGCGAGACAAAGATTTTTTTCTTTCTTTACCAAAAGGCTCTATAATTCTTTAATCAAAAATGAAAGAGGAGCACTGCCCTGACCCATCTAAGAGGACTGACAAAATGAGGGTGCACATCATTTCTAGCCCCAGAAGTATGCTGTATATTTATACAAATTAGGCAAACCTTGCGGGAATACAAAGCCAATACTGCAAATGAACTAAAGATTAACACAAACACAACGAAATGCCACAAGGGAAAATTCACATTGTGCAGCACCTACGCACATGTGTAAACAGGCCACTTCCACATTGCACGATGGCAGTTTCCAGTGTCCTCTGGATCCCTTTCCCTCAATAAACATGGCATCTCAAGTTGCGTCTCACAAAGTGCTGGGGAAGGGCTGGTACCCGAGCAAGGAGCTGTCAGTCCTGGACACATCCCTCGCTCACGGCCACCAGCGCAGCACCATCTGCTGGGAACACAGACACTTTGGACAAATCTTTCCAGCACCAGCGTTTGTCACCACCTGTCCTCCTAAACACAAGACACCCAGAATATTTTCACCTCCCTGATTTTTTTCCCCTTCTTTTCAGCAAAGATGAAGGGACTCACCACCATAAGCTAATCAGACTGTTACTTGAGCAAGTGGCAGCTCAGAGGACTTGGCAGAAAGCACGACACAGCACGCAGAAAGTTGGCTTTTCAAGGTCCTATTCAATAGTCATTTCAATCCAGTTACAGGTTAGTGATGCCAAGATGAAGTCAGGAACACGAGGCAAGGCCCCTTGGATGGAGCAATGTTTTGGGGTGTTCAACCCTTTCAAGGAGACTGGTTTCAGACATTCAAAAGTGAGACAGAAAATGCAAGGGTTAACTCAGCAAAAGGTGCTGCTAGGTGAGAAATCTAAACTACTGAGCATAGCACTAGCTGAGTTATTATGTCAGTGTTAAATCTGTGGAAGAATTAGTCACATTTCCACAGTCAAAACTAAGCTTCATTATAAAGTAGGGCATCAACATCTTTATTAGCTATGAAAAACACCATGCGTCCTCCCCACATTAACAACAGAGCCAGCTGGAAAATTCTGGCATGCTTTTATTTTTTTCTCTCAGAAAAACATCCACTGGAGGAGTCTGAACCTTTGATAGAAATTAGAAAACTTTTACCCTGAAGGGATACTGCAAGGCAGAGTTTCTGCAACCTCAGAAGGGCTGGTTAAGGGTACAGGCAACACACCGAGACAACTATACTGCTACTGCTGTGCAAAATACCTCAATTTGTCCTTCCTCAGGGATCTCTTCCTTCTATCCCATTGTGTGGCACAGGCAGGGCCAGAAAGACATTACCAAAAAATGTCCAAACCTTTTGCTTTCAGAAGGAAATACTCAGTGATACTCCTGAGGGTTTCGCAGTTTTGGGTGGGACATTTTTGGCAAAACCTTAATTCTTGGATGTCCTTCAAATGCAATCCAAAATCTCTAAAAGCTAAGGATCCCTTAGTATGATGTAGCTTGGAGTGAGTTGAACTAAATGGTATTACCTTAAGGTATAAACTTTACACTGAGTAAAAGACAGAGGAATGATGTCCAGGAATTCCCAACCGAGTGGTAGGTATTATTCAGTACCAGCTAATCACTTATCCATGCTGTAAAGTGGTTCAAGACTACAAAATATATCAGAGTTTTAGAGACTAGAGGCACTTAGGAGAGCCAATTCATCTAGTTTTTTAAAGAAACTCTTCCACTCCTATTAGCAATCCCCGTGGACTGAGCACAAAGTCTGCTTTATGTGTTCAGACTTTCAGTAAGACTTTTTATTCACTGAGAATAAAATTCACTGGGCCATCCAGGATGTTTTTCAAATAAATGCTTCCTGTTTATCAATGTATCAAAATATTACTAGGTGTTTATCACTATCTGGCTACAGCTTTGCAAATTCATTACACCACCATGTCATTTGCCCAATGACTGAATTTGCAAGCAGGGCAGCCATTCCTTCCTGAAAAATCTGATCTACTACCCACAGCCTACATTTCTCCTAAAACATTTTATGATTCTGGAAAACAATTTATATCACGAGAATTTCATAAAATAGCAGGGAAAATTGAGTGTATAAATCTATATAAATACCTAACTGTAACAACCTCTGGCATGTTAATTCAGCATAGTTTAGTTTCCTTCTCATCAAAACGGTTTCATTTCACAAAAGGTACATTTTAACATAGGAATTAATATAGTTTGAATAATGTGAATGACAGTCTTGATTAATTCTTTTTTCCAACTATTTTTAGCAACAAAAAATGAACAGGAGGGAAGGTCACTGTGACCAGGAGTGTTCTCTGAATCCAGCTGGAGACTGCTAGCAGCAGCTATTTACAGTTTCAGTAGACAAATCCACAAGCCCCAAATATTTTTCAAGCTCTAAATCAATTAGTCAACATTTAAAGGCCACATATGATAAAATTCTTTGTTCATTTGCCCCTGCAAATGCTATTGCTTTTATCTCACACGTACAGGGCACAGCAGCAACTTGCAGGCTCCATCAGCTGATGCCTCACTCTGAGAATCAAAGACATCCAGAATAATGGTCCCTGACCCAAAACCTACAGTTTAAATGACAAGGCTCCCCAAAAGGATGACATGAAGGGTTATCTGGGAGGGGATAATAAAAATGTATAGGTTGTGTGTCCTAGTGAATACTATGGCAGTGTATATAAATCTGGTTCAGAACAGTATCTCTGCATCTCTACCTGACTAATGAGGCATGCTGGTATAGTTTGGGTTTTATAGCAAAAATAGGCTATATACTATAGCCTTTTTATAGGCTATGTACTAATTCATATTATATGGCTTAAAGCTTTCATGCATGGTGGAGCAGCAAGCAGACAAGGGAAACGAAACGGCAGTCTCCTCACAGAGCATGCCAGGATTTCTCTTTCCAAAGTCTCCTGCTTGTCCTGTTTCTTTTTCTTCTCCCAAAACACAGAGGTTTGTACATGTGTGAAGTCTGGCTGTGGTGGCAGCACACACACTCCAGCTCATGGGGCCAGCACACGCTGGTCAAGGAGGTTATCTGTCATCCTGAAAGAGAACAACAGACACAAAACCCGAGATGAAGGTTCAGGCATGGAGAGGGTGAGGTTATAGCACGGAGAGATTTGTTGTTTGAATACCAGTTTTCATTCACACTGTGGCGTGCCCTTAGCATCTACTCACACATAAAAAGGGAAGACCAAGAAAACCCACCACAGAGCTCTACACAACCCCATGCACAGCCTCTCGGCAGCGCAGTAGGTCCAACTGCACCGACAAATTCCAAAGTGAATGTAAGGACTCAGTGCAGTCCCTGAACTGTTTACAATAACCTTCCCATCTCACTCCACAGAAAACATTTATTTAGGGAAAGAGAAGAGGAGGATGAAGGTATCAGAAAACAGGTCACTGAAAAAGCAAATGCTCTACATAGTGCCTCACTTTTTTGATAAGGCAGAATAAGAATTAATTTGTTAATTCATCTTTCTGTTTTAATAAATACAGCCTATTCAGTAAGGAAACATATTGTATTCACAGAAGCCTGTAACTACACCAAAGGAAAGGTGTTAGTTAAAAACATCCAAACAGAATCCTGACTGGAAATAATTATTTGTCTTTGGCTACACACTTTAATTTCCTCAGTAGCCAGGAAAAACAAGCTAACAGCCCCCAGGAAGATCACAATGCAGATTTATGTGACAAACCACTACCTGAAGATGAAGTGTAAATGTTATGGGATGCTTGGGAAAAGACGAGGTACCAACTGTATCCTGCGGCACAAGAAGAGGTTTCAGTTCAGCATTTGCCTAGTCCTGATCACCTGAATCCCTGAAGGCATCATTCTTAACCCACATAAGGCAACTGACTGATTTCAGTTGTCTCTTTTCAGACTGTTGAGCATACAAAATGAATACAAATACCTGGCTTTTTTTCACGGTTCAAAACAGAATAGGAAACCCAAACATAAGCTGCAAAGATGAATAACTATGTGTATATTTACAAAAGCAACTTATATAATTCTAATGTAAATAAATATAGTTTACATTTATTTATAATTTCATTACACAACATAAGCTATATACATGATATTCTAATGATTTTCCTATAAATTCATATGGACAAAGGAAGAGACTCATTTATTGGAACAATCCTGAAAAACACTCAGATGCACCACAAATAGAAACATATTATTCCATAGAGGGATTAGTAGTGCTTTACAGCTTGTGTGCCCCAACTTTAGGAAACCCTCAGGGACAACATTTAGGGCCCTCTAGTCATAAAGCTCTGCCAGCGACTGTAACTCCCATGGAAGGTCTCTCCCCTCCAGCAGGTCCCCTCACAAGCAAGATGTCCCCTGACACCCAGTCCTGCCTGAAACCTTGTTCAAGATCTTATAATCAATAGCTCTGCAAGCAGTATGACAAGACCTGGTATGTAACATCTCTCTCTTCTGTGGATTCATTCATGTTTAATAAAGGGTGAGCTTTTTTTTCCATGGATGATTTCTCATCTACATGAATGTCCATCTTCATGAAATATGCAGGAACTTATAGCCCTGTGGTCTCCATCCCTTCACAGTCGAATTTAGACAAAATTGCCCAATACTTACTCAGACGCCAAGAAGGACTGTGACATAAGCAGGCACACAAACATTGAATGCAACACAGTTGTTGCAGCCAAGAAGGAAACAGACTGCCTTGCTGTTCTGACTTGTGTGTTGGATAGTGGCAACATTCCTATTCATTGAGGATTATCACTTATTGCCAGCCTTTTTACAGGTGAATAAGCATTTGCAAGAGAGGACCCTGAAGTGCAAGGAAGGTATTCTGCACAGATAAAGTAACATCAGAAAAGACCTACTCTCCTTTATTTCTCTACCCTGTGCTGTGTGAATACATAACCTCACTTCTTACCTGATCATCACATCATTATTAATGCAAAGCACCCCAATTTTCATCTTGAGCAACATGCCAAATGTTGTGACTGTGAAACTACAGTTTTAATTATCATCATGAATTAAAGTCTTTAAACCATCCATGTACTGTCTCTGCTCAGAAAGTCTTCACGTTTTCACGAAACTAGCACTTGAGATGGCTCATTCAATTGTCCTCAGCTGACTGACCTAGGGACCAGGAGTATAACTACTCAGTTTAGAATTCTACCAACATAACAGTAATAGTCATAGTAATATTATGCAGAAAACCTACAGTGGTGTCATGACTCATAATGGGGTTTCAGAGCTGTTGTGTTAAATTATTAAATGATGTTTTCTCTGTTTGGCATCAAAGGAATTGCTTTAGAAAGTGGCAAGGCTGAAGGGCAGTCCAGCAAATAATTCCTGTTTTAACATTAAAACATCTAATTTCTTCAGTAATTACATACTTGTCTACGCCAGCAGGTACGGAGACATTCTGATCAGTCTCAGAGTTGTCGTTTGTGGGACAATGACTCCAGAAATGACACTTCCCACAATTACTTACGTGCTCAGTCTGACCCACCGAATGACTGCCAAGCCAAAAAGTGGACACTCTTGCAGTTAGCACAGTATGGAACCTGGGCCATCACAAACACATCAACAATCCTTATGCTGATTAGTAAAATATTTATCTAGGTGAAGAAGTGAAAAAGAAATTATCTGTCCCCCATTGCTTGCTAAGCAGTAGGACATACAGACAAGGAGTATTTAGATTTTAAATGAACCTGTCTTCTCATACACAGAATGCAAATAGCTGAGATACCACTTAGAGGTTATGACCCAGCCGCTCAGCCCATCAAAGTATGAAGATATGCAAGTGATGTCAATATTAACCAAATAATTCATGCTGGAGGCAACTCCTTGCTGAATGGGTACCTTGCTTTGGCTTAGCATTAATGAATTTTACTTCGAATGCTCACTACAGCACCTAGTGTGTACCTGGTTTCTCTGAAGATCATTTTCTGTTGTTTTCAAATAGCATAATTAATTACATGGGAAGAAGTAAGCAGATGAATGCAAATTTAGGTAAATCTCTGGTCTACTCTCCTCTTTCCTACAGAGTAAGATGTTGCACTCATGAACCAGTAATGTTAGCTTTCATGCAATTCTTCCCATAGATTACCCTGGATATACCGTGGGAAAATGTTCAGTAGTAAAATCAGTATACATTTTTAAATGGTTACATGCTGCTTTGGTTAGGGGAAGATTTATAGTCAGTGGACTGCACAACAGTCCACTGAAACAATTATGTTGTGTGGGTGAAACAATTATGTTTTATCAATTGTAAAAGGTACTTTCATTACGAGAGAGTAATACTGTCTCAAAAAAAAAAAAAGGTAAGTAGCAGACATTTCCTAGATCTGCAGCTCTAAAAACAGAGTAACTGCAAACACTCTCCTCAGATTCAAAACTATACATACAAACTATATAACATATTGGGGGATGTGGAGTCACCTGATACTTATGGATGCATCACCCAAGGAAGAAAAGACACAGCAAATTGTTCTGAGGCTCCACACTCGGTGTGTCAGCCACCCTGACACTATTAAGCAGACAAAGATGTAAGGCCTTAATGGATGACCATGGCACAAGAAATTGAACATAGCAGCCAGTCACTTTCAATGCCTAACAGCAAGATGAATTAGGACTCAGATTGGGGTCCCAGTTTGTGATTGATCACTGTCACTATTCAAAGTTCAGGCTCTCTTTACTTATCCTAGGAGCACCGCTAAAGACGATGCCCCACTGTTTCTTCAGTCAGTCTGAACCACAGGAAAGTTTTCTATTACTGTATTTAGTCTTCACCACTACTTCCTTTTTCTAAGGGTGATTTTCTGAAGCAATTTGCCAGTTTTTTGGTCTATTTTCTGTTTAGTACTGTTTTCCCGAATTATCTACTGGTTTATTACATTCTATCTATACCTTCCTGCACCCTTACCATTTCTAATCCTATGTCTCTTCTAGCTCTGATTGCCTCAACTTTCATTTCCTCTTTTTCTTTCTTTTTTACCTTTCTCATCTAGAAATCACACTTTATAATCTTGGCAGGAGGATGGAGGTGTCACGTACTTGCTGGTGTGCAGATGCTTTCCTGCTAAGTCCAACATCTTCTTCATCCAGCCACTAGAAGAAATCAATTCTAAAGATAGATTTAGTGGTAGGTACATGTTATATATTATCTAGTTAAAGTAAAGATATGCTTTATTTAGAGAATTTTAAAATCAATTGAGACTGAATGTATAGTTCCCTACTTGGCTAGTAAGCTTCCACTGCATCTGTGTTTTTTGAATTTCTAATTCCAGCTCGCTAGCTAGTTTATTTCTTAAACTCCTAGCAGTGGAAATTTTAAAAAGAGCCATGAATGTAAGGGAATAAAACAGAATACAAACCTTACATAGGAGTTCCCTCTTGGAACCTTAAAGCCAATTAGTGCCACTTTCTGCAAGGTTCAGATCAGATGTGATCATCTGGAAAGTCAGTCTTCCAGAATAAATGTCAAGCAGCATAATTACAAAAAACCAGGCAAATACTACAGATGACTTTCAAAGCTTGCAAAGCTCAATGTGAGAGGTCCTTATCCCTCCTATGACTATCGTTTGACAGAATCAGAATTGCCAGAGGGAAACACTGATTCCACACAATCAATACTTTTGATTTTCATCCTGTCACAATTCAGTAATACATTAGGAATCAGAGGATCTACCAAGAAATGCCAGATGGTTCGTTACAAAATACAGCAGCTGTCCTTTTTCCTCCAATGACTCATTTTAAACTGGTGGAAAATGAACTTACTTTAATCTACCCCGTACAGCTCTATACTATAAACAGACACCAAAATAAATGTTAAGGTATGCAGCTACTCACTGGATTCACCTAGTCTACCATCAAGATGCCATGTAGTGTAATCACTCAGCAGTTTCACAAAACAGACTGCATATTTGCACTGAGGTATCTCCACTCTCACCACCCTACCAGCCCTTGTCTATCAGAGTTCACAGTGCCAGGGCAGACAAGCCAACAGCTGTCAGTACGAACTGGATCAGCACCCACACAGCTGAGCTACCGAGGGCACGAGCTGACCATGTGCATTGTACCTCAAGACCAACAGAGGCAGTTAGCACGATTCTCATCAGATGCCAGCTCAAAGGTGGCTCCTGACTCAAGAGCCTGGGAGTGAAAAGCAAAAGCAGTTTTAGAGGGATATACATGAATGAATGGCTCAAGAAAAAAAAAAATCTTCTGAGTTAACGGATTAGCAATACACCTATTTCCAAAACACCTGTGTATTTGAACTGAAAGCAAGGGATAAAGAAGTTACTTAAAAATTGTATCAATGTTTACTATATTTGGGGTCTACCTTTGCAAAACCAATAGCTCACAACTATTAATAAACCCTTGGTGTTATAAAAGGGTAGTTTCTTAGACATACCTGACTGAAACTCCTTCTTGTTTCCTTCCAGTTGTGTTGCTTACGGGCTTAATTTGGTGTGTTTTAAAAATATAACAGACTAAGCATATTCTTTGGAGCTCAATCTCAGTTATTATAGCACAGCCAAACTCTTTCCACCAAGATTTGCTAGAGATAACAAACCTATCCCTCAGTCAAGCATGAAGATGGCAAGCAGTATAAAAAAGAAGCAGTCCATTTCTCACACTGCCTCACAAAAAAAAAATGGTTAATTTTCAAGTTAATTCTTTCCAGTTCCCTAGCTAAAAGAAGACAACTTAATTCCTGTTGCTAGGTGAGTATATTAGCAAAGTCTAAAATACAGCCCAATAAAAAATTTGTATGATTTGCTCACCAATGTAGCTGGATTCAGTGTTTATAAATGTCAATCTTTCAAAAACTTTTGGAATATTACTCAAATGTAGCATTGTTAGATCTGCAGACACAATTTCTCCACAGCAGCAAGGTAAATTACATTACTTGGAGAGCTAAGTGCACACACTCCTCTGAGAAAAAAAAAAAATTTTAATGGACTTTACATAAATGTAGTCACACAGGTTCCTTTTCCTTGCTTGAAAATTGCCACGCATCTCTGAGTGTACTGGTCATTCTGGGAAAAAAAAAAATTAGGCATCACAATTTCCTTCTTACTTTCAGACAGTTGGTACCTCATCTTTCTATTACTGTCTATAACTGTCTAAAATGAACAAGAAATCAGTAAAACAAAGCAACAGATCAGCAAAAGTTGAATTAGTTCTAAAATTTAGATATGACATTGAGACATAGGACCATAAAACTCAAGAGAAACAAGTAATTTTTTTATTTCTAAGCAAGATATAATTTAAAAATAGAGTTTAAGCACTTCCTTGTAGTATTACTTATTCAAATGTTGTTGGAATGTGAAAATTGCTCATTTTTCCTCCTTAAGCTGTTTAAATGATTTTTAAAAGTTATTTCCACTTTAATTACCTACAGTTTTAATAAACACTTGACACAGAATTTCTTTAAATATGTCTACATATTACAATTCTCCTTTCTTTCAAGTATTTTTAAAAGATGGTTAAATTGATCAACTTTGCAAGACAATGTTTATACTACCTCTTTAGCAATATTGTAAACTGAATGCAATCTGGTTTTGAACATAATTCACAGCTGCTTCAAAATGTCCTTTCTGAAGCTCTAGTGCTTTTTTCAAAGTACTTTAATGAAGAATGCCTTTAATTAGTATTCATTTCAAGTACCTTTTTTATTCATTTCATAAAAATTTGGTCTGAGGAGAGTTCTCATCATTGTAAATAACTGACTAAATATTAAAATCCTAAAAATTAGAGAAAGCAGTAAGATAATTCAGGTGCCATATTCCCAGATTTCCTTTTCTACTGCTTTTCAGCATATCTTTTTCTTCTTCATCTTGCTACAAAACTTAAAAGACTGTGTTACACACTGAAGAAGGTTAAATTTGAACTGGAGAAGGTTAAATTGTTAAATTTTGCCAGAGCTGAATGTTTTATGTAATATTAGCCTTGTAGAATACTGACAATGATAAATATTGTGCAGTTAACTCCCTTTTATCGAGTTCTTTCTGTCCCAAGGACCAGAAGGACAATACTGAGCCAGAGGAGAAACTGCCTAAGAAATCTGTATTTTCTGCTTTGATTAGCTTTCTTTAGCCACTTGCTGACTTTTTGGTTGTACTTCAGCATGTACACGCAACCTAAGAAGACAATAAGCAAATGAAAGTTCACCATTTCTCAGCCTGCCTGTTTTTCTTTCTTCATTAATCAAGAGATTTTAGCAAAAATCCAACATTCTCTGTCTTTATTTGGATTGAGATGTATTATCTCTGCCTCTGGAAGGAGAAACAGAGATAAAGTGAGTTACATGGGCTGAAGTCACATAGTGAACCAATGGCAAGCAGCAAATTACACCTTTTCAACCACTCTTTTACATCCACAGTACTGCACTTCTAGCAAGTTGTGACACAAAGCACCCTATTTCTATGCACAGATCTCAAACTAGGACGTACAAAATGTGAAAACCAGAAAACACTAAGCCAGGGTGAAATGAATTAGAATAAGGTACTTCATCCCTCAGAGATCGCCTGTGAACAGAAACGGACTGCTTGTAGGACACAGCCATTTACCTACCAAGCATGTACAATTTTGCTGATTGCATAGTTGGCATTAGAGTATCACCTTATTAAGTTTAATCATTTGGAATTTTCATAGCACCTGCCACTTAGAGTCAGTCTTTGTACAGTACAACATTGTTTTTGTAATCTAACTTCTACGTGTTCATGTTATCACACAGTGGATGGTCCTGCAGCTTTGGTGTTCTCCACCTGTACTGAAACTATCACCCCATTCAAAGACCAAACATCAACTTTTATTGTTTTCTGACTATATAATCTGAGTGATTTTTTTCCTCTAACTGAAGTTCTGAGAATCTGTGTTATTTGAAACACAAAGCTGACATCCTCAGGACAGAAAAGACACAAAGATCCTAGAGCAGGTCCAGTGGAGAGCCAATTAGTTGATCACAGGACCAGAGCATCTCTGTTATATGGAAGGCTGAGGGAGCTGGGCATGTTCAGCCTCAAGAAGAGAGGACTGAGAGAGGACCTCATACATGTCTGTAAGTATTTAAAGGGGGATGGTACGAAGAGGATGAACTAGGCTCTGCTCAGTAATGCCAAGCAATAGGACAAGAGGCAACAGCCAGAAAATGATACACAGGAAGTTCCACCGGAACACGAGGAAGAACTTCTTTCCTGTGCAGGTGACTGTGCAAAGGAACAGATTGCCCAGAGGTTGGGGAGCCTCCCTCACTGGAGATATTCAAGAACCGTCTGCACACAATCCTGTTCCATGTGCTCTGGGATGGCCCTGCTTGATCACTGAGCTTGGACCAGATGACCCAGTGTGGTCTCTCTCAACCTGACCCATTCTGTGATTCTGTAAAACAACCGCATGGCCTGTCAATGTTGGAGAGTTTCTAAAGCATTGTGCACGAAGGAGCCAATGCTTTTCACTGAGGTGGATGAACACCTGAAGGAATGGGTGAGCCTGGGTGTTTACCCTCGCCACTCTGAGCTCGGGGCGAGTTGCGAGTCTGCTCACAGGGTCTGGCAGTTCCACCCCGAGGCCCGTTACCTTGGGCGCACCGTGAGCCCACGGCCGCGGCTGTGGCGCGGCCTAGCAGCTGCACACGGCGCTTCGGGCACCATGGGAACAGCGCGACGGCTGCGCAGCCCAAACCAAGGCACCACCGCGTGGCCGAGCGCTGCCGACACCGAGACACCACCGGCCGGAAGAGCCGCGTTGGGCACCCGCAGCGGCGGGGTTTAACCGTGAAGGCGGCACCGCTGACCCGGCGAGACGGGGAGCGCAGGGAGGCGGGTATTCCCGCCGGACCCCGCCTCGCCCGCTGCTGATCTGCCCTCACGCCGCTGCACCACCATTACCCGCCAGGGCGGCGGCAGCTCGGAGTTTTGGGACGAGGTGTCGAGGGACGGATCGGTAGACGAGGGCAAAGAGAAGAGAGAGAGGGGGAGAGGGAGGGCGGGAAGGTGACGCAGGAAGCTGCGGACAGCGGCCTTCTTGAGTCTGGGGAGGTGCGGGGCTGCTTCCTTCACCACCCTGTTCTGTGAGGGGTTGCTCCGGGCTGGGTCGGGGGGGTGTCAGGAGGGCCTCGCCGGTTGCCGTGGGCTTTTCCTGGGCGGCCTGGGCTTGCTTTCTGTCGGTCTGGGCTCCCCTGGGTGTTCCCTGAGGCGGCAGGCTGGGAGGGGCTGTCTCCCGCTCCAGATCAGGCCTGTGCCCACCGTGGGTGCAGGGCTAGTGGGGGTGCACGGAAGGGTGTACCGGTGAGTGGGGTTTGTCGGTTCTGCTGCTGTCTTTGCGCCGCTGAGATGCCTCAGTTGAGGTCGGGGAAAGTGGTAAGAGCCAGCGAGGTGAAGCCGGTTGACTGGGAGGTCAGCAGCCCCGGCTCTCCGGGTGCGGGGTGTGAGCCAGGGGTAAAGCTGGTAGTGAAGCGGAGTCCTCGCCTGGCACCAAAGAGAAAGCCTGAGCAGCCCTTACTGTTACCTGCCAAGCTTTCCAGCGCTTCCGGTAAGTCGTTTGTTCCTGTTGTGCCCATGCCGAAGGAGCAAGGTGAGAACAGCCAGAAATTCCCAGGTAAAATAAACAAGGGGATACAGCACAGGAGGGCTGTTAGAAGAAGGAAGGGTGTAGCTTCACCAGTTTCAGACACATCTGTGTGTGAAGACTGGCAGGCAGCAGCCACAACAGCAGCAGTATGCTGGGAAGAGGCTCTAAGGAGAGGAACAGGGCAAAGTCAACAGCTATTTTTCTCAGGAACTGCTTTGCAGAATAAGTTCTCAGTGGGGATGGAAAGGAAAGAACATTGCTCAGAAGACCTGAACCTGTCAGGTTTCCAGGAGGGTTCAAGGAGCTTAGGAAAAGAAGGCAGATACTCCTGTGCAGAAATAAAATTACAAATCCCATCCTCAGAGGAGGAAATTGGGAATTTGGGGACTCAGGAAGCCATGTCTGAACCAAAAGCTAAGAAGGAGGTTGATATACCAGAGAAGTTGAATGGGTGTCCATTAGTTGCATCAAGAACACTAGGGATGCAGGAGAAAGAAAAGAGATGCATGGGCAAGAAAGGCAGAAGCTCAGTGATGAAACCAAACCCACGTGGTCCCAGAGAGAGGGGTAGTTTTGCTTTGCTAGAAGAGCATACGCAGTGTCCAGAGTCCAGGAAAGGAGCTCTGAGTATGAGGAAGAGAAACAGAAAGGCACTCCTGTCACAGCAGCTACAGGGTCTAAGTGGACAAGAACAACCAACAAACAGAAGAAAGACTCAGAAGCGCTGCATGAGAGAAGAGCAGCAGAGCTCAAGCCTTCAGAAAGGACCAGACAGCCTAGGGGAAACTGGTAAGCACTTGCGGAGCCCCACTGTAGAAGTACAGGTATAGAATTTGGGCTCCCAGAACGAGGGACTAGTCCTGCAGGAAGAGCCCTTTAAAAATTGGCTTCTAACTTAGTTTGAGAAGTGTAGAGATAAAGCTAGTGTGTGCTTTCCAGTACTGTGAATACCAGTCTTGGATGAAAACAGATTTTTAGAAAGAGGAAAGGCTTTTCTTGAAAGAGAAAAGCAGTCTTTAACACAAAGGAGAGGAGACCAGTTACCCTTTTGGGCAGGTAGATGGAGGGAGGAAAGAAGGGGTATTGGCAGCAACACACCCTTGGTAGGAAGTGTTGGGAGTTTGTTTCCCTCGAAAGCATTCCCGTTTTCTGTAGACAAGGTCAGGCAAAAGTAGGAAAGGAGGCAGTAGTTTCAGCAATGCCAAAATAAAAGTCAGTTCTTCATTCATCTGTTAGCTGTTTATATTTGAATATGTATCATGCTGTCTTGTTGCAGTGCCTGCCTTTATAGGATGCTGGGGTTTGCTCTCAAAACCTTTTGCTTTTTAGTTGCTATTCTCTGCAAAATCCTAAAAGATGTAGAAACATGATAGTATTTTAATGCTTTAAGAGAATGTTGCATCCAACTGGAACAATTCTGAAAGAGGATTTTTTAAAGTCCCTTTTTTTCAGGATGATTGTCTAGAATCATGCTTTTTACTTTCATAGTGGGCACATTCAAATGACAGATATTTTCTGTAGATTATTAGTATTTTATCTAGAAACTGTATTCTGAAAAACTGAGGTATTAAAATTGTCTCTTAGTTTGAAAACAAAGGTCAAAAACCCCAACATTATACTAGCATGTTCTTGAGTCCATTCTCTAGTCTAAATTTTCAGATACGCAATTTTTTACATAATCTGTATTTGCTTTCAAATAAAAAGCAGCAGTCTCTAAAAATGCAAGTCCTTCAGTTTTCCTGGATCATCTTGATCAGTCTGATGCATTTGGTTGGACTACGTATCTGAAAGATACTCTTATGAATAAGCTTTCCTATTACAGAGAATCTACCATGTAAACAGAAGAGTTGAAGGCTGCGTTTGCAAATAGCATCTGCATTTTCTCATCAGATTTGCTCTAATTTGATTTCCACCTATGTGGAATGCACAACAAATATACAACCTCCACTGTCCTTATGACACCTTAAGGTTCTGTTCCTCTTTGCATTTGTTTCTGAAGATAATACATGCTTCATTACTGTAAGTCTCCTAATAGTGTTCATTAAAAAAAAATTGGCAAAACTTTACACAAATATTTTTGCCTTATGCAATGTCATGTTCTTCAGTAGCCTTGAATATCGGGGGGGGTTTTGGTTCTCTATATAAAATAGTGCAATTGGATAGTCTTTTTCTCTGAGAGTTTTCTTTAATGACACTTCTTTGATTTTTTAATCAGCAAAAGAACAATTGAAAGCAATTGAACAAGGCTCTGGTACTTCACAGGCTGTGAAGAAGGTTAAGACAAAGCAAAACAGATCAGAAGATTCAAAGGAAAAAGAATCTCACTATTCTAGGTGTTCTACAGTTGCATCTTTAGGTGGGACTCGAAGCAAGAGTTTTCTGTGCCATGCTGTAACAAAAAAGTCTGATGTGCAGCATAAAAAAAGGCAACACAGATCTGGTCAAATCAAGCACTTGCAAAGTTTAAGTGTGACTGCAGGTGAAAAAGCAATGAATGCATCTGCAGAATGTGATGCTGAACATGGCAAAAATGCCTTAAACCATTGCAGTGGCTTGCTCTGTGCAACAGAAAAGAATCCATTTGTGATACTAGAGGACTGTAGTTACATCAATACATTAGTGAAGCCTTCAGCTGGTGGAACTACCAACAGTTACAGATTAAATGGATTCTTCCATGTAACCCATGGTACTGGAGAACCGAGTGATAGAATTTGCAGCACTAGTAGAATGCCAAATGAGAGATCCCCTGTAAAAGATGCTTTATCATCTAATAAAGAAAAGAGTGAAAATGAAGAAGGCTGTTTGTCGTGCTGTCTGAGTGAAAGCAGTAAGTGTTTAAGGGGAAAAAAATGGAATATTGGTAAGAAGCCTAGAAGAAAGATGAAAATCACTGAGAAATCAGCAGAGCAGAATACTTTCACAGACATAGGTAATAAATGCAGTAAGTGTAAGTTACAAACAGAAGCAGCAGTTACCATGTCAAGCTCCTTTGCAGTTTCAGGACTGAATCATACTCTGTCGGCTTCACGTGATCATTCCTGTTTTCATATAGGGAAAAATACTCATGAAGTACAAAATGTATCAGCCTGGAGAAAGAATAGTACCAAATTACTTGCATTCCAAAATGGCTTTAAGAAGGCACGTGAGCACTGTGTAACAGCAAAAGATGAAAATTCAAGTAGTGTGGCACATCATGTAGCTGCCTCAGGTAGTCTGAGAGTGCTAGCTCAGATCCATGATGTTTCTGATTGTCACAAAAGCAAGATAGGGGAAAATTTGAACAAAGTTAATAAGAAATTGCAGCAGTTCACCTGTCAAAGAACAGTACCCATGACTGGTAAAAAAGTTTGGCCTGCTGAATCTTGTGCCAGGACTTCTGAATGGATTTGTAAAAATCATGGGTCCATGTCAGAAGGAAAAAGATTTTTAAAGGCTGCCTTTGAGAATTCCTCAGATAAAAGCAGTGTTAGAGTTGTAGGAGATGGTGTGGTGACTGGGAATGTGAGACAGTTGGATTTGCGTACATCATCGGCAGAAATTACAAAAGAATGTACACATAAAAAGATTTATCTCAATGCTGAATGTCAGGCTTCACTTGAAACACCAGAATCCTCTTCTGTGGGTATTTACAAGACTTTAAGAATGAGCAATGAAAATGGGGAATCACCAGTTAATACAGATAGAAGTGCTGTGAATTTTAAACATGATGTGCAAGAAGTTAAAGCAACCTTGAATTTTACAGCAAAATATAAAGATAAAAATGAAGGAGATGTAACAAATAGAAACCTATCTGTAACAGTCCAGAATGGCACAACAAAAGAAAAAGATAAAAATGAAGGAGATGTGACAACTAGAAACCTGTCTGCAACAGTCCAGAATGGTACAACCAAAGAAAAAGATAAAAATGAAGGAGATGTGACAACTAGAAACCTGTCTGCAACAGTTCAGAATGGTACAACAAAACAAAAAGATAAAAATGAAGGAGATGTGACAACTAGAAACATGTCTGCAACTATCCGGAAGGGTACAACAAAACAAAAGGATAAAAATAATGGAAATGAAACAACTAGAAACCTGTCTGCAACAGTCCAGAAGGGTACAACAAAACAAAAGGGTAAAAATGAAGATGTGACAACTAGATATCTGTCTGCAACAGTCCAGAATGGTACAACAAAAGAAAAAGATAAACGTGAAGGAGATACAACAGATAGAAACCTGTCTGTGACAGTCCAGAATGGTACAACAAAAGAAACAGATAAAAATGAAGGAGATGTAACAAATAGAAACCTGCCTATGATAGTCCAGAGTGGTACTTCTACAGGTAACTCAAACAGAACGGACTTCAGCCCTAAAGTATCAGTAGTGAATGAGACATTTTCTGACTTAAAGCTAATGAAAGCATTAAGCTCTGGAAACCTAACAAAATTCAAAATTCCTTTATGCAGAAACAAACCTGAATCCAGGAAATTGGAATCTGTCCATTCATTTGAAAGAAAGATTTACAGTCCACTAGAGCTTCTTGAAAGCACTAGTGTTTCGAGAAGGCAGAAGACACACGAAGAGACTTTCTTGGTAAATTCTGAGCAACATCCTTTTCCTGTCATCAGTGATGCTACACCTACAACTGCCATAAAGAAAAAAGCAGACGAGATCGACACTAAGGACGTTCAGCACGATGGCTCTGTAGACCTCCCAAATGAGATGTCTGTGCTTCTTGAAAGTTTTTCTGCATATCCACGTCCTTTTCTAGGTGGACAACCAGACTCACCTGTGCATGATTTCTGCGGTACTGAATGTGCACTGAAATCTACTTCTCCTGATCACTCTTGGAATTCAGTCGACCACCTTGTAGGATTAGAAATAAATGATGATAGAAAATCAAGAGGGAATGTTTCACAACACAAAAGTCAGAATTTACCAGATATCCTTGAGGCTTATAAACAAGATGTTCTTGTCATTGATGTGATTCAGGATGACCCTGACCTTTTTGGAACCAATAATGAAGAGGAGCTTGCCCTTGCACACTGTGAAGATTATCCAGTGAAAGCATCCTCTGCAAACTGCATTAAAGACACAAAGCAGTATATTAAGCCTGAGTCTCCTGTTACTTCAGAAAAGAGATACTCAGTAGAGAATAGTTTTGGGTATGCATATAATCCTTTTTTTGTTACAATACTTCTAAGTACTTCTTTCTCATCTCCATATACTTGGTTGTAGTGGTCAGGCTTCCTTAGAGAATGTCACTAATTTCTGGTAAAATTAATTTCTTAATTTGATTTTAAGTGTCAAAATTTGGGCTATGACAGTTCTAAATGCAGATAAATTAATTTGTTCTTCATAAGAGCTGGGATGAACTCTGAATCGAAGGAGAACATAGCCCTAAAGGATTGGTTTAGACCAAATGAAGTGAAATATGAAAATATAAGCAAAGATAATTAAAAGTAATATTCTTAATCTGACCTGATTTGAGATAGCAGATATCCCTTTGAGGGCAGTTTTCTTAGTCATAAAGTGGTGTAATACTTAGAAATGTTTATATTTTACAGGTGTAGCTTATTCTTCAGTTGGATCTGTAAGAGTAAATTGTTGTCTCTACTGTAGTATTCCATTCTGCCATTCTTCTTCCCTGTTTTTCTCATATCCCCACATGTGTGAATAATTCTAAAATGTGTAATTTAGCTAACATACTACAGAGGTTCAAGATGCTACACCTTTATTCAGCAAGTTCCTAGTGTAAATCATTAGGTGTTAATGTTTTTCTGGGTTTTGAAATGATAATGAAAGTCACAGGATGAGGAAGAGAAGTTTAAAGTAGAAACAAACTTCTGTAAATGAGGTCATAGTTCTTCATGGCATAGATGAACTCATCAACTATCTAGTCTCTTTTCTCTCTAAGCTTTGATTCTTGTGTTCAGTGAACGGGTTTTAAGATTAATTTTTTCATTTTACAAAGAAAAACATAAAGTTTAGATAGAAATAATAAAATATTTTCCTCTGAAGATTAGTTTTTTTATTGGGATGAGTGTTTTAATTTTCTTCATGTGCTCTTTCTGGATGGCTTTATGTTACCCATATTTTAAGTAATGCTTTAATTATTTTCAGCTATGTACCACCTTATAACTGCATTCTTTTTTTTTAACTCTCTGCTCTCCTACTCCTTTCCCTTTCATTGTGCAAAAGAGGAAATGAATCTTCTTTGAGGTGCTGAACAGTATTTTGAACATGAGAATATAAAAGTTTCAGATGCTAATAGAATAAAATTTCTGCCAAAACAAGCCCCTAGAGAACACGACAAGTCTGTAGCAGAAACATTCACCTTCTTGAGAAGCAGCTATGTTGTGTCATAGAAAATTTATTAAAAGGAGTATTCATTTTGGGTACAGTGTGTATGATACCTCATATTGACTGTATAACAGCATGAGTATTTGCTGTATATTACTCAGGGTAATAATGACTGTGGTTTCCGACTGACTGTCCAGACATCTGTTGCACAGAATGAGAGGCCAGAACTTCTGGGCCCTTTACAGTCACATATTGGTTATGGTAATAAAGGTTACTATTTATCTAAGTATTCAAAATTTTATTTGATCTTGGAAGTACTTTTTAGGGAACGACAAATACTCCCTTTAATTAGTAATTACATTGACTTAGAGTTACATTAGAGATCATTAGACAGATGAAAAATGAACTTGTTTGAAGTTGTACGTATTCTTTCTGGTTCTCATTGAATTTGTTTGCTATTAGCATGGTTCTTGTTTCTTAGAATTTCCCCTTAATTTGCTAAAGAAACAGGCAAAATTGTCTTATTTTGCTTTTTACCTTCCGTAATTTGATGCAAAGATCATTAGATGGTGACTAATCATAGTTGCTAACAGTCAGGAACATGTTAGTGTGACTCATGTGAACATGAGAATATTAAATTAAGGCAATCGACCTCACCACAGTTTTATCAGGTAACTTATGATATCACAGGGTAGTACTACATTATGGGCAGTTCATATTAGTGTTTTGTTGACTTATACCAAATATAACTGGGACTTCAACTTCGTTTGGACAAGCCAAGAAAAGTGATTATGTTGTCAGAATTATACTCACATCATACTACGTATTAAAAAAAAAATACTGTTTTTGTTCCTGTAACTTTTTTTTTTAGATGTATTCTAGGCTATTGACTGTGTTTGCTTGTTTGGCTTCTTATTTTATGTATCCTCAGTTTTGCATGGTTGCAGTATTGCTTGTAACACGACTTGAGTCTGTCCATGTAGAACAGGGAGCAAGAACTGTGCTATTGTAAACCATCTCTAACTTGCATAATTGCTGGTTTATGTGCAGGTTTTGTTTAGCATTTGGGTAATGTTAACTGTTACCTTCTAGATTAGTGTAATCTAGGTGATTTTAGATAGAAGATCAGTGCAAGCACTTAATGGCTACAAATGATAGTTGTTGCTGAGTATTTTCTTCAGCCGTATCAATACATAGTTCTTGTTACGATTTCCATTCAGGTTAACAAGAGCAGGCAGATGATGATGATAGAATCTGGATCTTTGCTAGAGCTATTTAGTACGTGTATGTACGGGGATGGAGTTCAGTACGTTATGTATTGATACTTTGGTCTGGCTTTGGTACAGACCAGCGAGAGACTTCTGCTAGAAGCAGCTTACTCAAAGTAAAACTGTGTTGTTAAAAAGCTTTTTCAATTTTGTTGAGTGTTACTTAGGAGTTTAATAGCATTCAAATTTTAATTGTAAAGGAAACAACTGGTGTCTTAATTTGTAGTGTTCTTCCGACAACGAAAATCTGAGATTTAACAACCTGTCAAAATGTCAGTTGCTATAATGAAGTAATACTTTCTATTCAAGTTTTATTGTGAAAGCAAAGCACTGAAACTCTGTGAAAGATGTACCAGGTTGATTTAGTAACTGACAAGTGTTCAGTGGCAACTGTTAGCCACTGTGAGTGTGTTATTATTAGTGTGCATCCATTTCACTTGAGCTTTGAATGTAAATACCAAGACATGTTTTGTTGATGACCTTAAAAGCTGGAGGACTGTTTTTAGTTACGAAAATTCAAGGATCATGATTTTTGGCTTTCAGATAATGAGAGCTCTTGTCCTTCAAAAGCAGAACACACTGGTCACAACAGTGATTGAGGTCTAAAATTCAAATAAGGCTTGTTCTGGTTTGGTTTGGTTTTGGTTTTGTTCTGGTTTGTTCCGGTTTTGTTCTGTTTCATTTTTAAGCAAACTAACAAGACCCAACAAGCAATAAAACACATTTCACTGCTACACATCTCTGAGTAAAGTTTCAGAACTGCTGTAATCGTGCTTGTGCATGTGTCCAGAACTAACGTCTCTGATCAAGTAGGTTTAAGTAGAAAAATAGGTCCTGTCTCTTTATGCAGGAAGATTCAGAAAAGACTGTGTTTGAATGGTTTGATTCAGTCAGCATGCTCTGACCTTTAGGATAAGTAGGACAGGTTATTCCTCTGCTGCTTGCATTTTACCAACAGAAGAATGAGTTTCCAGGCATCAGGAAAACGTTCTGGCCTGAATCCTGAATGGGGCAGTAAAACTCATTTTTCACATATGCTTCTATTTGCCGTTTCCTATTGCCTTTACTAGACAGCTTGCTGTCATTATTCTAGGTGTCATTCACCAGGTACAGGTACAGGTTTCCAAAATCTGGGATGAAGATGCTGATGTTTTATATAATCTGTATACAATATTTTAATATGTATTTTTACCTCCTGAGCCTTTCTAAGGAGAAATAGTTACCTTTTCCCAACTTATCTTTGAAATAGATGAAGTTAGTATCTCTCTATGAACAATTGGTTTTGTTATTCTCTTTGACAGTCATTGTTATGCAAATTATCTTGAGTATAAATTTACTTTGGTCTTGAATATAAAAATATTATAAATCACACTTTGTAGAAACTGATAAATTGGTTCATTAGCTCAGTATTTCCTTAATTTGCTATACAGAGAAAATTTCTCAGTATTTTAGGCAGAGATTAAATGAGATAATTAGCTTTTACTGAAAATTCTGGGATTTGAAATGTCTTGGTTTTACTTAACATATTTAGGTGTATACCTTAAGGGAGGGACATCAGAAAGCCAAAAGAGAAGGTTAAGAAGAGTCTGAAAACAGTGTGTTTTATGTAGGAATTCTGCCCATAGCTAAAAGTATTACTGAGAACTTTTGATTTTGCATAACTGGTAGATGAATTTTGCTTTTGTGCAAGATGGAAATCTTAAATACACTTTTTGTTCAAAACAGATGCATGCAGGAATCTGGAATGTCAAATGATACTGAAAAATCCTGTGATTTGGTTCTAAAAGGTAAGAGTCTCTGGAAATGTTTTAGTATGTAATCATAAGAAGAAAGTAACCAAAAATATGTTTTGTGGCAAAACCTAGGTTTTCTGCTTTCCATAAAAAGAGGAACTTTTGTAATATCTTTTTATTGTAACAGCAGTTTGTTTCCTACTGCACATAGAAACAGTGTCCTTCAAAATGGTACAAACCTGAGTCATACAGGGAGCATCTACTTCTCTGTAGTACCTGTCTGTTGTACTTGTCTGTTGGTACTACTGGCAGGTTGGAGTGGGGTTTTTTATTTGTTTTTGGTTTTGTGTTTTTCTGACATTTCTCTGATACTTTAGGCGAGGAATTCTGTTAGTTGTTGAGATCATAGTAAGACACTGAGTAGTGTAATACTGCTTTGGAGTTTAGCTCACAGTTAGAGTTGGTAGTTCTCTTGTGTTTGTCAGCATGCAGAATTTTATAATCAGGTTTATTTCCAGGTTGTCCTTTTGGGGTTTTTTATGGATGCTATGCCCATTCCACTGAGCCGTTATTTTGTTTTTAAAGGATGCTATTTTTTTAGTAAGAGAAAATTACTTCTTAGTGGGGTTTGTTCTTCCTATTTGAAGCAGAACAGTCCAGCTAGGCAGCATATGAATGTTACTTGTTTTGTTTTCTGCAGCTTGCATACCAGACCTAATATGCAAGGTATACCTGATGTGGAAGTTTCTATTAGATAGGTTGGAGGAGCAGGATTTTGACTTTGAACAGAAGCCCATTACTGACGTAGCGGAGAACACACAGTGCTCAGACTGGTTTTGAAGGTCCACGGTGTTTCCCTTTCTGGTGTCAGTTTGTCAGCTTGCTGTTAATCTGACATTCTGACATCAGGTGTTGATATTGCTGCAGGCTTGAACAGTGTCTGTGACAGTACCTCTTGTGCTGGTTTTTCACTTGAATGCGTTAAATTCATGTAGAAGGAGTGGCTCGGGCAGATGCAGCCTCCTGGAGAGAACAGGGTGACTAGTGACTATTTGGGGGAGAGAAGATTTCAGGCATCAGGGACTAGAAGGCAAAATAACAGGTAATGAGTTTTAAGAGCTCAGATACCAAGAAATAAACACAAGTTCCCTGAGGAGGAGTAGAGAGGAAGTGCACAGTTAGGCCTCTGGTCATGTAAAGAGACAGAGGGGCCTACAATATCTGCAATACTGAGGTGATTGAAGCCAAACCTGGAAGCAAGTACTGTACTGTTTACTAGCTTCTGCATTTTCTTTGTTGTTTTTACTTGATGTTCTAGCAAAGTTTGAGGCTGAAAGTCTTTGGTTGTTTTTGTGATGCTTAAATAAAAAATGTTCAGTAAGTCCTTCTTCTCAGATCTGAGAAACAGGATCACATCACACTCTTAGATGAATACTCACACAGTAACTTATGCTTATTATATGACTTTTAAAAAAGAACTGCACAGAAAAAAAGAAAGGTGCCTGGTTTTGCTAATTACTGACTATTAATGTGTTTATTTAGTAATACGTATTACTGCTTTGGTATCCTATGCTACGTAGCCAGGACACGGCTACTTGCTTTAGTGGCTTCACCACTGAAGAAGGGAAAAAAGTCTTACAGTTAAAATATTCTGGATGACATCAGTCCTCTTCACCTTTCAAGGGGAAATCTTATTTATGGTGTCTTCAACCAGATGGGTCTTGTTCTGGTGATCATACAGAGAGATCAGTGTCTATAAGAGAAGAGCCTTTCCAATACTAATCTGATTCTTTCTTCCTTGTCTGGACAATGCAGTGCAGTTTAAATTAATTCATGTGATCCCGTAGTGAATTTCTTTTCTATGCAGAATTCTTGTGTTGTGCATAAACAGCCATTTCAGAAAGTTGCAGCCAGGTGTTTTGTTCATTTCCTGTGGCATCTGCAAAAGATGCTGAAGTTCCCCGACACTGAATTTTTATTGAGTTTACTATATTACAGAAATTCGGAGTTTCTCAGAGCTATCTATATTTAGTTCAGGGTTGCATCCTGTCATTACAATTAACTTACGCCCTTTTCCAACAAAGACTGTCTTTTTGCTTAGCAAATTACCACATGTATCTTTGGATGTGTTTTAATAAAAAAGCTTAACTGAATTTATTTCTAAAATACTGAGTTCGGTTTTCTATACATAGACCTGTTGTACTGTTCTCTAGGGACCATTACAGAACATACAACTTGGATAGAATTTTAGTTGCAGATTCAGCTTAATATTTATTTGAAATGGGCCGTGCCTTAAACATAAAATATTTTTCCATATAAATTTCGCATTTAGGAAGTCCTAGGAGTTCTTAGGAGTCATTAACACTTTGCAATATTTAGGAAATAAAAGCTTTGTTGTCTTGTAGCATGGGAAACTCATAAAGGAATGTGTTTCTACATTTTCAGCTGAAGATGTGAAAACCTGCAACTCCTCCAGAGGAAGCAGTCCTTTGGGAGATGTTACTGAGGACTTTCTTAAAGTTGGGCAACCAAGCAAACTAGATGAACTTTTGAAGAGTTTTGACATGGATGAAAAGGTACTGAGAAATTACGCTTTCTGTCCTTAAATAGTTTAAGAAATTATAATCCACATAATTGGATAATTTTAATTGCTAATGTTGTTTTATCTACAAAATTTTAAATTTCTTGTAATAAAAAAAATTAGCTTTTCATAGATTGCTGTGTATTGACAAAGTAATTTTTGCTTAACAGAACTTGATCCTTTTTATTGTCACTAATAATTCATCTTCAAATTTGAAACAAAACAGGATATTGTTAATGTCAGTTGTTACAGTACAACTGTATGAAAATTACTGTTCCAGTGAACACCTGTGAGTGCTACTGTGCATATGTGACATTTTTACATAACATACCTAGTTTTAAAAGTTTGCTGTTAAATGCTTCTCACCACACGGTATCAGAAGGATGGGGTAGTGCTGGAAAGCTGGGGATATGCACAACTATCATACATCCAAGGAGGATCATTCTGTGCTTCATTACTTGGGTAAAAGGGCCTTTACATTAACATACTGACTTCCTAGCTGTTTGGAGGGAATGTTAAGCCATTTTCATGCTCACTGACTTTGACCTTTCTACTTCCTCTGTCCTCCTTCCTCTAGATAATAAGTGTAGGTCTTTTAAGATTTGCTGAAGTTCTATACTATTTGCTTCTTTGATAAGGAATTGGAATTTACATCTCTCTGCCACTCAGACGTAGCTGCTGATAGCGTTTACTGTTTTCTACTACTTCAAGAGTGGATAATGGTTTTAACTGGATAAGTTAAACTGTAAAATGCACATGCTTAAAAATTGGTAGGTAATTGAGAAGTTAATCAAATGGTAGAGAATCAGTTTCCCTTTTAAAATCATTTTAAAAAACAGAAACATTTCCTTCAGCAAATGGAATTAGGGCTGCTAACATCTGATTCACAATTAACAGTGCCATTTTGTTCCTTGACCTTTTAGAGAGACAAAAAGGGTCTGTCAAGTAGTATAGTTTGCTGAAGGTGTGGTACTTGTTGCAGTATTGCCACATCGGTCCCAGTTGAGTTGCTTCACGGTGTTGTGGCTTCATAAAGTCAGTGTTCTGGTGTTTGCTTTTCTGTGCTGTGTTGGACAGCAGTAAATATGCACAAATAATCTCACCCAAACCACACTTAAACTGCAAAATACATGCAACCTGTTCTGTACGTGGATGGAAAATTAGCTGTGCAGACCTGCAGAAGGAGTGCAGTGGCAGAACACTTGTTGCAAGTGCTCTACCATGTGAGATGATTTTTGGATTTTGCTTTTTTGATGGTTTTTCCAATTAATAATCCTCTGAGAAGGAAAAAACTAACCATGGAGAAAACGCTAAAACATTTGGGAACTGGTAAAATGAAGTTTGGAAATCTGATGAGGGCATATGCATCTCTAAATTCTTTGGCTATCATAACTTTATGATAGAATATGAAGTTTAAATTGCTTCAATGAATAATGGATGAAACAAAGCCAGGATTTTATGACTTTGTTCTGTATTAGTCCTTTTAGATTCTCTCCCCCAAATACATTTGGTGCTCTCTTTTTTCTCCATATCATTGGGGATTTTTTAACTATCCACCATGCTGTACAGCTGAGCAAAAGCCTTAAGTTCCTCCTTGGTACAATTTTAACTGACATTAAATTTGATGGAATAACTTTTGTGGGTTTCCACACATTTGTCAGGCACAGTTAAAATTGGGCAATGGGTCTAAAAATTGCTGGGATTATCAGTGGGAGCAAAGAGAAGTGAAGACAGTCGCATCACCTTTTTTTCCAATTAACAATCACTATTTTGAAGATCACAGAGTATAAAGGCAGTATGTCCATTTAAAAAGATGTTGTAAGTAATCCCACATGCCAAACTACAGTTTCTACAGTCAAGACTACCTCTTCACACCTTCCAATGATCACTAGCAGTCTGTAGAGTAAAGCATAACAGGCTTAGTAGTGCTTTGCTGTACCTGAAAATAGCTTTTATACATCTTCACAGTTCAAGTTTGCAGATGGAATGCCTGATGTTGAAGAAGAAAAAAAGAGTGAAGCTGGAAAAAGGTATATCTAATGTGTCCTTTATGTAACCTGTGGTGTTCCTCAGTTATTATACAAATGAAAGGTCATGTTGTTACCTAAACACCAACAGTATTTAATTCTGTTTTCTGTGTTATTGTAACTATGTGATGAAGAAAATAAATATATGAAATAATACAATTTCACTCTGCAAAATACAGGACAAGTATAGTCATAACCTAACAGAACAATAGGGGTTATTTTTTTTTGTCTGGTGACAAAATACATTCACTTTATGACAGTGTCTCACCTTTACATCTCAACACAAGTGTAGCATAAGATGCATTTCTTGCCACAATCGCACTTACCAGAACTTAACAAAAACAAAAAATAGTCATAAATAAATCAGTGGAGCTTTGACGTTTCTTTTCTGCTAATGAAAGAACGGAAAGATCTCACTCAAATTCCAGCTGATAAGTATTTGTAAAGGAGTAGAAAAAAGGTGTGTAAAAATATATGACATGGAGTTAAGGACATGCTTTACTGTTCTTCTAGCTTCAAGCTGTGTTTATTTTACAATTGTTACTTAGTCTGATTTACAGAATCACAGAATCAGCTGAGTTGGAAGGGACCTATAAGGATCATCAAGTCCCACTCCTGACCCTGCACAGCACCATCCCCAAGAGTCACACCATGCACCCGAGGGTNTCACACCATGGAGGGTACTGTCCCAATGCTTCTTGAACTCTGTCAGGCCTGATGCTGTGACCACTTCCCTGAGGAGCCTGTTCCAGTACCCAGCCATTCTCTGGGTGAAGGCCCTTTTTCTAGTATCCAACCTAAACCTCCCCTGACACAACTTCAGGCCATTTCCTCAGGCCCTGTCACTGGTCACGACAGAGAAGAGATCAGTGCCTGCCCCTCCTGTACACCTCACGAGGAAGTTGTGGACTGCAATGAGGTCTCCCCTCAGTCTCCTTCAGACTGAACAGACCAAGTGACCTCAGCCGCTCCTCACCAGGCTTCCTCTCAGGGCCCTTCACCATTTCATTTCCCTCCTCTGGACACTCTCTAACAGCTTCATGTCTTCTTCACATTGTGGCACCCAAAACTGCCCCCAGCACTCGCGGTGAGGCCGCCCCAGTGCAGAGCAGAGCGGGACAATCCCCTCCCTTGCCTGGCTGGCGATGCTGGGCCTGATGCCCCCCAGGACAGGGTTGGCCCTCCTGGCTGCCAGGGCACTGCTGACTCATGTTCAACTCGCCACTGACCAGGACCCCCAGGTCCCTTTCCATGGCACTGCTTTCCAGCATCTCATTCCCAGTTTGTCCGTACATCCAGGGTTGCCCCATCACAGGTGCAGAATCTGGTACTTTCCCTTGTGTTTGGTGATTGTCCGATCCTGAATTAGTGTCAGACTAAGAAATTTCCATTCATCAGCAGTCCAGAAAAGAAAGAGAATCAGTTTTTGTAGAAAAAGTATACTTAACGATGGAATTCTGAAGTAATTAGAAGATAAATAGCATATTTCAGAGTGTCGTGGTTTAGGAACGGTGATCCCCAATTTAGTGTCCCCACTGGGACTTTCCAGACCATTTGCTGCTTACTTGCTTCCCTCTCCCCTGCATCGGACTGCAGAGAACTGGAAGGGTGAGGATCACAGGTTGAGATAAGAACAATTTACTGGAAACATCAATGAGGTAAGAAAATGAACAGTAACAGCAGCAATTTTAATAACAAAAGTGTACAAAAGGGTGAGAGTGATGCATACGCAGAATGCTCACCAAGGAGCCCGACCCTACTTTAGCCACTCCACTCCAACCACTCCCTCCAGCTTGGAATCAGCATTACCCAACCACTCCCTCTGCCACTCATACTCAATTGGAAGGAGCCCCTTCTCCCTGGAAGAGATTTGCCTCCCCCCACCCCCAGCAACTGACATGAGGTGGTATAGAATAACCTCCAGGTCCTAGCTACTGCAAAAATTAACCCTCTCCTGGCTAGAACCAGGACTCAGTAATTTTCAAAATCATCAAGAAACCTTGGCTGACACAGAAGAGAGTACTGCTTTTTTTTCCAACATCAGTCACATTTCTGTGACAGGCTTGAGTATGACAGAAGTCTGTTAATGGAGAATACTGCATCTTTTCATGAATCCGCTAGAGAGCTCCAAGCTCCTCCTCCTGCTAAAATACTCATTTAAATTTACCTTAGTAGCATAAATAGTCCTTTATGCTATAGAATAAGTAGATCATGCTGGATAAAATATGTTTGTGTAATGCAATGCTCTCTGTGGTTAAAGAAGAGGCCTTCATTTGGAGCCGAATTATTTTCTCTAGCATCAAAAATGCTACCATTGCAAAGTTTTATCTAGAAGAAAATACAGTTGCTGCTCTGACTTAGCAAACTCTGGTTCTAGTGATGGTGTTACTATTTAAAAAATGATTGCAGAGCTATATAGTTTACAGTTCCTGGTAAAATTATGTGTAGTTTCATGTCTAGATTAAAGAGATCTCCTGAAGGTAAGCTCCTGTGAAAATCCTTTGTGTCAGATCTGAGGCTGGCATCACAAGGAAGCATAAGAAAATTTTACATGGTAACTTGAAATTTCTGAGTAACTAAGTCTGCAGATTTTTTTTTCCCCTCTGGAAACCAGCCCAGTGCATTGACTAGAATAAACTTTAATCCTGAAAAATTTGAGTTAGATGGAATTTCTTCTTTCTACTGTAGCATTTTTATTTCACATTGTGATAAAAACATCCTGACATTTATGAACTACTTGAATTATCCTGGCTATGAGAAGTATTAAATAGCTAGAATCCCTCACATGGGATAGCAACTCTCTTTCTGTCTGCAGAGGAACAAGCAGGCTGAAATGTCCTTTGTACTGAACCAGGATTCTTAACTGAAAGGAGGAGAGAAGGAAGATTGCAAGAAGGGGGATTATTTTTTTCGTCTGGCTTTGTTTACAAATATGAAATAGATTACTAAGTATTTTGCTAGCAATATTTTTAGCTTATTTTTTTAAAACATCACATTTTAGTAGTTTAATTCTCTGGAATGTAATTTGAGAATAAAAGCAGAACAGTCTTTAATTGGAGTTCCCTTTGAAATCACCTACATCTTCTGCCCAATAGTCACTTTTTAGGAAACAAAACAGTTGACTCTTCAAGTGTAATTTCAAAAGCTTTGAGGTGTACTCCTTTGTCAGATATTACGTAACAGAACACTGTAAAGTAGATGCTTCTTCAGAGGTGACAAATCAACCTTCCTGTCAGCCTAGTGGGGGGGAAAAAAGAAGTGGTTCACAGGTGCCTTTCCTGCTTACTTACTGAATTTCATATGGTTATGCTTTAGGGCAGAAGAAACTCAGTTAAAATAATCATCAGATTGAGCCAGGCAGTGAGAGTAATAAAAGTAAAATTGTTGGGACTGCTAGCTATTTAAATTTACAGCAAGTTTTCAAGTATTGTGTAAATTGTTTAAGAAGTTCACATCTTTCATACAGTTAAGCCCCCTTTTTAAGTATGCACTATATGAGAGAACCTGTTTCATTTGGTTGAACAAATTTTTCGTTTTTCATACTCAACAGTGACTGTAAATACAACGATCTTGTGAATGGTGAATTGCTATCAGGATTGCCATTGAATGACCCAAAAGAAAATATCTTCAGTGACACTACAGTGATGAAATCCTGGACAAATGGTATCGTATGCCGTGTTGGTGCTTTATTTACATATAAAATCCTAAGGAGTATCTTCAGTTTCTGAAGGTGTTGGCTGGAATTTTACTTTCCATATATAAAAGCAAAACAGCAAGCTGTCATATATGATAGGTTAGTGAGGTTTTTGGGTTGGGTTTTTAGCTGAATTCTATTTGGTAGGATCAAATAGCAATTATTCTATCTTGTTATTTATGGTTCTCAGATACTTTAATGGTACAGCAATGCCTGCATTCTTAGTAGTTTGACAGATTGTGTTTGAGACATGTTACTAGCAGGTAACCTGTTTTTCTTTATTTGTGGTCAGAGAACGTGATTGCAGATTTTGTTGGTTGGTTGTTAACAAAACTTGCTGAAGTGATTTGCCCAGCTTGCTGAAGATCAGAACTTCGTTGTTTATGCCAATTCAAATGTTTGTGAGGCATTCACTAGACTGGATCAAGGAAATTATGTAGATTTAATAAATAGCACTTCATGTTGCCCCAGTATATTTCACACCTGGGACAGATAACTCTTTAGTGTCTTTGCTGCCAGCGAAATCATATTATAATGGAACTGTAGTCACTGCACATAGCAAATCTGACATTTAGCCTTGTGTAAATGCATGGTTTATTTGGCGTACAAGATAGAGAAAAACAGGAATTGATTATTTATGGATAGATACTGCATTTTGTTTCTTTGCAACAGCTGCTTTGGGAATTAATGTTTCTAGAATTATTGATTAATATGGATATTCATAAACATGGATTTCTTAAATTAAGATCCATGTCAGAGGTTCTTGCTTAGTTTCAAATTATACTGCCAGTCTGAGCTTGTAGAACGATTTTATCATCATGTAATTTAACAATATTTTCAGTTAGTGCAAGAATCACAGATGCTATAAAAAGCAACTGTGAATTTTTTTTCAGACTCCCGTTGTTTGAAACTGCTCATGTCTTTGGCCTTAAAAGCATACACGTTTTCTCAAGAGTTCTTCTAAATCTTACTTCTTAAAATCATTTGAAACGGTTGCCAAGGCAAGAGTTTCTGTGCTAGAACAGGGAAAAACAGCCTTTTATTCCCAGAACTGTGCAGGCAGCATTGGCTATTTCACTTTAGTGCCTGCTTTCCTACAAGTTTGACCTACAGTCAGGAGGGAGAGTACAAACTCTTGAAAGAACCTGGTCAAAAACTCTGTGCGTGGGGGATGGCAAGAACCTGGAGGAAAGACTTGAGGTCAAATTCACAGTGGCATTTTTCTGTAGCTAGTGGTTGGTTGTTTTCTCAGTCTTTGTCTTGTCACTAAATGTATCCAATCTTGAATTTGTTGAATGGCCCCCTATCACTGCACGAAGTTTTGCAATGTGACAGGACATAACATTAAATATTCATTGTTCTACTTAATGTTTCTCCTTCCTATCTTGTGCTGGCTCTATCTGTTTAGAAAGACATGCAGATTAAGAACCATGTACCTAGTAGAACATTCATTATTGGATGCTCTTCAGTAACTGTAGCTCGTCAGAAAGGGCTAAGCACTCAGTCTTTTGAACACCCAGTTCTTTGAAAGGGCCAGATGGGAATCCTAGAAAGCAAGGCATTCTAAAGCACTTACTTATCTTTAGATATGGAGTTGAAAATTTGAACTTTTATCCTCCATTAACGTTATTCATTTTTCAAAGAAAAAAACCTGTTATTCAATAATAATTAAAGTTCTAAAACACAGTTTCATGGTTAAGAAACCAGTAACTTATATTGGGCTTAGGCTTGCTACTGCACTGTTTAAAACACAAGAGTATGAAAGCTTTTCTATCAGTTCTGAAAAAAATAGCTTAAATTTAGGGCTAGTGATGTTGGAATGCAAAGATTACTGATAAAATGGGTAGAGTTTTTTTCTTTTTGAAATTAAAACTTCTGGATATTTTTATTCCTTTTCTTATCTCTCTAAATTAGAGTAGGAACCTTGGATAAAGTAGTGAAGTTTTTAATTCTAATATGCTTACCCTTGAAGTTTGTGTAAAGCCTCACTTTTAGGATAATTAAGAAAACTGTAATTTAAATTACTGGCTTTAGACTGTGTTAACCAAATTTTCATTAATCATTGCTGTGACTTGAAGGAACTATAAATATAAAGGAAAATAAGATAAATGAGAGTGGTTTCAGTATGATTAGTTTTTATTATGTGATCCATTTACTGCCCTCATCCTAATTTTTAGGTTGCAAACCTTCAGGAAAAAATCCTGTACTGCCATTGAAGAGTTGTGGAGATTTTAAGCCATGGAAGATGGAGAAAAATGCAATTGTGAGTTGTTCAATCTTGATTTCTAATTCTTTGGCACTAAATTTCATATGGATATTCAGACAGTTCTCTATGTATCAAGTCAGAAATTATTAATCTGTGTATGTTTATGTTTTTACGCCTTTAAAGATGTTATCACTGAGTAAATACAATTTCTGAGAATAAAATCAATGACAAAGGGGCAGCTATTCACAGTGGAGCTTCCTTGATTTCTATTTTCAGCTTAAGCAAAATCAAATAATGCTTTTTGCTTTATTGTTTTTTGTAGAACTGAAGAGCAGACAAGGTTTCACATGCTTAAGGCAGCCTACTTTATCCCTTATGCTGGGCACTGAAACAGGGTAAAGGACATTGATGCCCCAGAATTCTCAGATGGTTACTCAGAGCCATGCAGGAGCTTGTCACCTTTCTTCCTCCTCTGTACTCATTGTTTGTCTCATTTAGCAGTCCTTGCATTATCCCTCTTTGTGGTCTTCAGGACAGGCTTTTCTTGGGTTAGACACTAACGTGGCTTGACAAGGGATTGATCTTTCTGTCTTTTGAAATGCTGCAAGTACAGTATAGAGATGAGGATTGCTTCAGAGGCTAAATTACTGATCATGTATTTTTTGCTTTTGTTTATAATTTGTAGGTATTTTGAAATTCTCCAAGAAAAACAGCAGATTTGCTGTCAAAAATGTTTTTTGGTTTCTTCTGCTTGTTATAATTTTTATTTCAGGCTTCTCATTCAGTCCAGCAGATCCTTGATGCACTTAACTTGCCCCGTAAATACTGCAGATATTATTTCATGACATCACGGGGATGTGAAAGAGCAAAATGCCGGTTCTGTCACGTTCCTGGACAAGGGGATGAAAAGGTAACAGGATTTATTGAAGTAAGGAACAGATTGTAAGTGTGAACACTTTTTCAAAGCAAAACATCATCTTCTTAGTTCATTTATATATGGAAAAGGAGTAAATTTCAGATATTGATGGATGAAAAAAATGTTGGGAAATGCTTCCTCTCAAGGTCTTCTAAAGATCTCTTTTTAAAACATTGGATAATTTTGAATTGGTAGACTTTTTAAGAGAACAGACATCAGCAAAAGAGCAAAAATTAGGCTGTACGAATATAGAGTAGTAGAATGGGCAGATTCTGTCTGAATTTCTGTCCTGAGCATCGGAGACTTCAAGCAAACCTTTGCAAAGACTTTGTGTGTATTGTTAAAGTCAAAAGCCATCTATGGTATCTTACTTTCTGCATGTTTTGTGGTACACGGCCATATTTGTTTAAAGATGCTGTAATTTACTGAAATGGAGCAACAATTCTCATAATATTTACAAGCAAAAGTAGCTTTCCAATGATGAGCAAAGTAGATATGTTTTCAAACCATTTAACAGAGATATTATGAGTGTAATGCTTCTAAGAACTGTGCAAGGCAAGCTAATTGTGCTGTCATGTAATAAGATTTTGAAATTGGCTGTATGAAACCAATACTTAGGTGGTTTTGTAAGTTACTTGGAAGCAAACAAATATGTTGAAACAACTAAACAAAAACAAATGCCTAAAATTCTCCTCATCAGGTCTTACAAGATTATTTACCTGCCATATTAGTGATATGAATGCAATTTTATCATTAGTTTCAGTAAGTAAGAAATTTCAGAATCGAAATGTAAAAAATAACTTGTAGTGAACCTGTTAAGACAAAATTGCTAAAAAAAAAGTAATATCTGAAGGAGTTTATCCGTCTTCCTGATATCTTAAATGTACTGCATCAGAATTTTTAAAATACATCAGTGTAATTCGGTTTTATTTTTCTTAATGTTTTCTGTTTTCCTTTATATATCTCCAAAAGAAAGCGGCTTTATTTTTTTCTAATGCTTTTTAACCCCTTTGAAAATTTATATGACATCTTAAAAATACTAAGATAATTTGAGAGTAGTTTTGTATGGAACATTTTCCCTTTTTCTCAATTGTGGTGTATCTTTGACAGGCTGTAGTGAATATTAGTAATTTTCAGCTAGTTTATATGAATTATTGTGGTTTCTAGTGCCTCATTATATTAAAAGCACATTAAAGAATTATTTGTCAAAAACTATTAAAAATCCATTCAATTTGATTTTACATGTTGTGCGGCACACTCCAGCACACTTTGAATGTTCTGCCTACCAAGCCTGGCCAGACTTTCTTAGTAGTCTGAAAGTATACACCTGAGTTTTGCTTGTTTATGTATGTATTTATATCTTTAGACCTGTCCATTCAAAAATGGTAATAGGCCAAGCACCTCATGGTGGCACCAAAGTACAAAAATGGAAAACAGGTAAAGAAGCAATAAAGTCATCTAATCATATACAGGAAATAAATCTCTTCAGGATCTGTTACACAGACTGGTAGTCCATTTGCTTAGAGCTGTGTTTTCAGTGATACTTGTTCCCAGAATTTTTGAAGAGAAATGCCTTTCCCCATAATGGTTATTCTTTCTTTTTCATTAAGTCACTGATTGATGCTTTAAGGCATAACTTCCTAGTATTTAACACTTCACAGTTGTGGTTGATCACACAAAACAGCAGTGATTGAATTTATAAAACCGTCGTATGTTTGAAAATCAGCATACTCTTGAGCTCAGCAAGTTGTACAAGTTAGCAGGTTTTATTTTTTAAAAAAAGATGCCGTTAATTTTCAAACAGTTAAATCTGTTTTGTATTAGGTGAAGTAAACAAAACTGTTAAGCCTGGGTTTTAAATACTTCCCAAAGTATTTAAAGGGAGGGTGGATCTTAACAATATGTATTAGTGTCTGATGTAGACAGGGTCAAGAAGATGAAGCTGGACTCTGCTCAGTGGAGCCCAGTGAAAGGGCAAGAGACAGCAAGCATAATACAGTAAATTGTTTTGCTCAAATGGCACTCCAGAGTGTCATAGATAGATAATAATAGGTAATAAGTTCATGGTTACATAAGTGGTTTGAAAACATGTCTTTATGCAAGCTGTATTCCTCTGATTTTATTTTAGCTTCGTGAACCTTACTCATTAATTATATTGGACTCCTATCCACTAAAGAAATACTTTCTTTTTGTAACTTCATAACCTACTTTTCCTTGATCCTATGAACCTCTAAGTGAAAACAAACAGGATATAAACCAGGAGGATTTCTGTCTTCATTAGTGTTGTCTTGCAACTTTAGGACCTTGGGTATATGCTTCTGTAGTGGTGATTTTTTTTGTTTGTTTTTTTTAATCTGGTTTCCTAAAGGAAAGAGACTGTACACTTTTGTTACTGTCTCTAACCACCATTAAATCACCTTTGAACCTTTTGTTCACTTTCAGCCACCTTTAATAGGGAGTGTGCCTCTCAAAAATTCCACAGGGTATTGATACAGAATCTCCTGTAAGAAAGATCCTGGGTTTGATCTCACTGAGAGAAAGACTGTAGTTTGGGGGTTTCTCCCTTTTTAAGCATCAGAGCGTACACTGACTGGGAGATGCTGAAGAATTTCGTACATTCCTATGCTTATTCTTCTGAATAAGCACCTCTGTGTTACTGTAGTAGGACCCTGTTTTACTGGACCAGTTGGTTGGTTGTATAATTTACAGAGGCCTTTAGTATGGTTTTTTACTAAATTGTCATAATAATGAGTCATGGAATCAACTGATACATGACAGAGTAGTGTGATTTATACTGCCTTTTGAAAATAGGAATCATCTCTTTCAGATTCTCACATTTTTACATAGTCTGTGGGTGCAGTTGCACCTTTTAGAATTGAAACAACTAAATCAAATGAAGCCTTCTAGAAGATGTAAATGAATAACACATTTAGTTTCTTTCATTAATGTAATGTAACACGTCCCATGATTAAGTACTACTACCAAGTGGGTTTTCCAAGCAATTTCACTAATACTTGGAACAGTCAGAGCTCCAGATGCAATCTTGGCTTTTTTTGGGACTCAGTCCAAAGAAAGAGAAAAACAGATTCCAAAAGAAAGCAAACTAATTTCTATACTGTAAGCATATGCTAAAGTTTGTTTTGGAAATGCCCTCAGCCACCTGGGATTATAGATTTGGATTAAATGAGTTAACCTGTTGCCAAGTGACACTTCACATATATTAATGATCAAAAACTTGACATGGTTTTCTGAAAGGTATATCTTGGACTACGGTTCAACATTATGGTACTGTTTCAAAATAAAAACAGTAAATTTTATTTATATTCAGCATACTTAGATGTACAATTTTTGTGTTCTTTGGCTTGATGATCTTACCAGGTTAATGGTTTTTAAAAAAGAAAGATGTCTTGGCCATAAACCAGTATCTTCTGCTTTGATGGTAATTCATTTGCTGTATAACAAACTTCATGAGTGAATCCTGTGTAATTTTGAAGTTATATGTAAAAATAAACCTGACTCAGTCCTGTAATAACATGACTACTAATTTAGGGCATTTTCTGTCTCTTGATTTTTCATTATTTCACAAATTAATATTAAATATGACCCATTTACATTGTTGTGCAGAAAGGCTGTAAGTGTTCCAGAAGTGATAAAGAATTTCTGAAAAGATGGGTGGGTTTTTTCTCTAACCTGGAATTCTAAGATGTAAAATCAGTAGTCATTATTGCTTCATCTGCAGAGATGGAGCAACATGTGTAAATATCACCAAGCTTACAGCTTTAGATGTTAAGATAATGTTCCAATACCAAATACCATTAAGATACCTAGGTGTGGATTTTAGGTTTTTTTTAATGAAGTCAGTCTATGGTGAAATGGCTCATTAAATCAGGTTCTGAGTTTTTTTGTTCTGTGGCCTTATGAGTGATTCTTCATGACAATGGGTGTCACCGTCTTCATTTCTGGATGATTTTTTGTCGTCTTAGTTGATACATTCATGTAATTTTTACTTACCATGTTTAACTTTCACCTTTTTGCTTCTGTTTGTTTACAGTCTGCCACATTAATGCTAATTCTAAAGTAACTGCATTTTCAAATTCTCCTTTTTTTTAATTTGCTATAAGTATCTACACACAGATGCGCACATTTGTGGTCCCAGCAGCTTCTTTTACAAACATTTCATCTGCATTATTTTTCTGTTTGATTTGCTGGCTTTTTGACAGAGCTGTTGCCTACAGACCCCATTACCTTCTTATACTATTTGTCAGTGTGTATTGCTTAAATAGAAGCAATGTAAAGCTCATTTCATAATAGAACTCATGTTTGTGGGTAGTTCTTCTGTTTGGCATAAACTGAAGTTACATGTAACTACAGGGTTTTTTTTTCCAGATTTGCATGGCAATTCTTAAGACATACATTAGTATCAAAGAATCAGGCCTCCTAAAACGTGCAGGTAAGGTATAGTAGTAGCTGTTGACGTATCTTTGATACTTAGCTTATTTAAAGCAAATTGAATAGGCTGTTGAGAGACAAATGGTTACCACTCAACAGTGAGTAAGGAGTTCTTACTTCAAATGAATGAATACATTCAATCTCTGCAGTTTCATGTTTCAATTTGCCAGTAGGGCTAGAAATCTAGATACGCACTTATCTCAGGAGATTATTATAAATCTTATTTCCACATAAAATGAACTTAGCCTGACTGTAACTAGACTTGAGAGTAGAAATATATAAATGGGGCAGAGGGTAGGTTTAACAGAACTCGAATTTTATTAAGGTGCTTTTGAACACCCTGACCAGACATCACAAACCCAAAAACTTCAGAATGAAGGTCTTAAAATGAAGTGTTTCTACTGCACCGACCCCAAAGAGCTTTAGTTTAGTCTTTACACCATATAGGCAGAAAATTATGATTAACAAATCTTAGGGACTGCAGTTGATTCAGATCCTTCTGAGCTTTTGAGTTCAGTCAAAAAGGGCTTTTGTTTTGTTTTACTCTGGACAGTGGTTCCTTTTATACTAGTCCTGAGCAGTCTTTAAGTTTTTGAAAGCTTTTTAGAGTGTAGCAAAATGTGAATGGGAAATTCAGTTGCACTCTGTGCTGTAATGTTCCCATACAGGACACTTGAGTGTTTTCATGTGGGTAACTCTGGCTACCAGCAGGCTACAGTGCATGTGTATCAAGGAAGGGTAGCACTGGAATGGGTTGTAAAACCATCCATTGTAACACTGCACTTCACTTCTAGAGCTTCATGTCTGGAAAGGCCTTACTGCCTTGATGCACATACCAAATCTAACCTGTTTTGTGCATTTTACTTCTGCTGCACCAAATCAGCTAAGCGTTCTTGAAACCTACAGGGCTGACAGTGTTCAGGTCAATGACATGAGATATTTCAGAATAGTCAGTCTGATTCTAGTAAGGTTAACACTGTGTTCAAACTGAATCCTTTCACCCATTTTTCTCCATATCCCTGTCCCATAATGTCTTGGATAATTAAGGGTTGTTACACTGTGTTTAAAATGTAAGGAAATAACTTGTTTAAATATTTTGCATCAATTACCCCAAAATGAAATTTAAATTAATTGCTTTTTTAGTCCAAATATTTGTACAGTATTACAGAGAAGTTACTCCTAGTGTGGATTTTGCTTCTGAAGTGCTGAATGATCTTCTTGCTACGTTGCTCAACAACTGTTTATTGCAGGAAGTATTTCAGATATTGAATGTACTTGTACAAATCAAGACACTGGTAGGTGACTTTGTAACATTTTTTAAATCTTAATTTCATAATTTCTTAGTTTTTTGAGTACTATGCCATTTGTAGTAATAGGTTTGTTTTTACTCTGGTACTCAAATCTTGGGTGAGGGGAGCAATTCAGAAGTTCCTATTATAAAATAAGCTTTCTAATGGAATAGAGTTACAAAACTGATTGTGCTTTTTTTGTCCATATTAGCCAGCAGTAGATACTCTTCTGAAAGTTTTTGAGCATGTGGCTTCTTTGAACATAAGAAATGCTGTGCCTACATTAATCAGTACCTTTTGTAAGGTATGAGTTTTGTTTGTACTACTGCTGCTTGTTGGAATTTCTGAAATATGTTGTCTGTTTTAAAACTCAATCACTTTTAAAAATAGTACTGAAATAATATTAAAAGTTTTGTTGTGAGTAGCTGAATTTGTGGTACAGGTTTTAATTTATTCCTTCTTTTTTGACAGAGTCACTGTGACATGTTTTTCCCAATGTTGTTTGCCTTACTTCTTCCTTACTTCTGAAGATATTGTAATTCATCACACTTTTTTGTATGCTGACTTTTCTTACCTTGTTTGATATTACAGTTCATTGATGCTGGTATGTTCCTTGAGTTAGAACATTTTGACTACATTATTAAGTTACTTCAACAATTGCAAGTTTGCAGTTGGGAAATAAGTACTGTCCTGAACATAAAATCCAGGTATGTCTTTAAGGAGCTATTTTATATATATATTTTCTAATTATAGCTGTCTAGTTCCTTCCTCAGATTCTATTTTCATAAATTTATGTAAAATCTTTAAAGGATGTTTTGTCTGTAAATACTATCATATCATGCTTAATTGTATTTTAAAGCACTGTCAATCTACTGTGCTTCAGAAATCAAGGATTGTAAAGCCAAAAGTTAGATTCTGACCACAGTTACAATTAGTTTTTCCATATCAGTCGTCATTGTGCAATTTGCTCCAAGCTGTGATACAAGTTTATATAGCTAGTCAAATTATAATCATCATGGTTTAATGTATCATTTAGACCCACATAAGCAAACAGTACTTCTGCAATAAATAACTCTTCAGGAAATAAGAGGATTAGTGATAATCTGAAGTAGTTTTCTGGTTTCCTTGATGGTGTGATTACATAAGCATTTGTGCCAACACTACTAGGGAGGAGAGTAATTTTTTAAGTACTGCTGGACTACGCTAGGCAGAATGGCAACTCTCTTCCAAAACTCTTGATACCTCCCCATCACTTGAACAAGATTGTGATCCTTTCTCTTTTTTGTATCATCTGCATCGTATACACACACGCAAATTGAGAAACTAAATTTGTAATTCATAAGCACACCATTGATTCTTAGAAGAAACCAAATATGCAGCATCTGCTGTCTGAAAACAAGCCACCACAGTTCCAGCTGAAAGCACTGCAGAAATTATTTGCTACTTTTGCATACTTTTCCCATACAGTACTTTCAGCCATGGATCTGTGTTTTACCAGTGCAACTTAGCACACATATTGGAGGTAATTTTTATCACTTACTGTATCAGGAATCCGATTCACAAAGGAACGACCTCCTGCAGGTTGCCTCGGTATGGGTGTGTGTGTTCAGCTGAGGGTGAGAAATACCTATGAAGACTGAGCAGTTGTGCTACTTCAGTTACATGTGTTGGTGCACTCACCTGTAGGGTGTGTATCTCTCCACAACAGCAACGCACTGGGTAGATGTATCCATTGCTTCAGTGGTGGCAGCAGAATAGAGAGTTGTGCTCCTAGGGAAGGGTGTTGTGCTCCTGGGTATTTGAAGGTGACTAGCACTTGTCATTTTATGTCAGAAATATGTACAATGCAGTTCTGCATTTACTTAGTGGACTGCAAGTCTGATTTGTATTCCTTCAGTTACATTTCTACTGAAAAAAGGGAATATATTCTGTGAAAATAGCTCTGCTCGATTATTTGTTTAATACATGCACTAGCTTCCCTTGGCAAGATTTTCAGTGAGTGTTTTCTGTGTGCAGTTTGTAATGTGAGCAAATAGGATCAAAATTCACAACAATTTATTGTTCATGTGTGGTAATTTGTTGTTTACCTTCTGCTAGTTCAGTAGGATGTGTTAAAATTATTAACATTTTTTTCATCTGGAAGATTTAAGGAAAGATACTTTGAAAAGACCTGGATTTTTGACTTCAACTTGGCAGTGGCTGAAATTCAGGTAAGTATGTGCATTCTTCATGACTTCTTTTAAACCTACAAGAAATAGCAATTTCTACACATTTTTTAAACTAGTGGGCTTTATTATTAAGTATATTGAGCTTATGATAAATTACTTCTATGCAGAGGCGTGTTAGGGAAGGCTTAATATGCAGGGGAAAACAGTCTTTGGCTTTTCTGTGATGTCGGTATTTTAATTTACATGCTTTCAGTTTTTGTCTTCATTTTACATCTAATTCAAAGATTTTATAACTTCAAGCAAGTTTTTCTTGTGCTTTACATTTGTTGTGCTTATAATTGATAGTGTACGTCATTCCTCACCAAAAATTTTTTAAATGTATTATTTAGCAGATAGAATTCATATCTAGTATAAAGCCACACAATTGTAAAAGGCTGCCATTGACAACACTAAGCAGGTATTTTAAGGAATAAGAAAATACTGTAAAACATTCTTTAATTGGACATTTGCGTCTTTCATATTCATGGTCAGATTACTTACTATGCACAATTGTAATACAGTTTATATATTACCACACATACTGCGCAGATCCAGAGATTGAAATATAAGAAGGAAAGAACCAGGACTGATTTTTTAGTCCTATAACACTAAAGTCATCAAGTGATCTGACAAGTGAAAGACTAAATCATATAGACAATAACCATAAATTCAGCATGCATCTTAAAAAAAAAAAAGTAAAATATTGGATAAATGCCAATTCTTAAATAGGAAGAATAAGTTATGAGCTTTCGCAATTGGGGTCATGACATGAAAAAAGGAATTTAATTTCTTGAGGGACAGAAGTAATTAACAGTCCATGCAAGTTTGGCAACATGTAACTGCCATATGAGAATGAAGGTTCTTGGCAGTAATGTTTCATCTCCTTCTTTTTTTCTCCTTTAAGTATCCCAGGTGTATCTCTCAAATTTCAATATACTTTCTCTTCAGTGTTCTGGAAGCAGGTTTGCTTGTATTTATCCCTTGCCTTTCTTCACAGCATTGCAAGGAAAAAAGTGATTGGACCAAGCTGGGAGCTTTATATCTTAATGCAAGAACTGGATGTGAACATTTTGATGATCTTCAGAAATTGTTTCTGTCTATTGCTGAAATACTAACCCAAGATTCTGAAACAGACAGACCAGGAGTTCCTTTTTGTGAATTTGCTGATGCAGGTAAAATTAAGATGCAAGAAACGCTCTTCGTTCATCCCTATTCTTTGTAGAGTTTTAAAATGAGATAAAAAATGGACTCATATAGTTTAGTTATTATCAGTTAATTTTATATTACAATATTCTGACATTTTGAGGTGCAAATGCAATCAGCTGTAATGTTCAATAGAAACCTTTTTCCAAAAGAAGTAAAATCCATAGTGCTTACACTTAAAGCAAAAGAGAATTCTTCAGGAGGAACAGTTGAACTTTGCGAAATCGAGAAAAGAACCTAGAATTCATGATCTTTTAATAAAAATGTCATATCTCAGGGCAAAGACAAACATATTTAAGTATTGTTATGTGAAGGGTCACACTATTACTAGCATAAGTAAACTTCAGCACTATAAATATATGTATAGTTGTGTTTTTCAAAACACATTGAATAGGTTACATCATGTATATACTTAGTACTTTTTTTAAAATAATTTGGATTTTTAGAATTATTCTCTAAAGAACCAATGGTTTCTGCAAGGGCTGGGTGCTCAAGAACCCAATGTTTTAATAGTTCCAGTGTTTTAATAGTTCTGGCAGGTTTTCTTGCCCTTTTCCTCCCTATGCCTCTTTATTTGCATATCTGTATCATTTTTCCTAAGAAGTTTGCAGATTACTTAGTCTTGGTGAAGGGTCAGTGGAATATTAAAGCATTTTATTAGGGATTACTCAGATATTTTTCAACCTGTATTATCTATTACCTGTATTTATTCCAGATACATGATGTGACCTTTCTGATCACAGACTTTCATATTGTAAAACAGCTGTCACAGCTTCCAGTTGTGACACAGGGAGAAGATTTTGGCAGAGTTTGGAACTTGGCCTGTCCTTCCTAGGGCAGTGGTCTCCAAACTGATAGGCAACTCTAGTAAAAAGTTTTTGAGCTGTCACCTCCAATTTATTTATTTATAAATTATGTACATATGCTACTATACCAATATATTAAATGCATTATAAAGCATACACAAAAAGAGCAATGACAAATACGAAATAAATGTTAAATAAACACTACGTTTTAAAATATTTGGTTTTATTTTCTAACTGTACAAAAAACATTTTCTTCCCACACCTGAATGTATTGTTGTGCTCACATCCTACTTTGAGACCGCTGCTCTAAAACACTTACAGTGCTTCCAAAGAGGTTGTATTAATATGGTTGGAAAAATTTGTAATTACTCCATTCTGCAATACCAACATTTCTTTACAGTGCCAGAAGTGTAAAGCTTACTTTACAAGTAATGATATTACTAAATTGTGCCATTACATGTTCAAGTATTTTATGGATGACTTAGATGACTATGAAATATTGTCTGAGTAAACTATAGTTACTTACCCTACTTCTGGTGTTAAGACTTTGGAAGTTGCTGCTTTTAATGGTAAATATTTCAGAAAACATACTTTGTATTTTCACAATCATTGTGTTTTTCAAGTGTGTAAATTCTTTAAAACTGCATTTACATGTAAAATTTTTTTTTAAAGCTTTTTTTTTTTTCCAGTAATGAAAAATTCACAACATAATGGAGCAGACAGACTTTTCATTGGAAGGACTGGGATAAGTGTAATGTATTCATATCACAAAGTACTGCAGTGGATAAAGGTAGGAACTGTAGGACTGTAGGAACCTGACTTGGAAGAAAAAGAATTAGTATTTCAGAGAATTGGTCAGAGGTTCTGGTCCAAATAAGGATCTCATTCCACAACTGCATTTTGAGTGCCCTTCCTTTATAGATCATTTTCCTGCTTACAGCTGCATGCTTTCCATCTTCCTACAAAGACGCACTTCTTAGTGGCCCCTTCTTTTGCCAGAAGAGTGGAATAGATGCAGATCCTCTTTAATTTTGTATTTTGTCTCTGGTTTGCACTTAGATTTTAAGTTTCACCTGAGTCTTTCTGGTATGTAATTTTCCCCTTCAGCCATATACATCTACAGTTGAATGGGTTCTTTACACTCTAAATGTTACCTGCAGGTAATGTTAGTATTTTTTATGGGTTATGCCGAGATTAATGATTGCAGATACCTACATGTAGGCCTTGAAAAGTGTTCAATTTTGAGCACATGCCAGTCCATAGTATATATGTGCATATGCATAAAGCATTTCAAAAAATGAGCTTCTTAATAAGTAACTTCCATTTTCTGTCAACCTCTCCGTTCTCCTAAACCTCCCTTTCCCTCTGCCTCTATGGCCCTTGCTCCACCACCACAACGCATGCTCATGGCCACAATTTTTAATAAACTGCTTCCTCACCGATGCACCCACTAAGCAAGAGCTGGAACACATCTAGTTTAGAGATTTGTCCATGTTGCTGACTAGCAAGGTGCAGCCAGACAGGACAAGTACTGAATTCTGCTTGGCCCTGCCTTACTGGGGATATTATTTTGATACCCCACCTTGACTGGATCATCATCTTTTTTGGATTTGGTCAGATCTTAATTATCTTTGAGACTGCTACCTTTCTTCCATTTTTTAGTGAAAAGGGCAGCCAAAAAGTTAAGATGAAGTTTCTGTAGGAAACCAGTCTAAATATCAATCTGGAATCTGATGATTAAAGTTGTTGGTTGTTACAGTGTTGTCCAGATAGGCACAGAGTTTTCCATTTTATTGGCCTGCTGCATGCAATTATCAGTGTTCCTTTGGCTTATGCTGGAGTAATTATTTCAGTTTAACAATTATGTCACTGCTGCAAAATGAAAACTCTCTGTATGATCTTTTTAGAATTTTGTAGATTGTGTAGGGTTTCGAATGGAATCAAAATTTAAAATATTAGTAAACTAAAGTAAGCAAATACAAATGAACTACAAAGTATATGAAAAATACTGTATTGAACATTATGTAGTAGAAATAATGTCATGGGGAATAGTGGGAATTATGGAGAATAGCTCAGAACTCTTCAACAGTAGGTTGATAGAGCTTTTTTATCTACATAGTAAAAAAAAAAAAAAGAAACTCTTCATTAAAAATTTTACTATACTTCCCCCCAACTCAGTTTGGATAACTGAACTGATTCCTAGAAATCTGTATCATTAAATTAAATCTGCTGTATTTTGTGTAAATATACTCTGGGTTCATTGATATGATGGCTTTCTCTGATCTCCCCCCTTTCCCTTCTCCCTCTTACACTAGGGAAGGAAGGTTTTGGATAAACTGCATGAGCTACAGATACATTTTACACTCTTGAAAGGACTTGTAGGTGCAGGGAGGTCAGCATCAAGATGTCAGATTGTTAATAAAGCTGCAGAAATCTTCCTTAATTCTGGATGTTTGGATGGAGCAACAAGGATATTGAGAGGTAAGATTGTCTTACAGTTTTAACTTAAATTTGAACAGCTCACTTCTGTGACAGATTTTAGATAAAAGTTACTGGTCTGTGTTACGAAATACAGTTAATAATACTGGGACAACAAAGGAAATGTGATCCATCTTACTGGAAGTATTATGACTAATGCCTCATTTTTTTCAGAAAAGTTTTCACAGTAGTCTGCTATCAACATCATTCTACTCAAAAATCTGGTGTAATGAGGGAGGAGTGCAGCTTGGAAAATGACCCTGCCCCATGTAGTTTTCCTTTGAACCAGGGGACATTCAGTGTCGAATTTCAGCCTTGGATCAATGCAGCATTTCTTTATGCCTCACAGTATCCCCGTTTAATATAATTGCTTTAGAATAGTATCATATTCTTGTAGTTATTGTATATGGCTTTCTGGAATTCTGATCAACTGAAAAGAGAAGAAATTCAGAAGTATAAAGAATAGAACATGTGCTATAAAGTAATATTGAGGATCTAAACTTTGCTATTCAAGTTTACAGATGTGCTATATACATGTGCTATATACATACATACATATATGCCACTGGCAGTCCATTTTACTACTGTGATATTTAACAAAAGAGATTATTTACGATCTAAAGGTTCAGAGAATCCATCTGACGAGTACTGGTCATAAGGAACAAATTATTAATAACCCAAGCTGCATTTTCTGTGCAATTCTGAAGTCTGTGTTGTGCTACAGTTTACAGTATATTCTTAATGGCCAAAAGTCCCAGCATCCAGCGGTTCCGGTTCATAGAAATAACACTGCACTTGTTGTCTGCCACAGAGTCAGAGTGGATCACAGATGCACCATTGTGGCCCTGTGATAAGATGGACATCCTCAATCGACATAACCTCTTATGTGCAATAGTACACAAATACTTGACGAAGAGTTTGTACAGGCAGGCATTTGAAGTTCTGCAGAACTTACCAGGTTTGCAAAAACATTCTGGTAAGTAAAGAAAAAAGTACTGTGTTAAGAGCTAAAAAATTAACAGACGATCCTGTCATGTTCTTTCAGCATACTATAGCTAAAATTTGTTGAAGAAGTAAGATGGGTTTATACAAGCCTGTTTCTTTTTTCCAGAGAGTATAGTGTCAGTTAAAATACGTGTTGTACTCTGCAGCTCCTGAGGCACACATACACACGTAGAGTTTATACACCTGTCCTCTTTGGCCACTTGGCTCAGTACACAGGGCAACAGGAAAGACCCATTAAATTTTTAAGGATCATATGCAGTCTATACAATGAGATAAAATAGGGATATCATTGGCGTGGTTAATTTTAATTTAATTTCAGATGAATGAGGTGGAGTTTTTTTTCTTTAACTGAGCTAGCTAACCCAGGCATATCTTACATACCATGTTAAGAACCAAGTGTTCCTTCGGTATCAATTTATCTGACACATTTTGGGCTTCAAAATCAGATACATGGTTACCTAGGCTTCACTGATGAAACCTCAGCTGTTTTCTATGTGTAAGTCTTAGTCTATTGCCAGTGTGTGCTTTTGGGTATGTTAAGAGACATTGGTTGGGAGACCATCTACGTAGAGATACTTAAAGGATCTAGCTCTTAGAGTTATGAGGTGAATACAAGGCTGCTCAGTCCTGCCAAGAAGGAGATAGTCCAGATTAAGAGTAGAAGAGAAACTGGAAGCACCAAGGTGATTTTTATTAGTGGAAATCCTAAATCTGAGAGATTAGATGAAAACTGTATTTATAGGCTTGAGCAGGTTAATATATTTTTATCTGATCCTATTGGTTTTGGCAGCAAATTATTACTTGAACCTTAACACTTCTTCTTCACAATGTGAATGAACTACTATATGAAAAGACTTTTGATGAATACAACATTCATGTTATCCCAACCGTGTTCCATTTTGCTGATAGAAGCAAGAGTTCTGATTTAGGTACTGACTGAGAAATGATTCCTCAATTAGATTTGCATTTGACTTAATTCAGTAGTTAATATTCTTAATTTCATTTCAGATATTGTAGATGCTTCTCAGTACAGCTGCCTTTTTAACAAGCTGATAAATGCCTGTTTTGAGAACAAGAACCTTGGGGTCTCATCTTCTGCAGTAGACTTCATGCTTTCAAAAAAAATTGCTATTGATTTTTTTTTACTTAGAAGATTAATCACAGCTTTGGGAAGAAGTTCTTTGTGGTCTAAAGCTAGGACCTTTTACAAAAGTAAGTTGCTTCTTAAACAATATCCTCCCCTTACATTCTTTGGATAACGTGCTCATAACAGCTCCAGTATGTTGGGGAGAAATGGGTAAGAAGAAAAACAGTACTTTCTCTGTCACTGCTAGGAATTTATTTTTAACCAACATATTTATTAGAAAGTGGTGAGTTGAAAATAAAAATAAGTGCATACTACCTGGCATGAAATAAATGTAATTATGATAAAATTAATTTTTTACATTCAGTTTCAGAATTTCAGATATGTGAACCCTGAAATCATTGAAAAGTGTGTCATCTTCACTTTTTCATCTAGGCAAATTACATTTCCTGATACTTCTCTCTAGAAGTATACCACCATCTCTGTGGTGGTAAAATTATTAATATTTGTATATTTATATTAATAAATGTATTGATATGAATAATGATAATTAATAATTAACATTAATTTGGGAAGTCTGGCTAAGAAGTTTATCCTAACTACAGAAAAGTTCCTTTTTTCCTGAAATGGTGTATTGGTTGAGTTGCTGGGATCACTTGACAGAAGACAGAGGACCAAACTGGGAGATGCTGTTCAAATGTTTTCACTTTGATCATGATGAACAGCTTATGTCTGACATGCCCTAGACTGTACTTGTGTTATTACACACTTGGTGTCCCTAGACTTCTGACAGAGGTTTTTACTCATAGCTGGTAATATTCATTGAAGAAAATAACATTTTACAACAGGGAATATTACGTTTGAATACTATTTGCTGTGTTCTCAAATCAGTCCATTTCATAGGTGAAATAGTAAAATCCATTAAGGGCTTGGAGTTGGGTGTTTTCCACATTTAGTCACACAGAAGAAAACAGATCTGTGTTCAGTATTGGTAGTCCTAATTCCTCATGTTTCTGCATTTACTCTCAGATGCTTTATCATTGGGTTGCTACCCACAGCTGCAGGGAAATTTATATCAAAAACTTCTGAAGATTCCATCTTACCTGTCTGAAGTTGAGATGCTGTTGGCCATTGAAATATTTCTTGTTTCAAATGCCAGTGATATTCAAAGTCCAAGGACTACTAGTCAGACTCTTCAAATAATACTGAAAAGGTTTGTTGTCAGATACGTACGATTTTGATTGTATTTGTTCATGCGATCATGTAATTAACGAGAGATCCTACTTTCCACTGGCTGGGAAAGAGATCACTTGATTTTAAACTTGTTTTTAATCCTTGTTTCTGAACTGGTTATAAAACAGGGAATCTTTGGGGGGTTTTGGTCATTATTGTTTCTACATGCGTGTAGCAGAAAAGTAGTTGTTTCAGACGGTTATTGGCCTGTGTGTTCCCTGACTATGTCTTCCACCCTAAGAATGTTCTGTATTTTCAAAACCAGAATGACTTGGTACCTTGCTATATAGATTGTTGTATTGAGGTTAAGCAGTGGAGTAGAAGGGCACAGTCAAAATGCTAATTCTTTCAAAAACCAACTCTTAACTCTTGGCTGCTTTTTTGAAAGTGCATGAAGCTCTTTTACTTAATTCTGCTTATGAGGGATATGTCACCTAAATTTGTTAAGGTTTTTTTTCCCTTTCTGTGAGTCTTAATACCTTCAGATTAAACATGTGTTTTGTTGTTCATAAACCACTACTAGATTATACCTGTAATTTATTTTTCAAGACCCCATTTTCCCTGCGATTGACTGACTCAGCATGAAAATGTGAAACCACATATAAAAGCTACATTTGTTAAGAAGTACAAACACGCACATCTCAAAATTCCTCTCCATTCTTCCCAGTATATACATTTTTTAATTTTGTTCCTTTGATAAATGAGAAGCTTTTTATCTCTTGTTTTCATGTGTATTCTATTGTATGTCTGTTTGTTTTCTTAAAGAGTAAATTCTGCTCTTGCAAAAAATACAGGCATGTCACTTAGGCACAGCCTTGTTCCAAAAGTGACTGCATGCCAAAACTGAGTAAACCTTATGGATTCAAGCATGTACATGAATCCTTGCTATATCCAGTTCATTAGATGGTTTGCATTCCTTTACTGAATTTTCCATCCCACAGACAAACATTTTTTCATAAAGTGTGCTGTGAATATCACAGAGCTACTTTACACTGGCCTTAAAGCCTATTACTTTTCATTACCATAAAATATATTTAAAATATACTTTTTCTAACTTTTTAATTCTTCAGAATAATAATCTAAAATCTATCTAGAAATTAACACATTTAATTAAGTGAATACAAGGCATTATTTTAATGTTTTGGTAATCTTGCTGACAGTATAAAGTATAAGGCAAGCGACACAGGCCTGTATGGTACCTAATTTTGTCTTTGTTAAAATTCCCTTACAGATGTGAAGATCAGACAGTTCAGAATAACAGTGCCTATCACGTGGCAGTGGAGAGGCTGATCCTAGCAGCTCGTTTATCTGATCCAAAGCTTTTTCTTAAGCATATGACAATGAATGTTAGTATGGAAGAAGTTTACAGCCTGGAGCTTTCATCTGCTCTAAAATGGCTTCAGGAGAATATGAAATGGGCTGAGAGGGTCTGGCTGTTTCAGTAGTTATTAAATAGTTCCCACTGTGTTTGGACTGTGCCTTACTGATTTACAGCAAGGCTTCACGCTCGGGTTGTGTTTTTAAATATTGTATTGATGATAATGCAGATAAGTAGCACAGAAAGAGTAATTTTCTCCCTAGCTATATAAACTGTCACGCTGACTTAAATAGGTGTTTTGCAGTGGCATCATTAGATAATGAGGAAGATGCAGCCTCAGAACCCACATTCTCCATTTTTACAGAGTATTAGCACTAGCTTGTTTCTCCCAGCAGGTGATAGTGTAAGTGTAGTCTAAGCATAGATAAAAGTGTAGGTAAGTGCATTGATTGAGTGTATCTACTATTCTTGAATGAGACGTTTTCCACTTTGCTTCATAGTCGGTAGAAATAATACATATTTCCTTTTGTCATTCTCACAGCAACTTGTGAGGATGTTGTCCCAACTGTTTGCACCTTAGATCTTAATTTCCCTACTCCAAAAGCCCAATAAAAAGCACTGAGAATAAAACAACTTCAAAATCACTTGAGACATGCCTGACTTAGGATGCCTTTCTCACAGAAATTAGAGAGCCTACACATGTTGCTCACAGCTGAAGGTTTAGTTGATAATTTAGTTAGATATTTATTAGATATAAATTTAATTAGGTAATAGTTTGTGTATGGTTTCACATTTGTATATATGGATACTTCCACTGAAAAGGGAAACCTGCTTTCTCCCTCAGTTGTGCTCTTAGAGGGAGGTGGGTTTGCCCATCTCTTACGTTCTGCTAACTGCATGATGAGATGGAGACCTAGCAAGCTTGCTCCACTGTTCCTGATTCTTCAGGATTTCTGCTTTTTTTCCATCTGAAAATCCTGGATCAGATTCAAAGCATGAGTTGCTTAAGTCAGACTTCATCTACTGATCTGCAATCTGAGTAAGAAAAACCAAACATTTCATATCAGAAAAACTCTCGTGGCAAAACAATGGGACCTCTGTCGAAGTTGATACTTACCTGAGCTCCCCACTTTCGTAGTGGTGTTAGTTTAGATCTCCAGTACTAACCTTCGCAAACTTGCCAGTAATACAGCTCTTTTGTTCTGAACACTTTAGCTCCTTTGGGTATAGAAGTTCATGAGTTTTTAGGCTGTTCCATCGTAAGTTAGATCAAGATGGTGGCATAAGACCTCAATGTTTTTAAAAATCTTTCTTTCCTTTGGGGCAGCGTAAGTCTCTTCCCAGTTTCTGCGGCATTACTGCAGGTGTCTTTTGCAGCTCTGAATCATGAAAGCCATCACGATCTTTGTACTGGATGGTTGTGGAGGGTTTTGGTGTCAGTGTTTTTTCTCTTTGGGGGAGGTTGTCAGTCCAGCCTTGGGGTTTATTCCTTTAATCTGATTTCACAAATCTGATCATCAGGACCAGGTCTTGACCTTTTTCAATACCACTTCTCATCCAGTCTGTTTGGGAGTTCCTACTGGAAGAAAGAGGATTGAATCTGATGACTGCCAAGATCACTACTTTCCTCCTATGCCACCTGTACGGAAAAATGCAAGGATAGATGCTCTTGTCTTTTCACACAGGGTATTATTCTTATGTAGGGATCTCATCTGCCTGTCTTATAAAAAACAGTAGATTGAGTACCAGTGGTACCAGATGGCATTTCTTTAAAAGCCGTTCACCTCAAAATTTTTTTATAGAGTACAGTTGGCATTGGTTCAAACAAACCTTGGGTTTCACCCCTGCATATTTGCCAAGATGGCACTGCCATTTGTAAGGGTATCTACCTGGTCACATGCAGCCAGATTCTTCTGCTTTTGCTTCCCAGTAGCTGAAAGACTGGGTAAGAAGTAACCTGGTTTCAGATAAGGATCTAAACTGATGTTCTTGCAGCCATTCCAGCATTAGTGAAAACAGCAATTTTGGAAGGTTCCAACAAACTGAAACTGGTAGTAAGTAATGTTTGCTAATTACTTTTTGTAAGCTCCTTTCTAGCTTAATCTCCCTTGGAGTTAGAAGCTATATGACCCTCTGCTAAACACCACATTTCTGTAAGCTGTACCCGTTGTGGCTAATACTGTGTTTGACAGACACAGAAGGGCAAAATCCTCTTTGTAATCTGTATGGCTTCAGAGCTTGGGATGTTCTAGAGAGAGCAGAATTTTTTCCACTATTAGCAATCTTGAATTTTCACTTAGATCATCACCAGAACAAAACTTCAAATGTTGCTTTATTTTTCAGACAGAGGTTAATCATTGACCTTCAAGCTTAACTGGGAACTGTGTAAAATTTTTGCAATGTTTTGGCTCCATCTCCTGAGTATCATCTTCAGCTGATAGGTTGTAATCTCAGTCATGTTTTATATTAACAAGCAAAGCAAGCTCTCCACATCATTGCTCAGAACTTTGGTTACAACTTCTAGTGTTTCTGTCGGTAGAGTGTTTCTGCCTGTATCACCATGATAAACACATAGGCAATTTAAACAACTTTGTTAAGTCCTGTATTTCACATTTTTGTTCTCTCTGGGTCCACACAAAATACAATACAAATCTGGTCATTTTGATGTGTATCAGAAGGACGGTAAGGTTTCTTGAGTAACATTCTTTGTATTCTGGTAAAAGAAATTCCATGTGACAAAAAGGACAAAACTCCACTGTGGAATGGAAATGAGCCTGGAAAGATGGAAAAATTTCTGAAGAATATAGAGTTAAGTACAACAGAGGAAATGCAGTTTTGCAGAGCCAGCCACCCAGTAGACAATATCCGTATTTTTGCTTTTTCACAGGTGTAGGTTAAGCTGAAAGAATTTCTGTGTTTGACATTGTCACTTATTTGATACAACTTTTCATATAGGAAATAAAATGTACTTTTACCTGTTTGCAGAAAGAAACAGAAAAATATGCAAATAAAAACTTCACTGTGCTGTGCTCAGTAGCTTGGAGTAGGTAATGCTGTGCTCCTTCAGTATGTTGTTAGATGCATGAGAAATTCTCTGTGTGAAAATCTTCCTTCAGTTTACTCTGATTACACAGTATGCTCTTGGAAAGATTATTTTTGTTGGGTATGGACAGTTTCTTGTAACCAGGAAGACTTACCACAATTTTATTTCAAAGCACTGACAATTTTGAGAGTTTATTAACCCACTTGGAGGACAAAGGGGAAAAGCTGGAAATAGGAGCTTGATTGTTATATGGTGTTTTGTAAAGAGCGATGGAGAGGGGGGCATTTTTGCAGGAGTTGTTGTTAATAAACGTTTTTTATTATTTATATAAAGCATTCCAAATGTCCATGAGTCTGTATTGTCATTAAATTGTTTAATTCTGTTCAGATTCCTGTAATGAACACTCTTAGGTATGTGGGAAGATAGGCAAGCCGCAAAGTAAACATTCTTGTAACTACTGTAAGAATCCGGAGTATGATACACTGCATGAGGAGGTTAAGAAAGTGTGAAATCAGTCGGACTATGCAGTTTTTCATCACATCAGAGCACACAATGTAGCAAATGCTCATAAATAAATTGGGTTGAAACTCCCAGCTGTGGAGATGGCCAGCTTCCAGTTTTAACTGCAGACTGGAGTGGAGGCTACAGCCAGGGTTACAGGCTGTGTTCAGTTCACTGAAGAATTCAAATAGACATTAGTGAGAGTTTCACTTGAGGAGAAATAGTAAAATAAAATGTCCCCAGTGTAGTAGTAGAAGTTTAATTACTAATGTTTCAATGCCATACTCCTCAGCTTGGTAAAATACAGCCACAGTAAAAGCAATTCCTAGTTCACATTTTTTTGTTTCATATTCTCCAGATGCATCTTGCATCGTTGGTTTGGTTTTTTTTTTTTTGGCAAATCCCAGCTTTACATTTTTCAGTCTTAACTCCTGCATAACTTTTTTTCCTAAAATTACTAGAGTGATAAGTAGTATCAAAAATGAATGCTGAAATGATTGGTCTCAGAGTTCTGTACTATTGCATGTGGTGGGACTGGAGAAACTGATGCCATTTTTGGCCTTCTGCAGACTAAGGACCAAGACAGGAACAAAGGAGCAAGGAGAAAACAGCCCCATTGCCATTTGTAGCCACTTATAATTAAGAAACAGGAATGCTTAAAATTCTGTTGAGGGACGAGAGGTCAAAATACAAACTTTTTCAGATGTTAATTTTATCTGGTATAAAACAAGCTTTCCATTTGGAAATCTTTGCAGTTCTTGCTGACCCAGTGTCCTGGGTACGGATAGGGAATATCTTGACCAGATAAAGCCACAATGCCACTCCCATCAGCACAAGTGTTGAGACTTGGCTAAAACACAGGAATTAATTCCTGTGCCCAGGCAACGGAAAGGGGGTCTCTGTTTGAAAATACCTACCCTAAGCAAGGGAGCTGGTATCTGGCAGTGCCACTTGCTTATGACTTCTCACAATTTATTTTATTCCTCAATGAGTTAAAATCCCAGGTGAAATTAACAGCACAGTTTTCTGTTGAATCAATTACATTTATTCTTTTATCTGCTTAATCGTGCAACCAATTTGCTTACATAACTGATTGGCTACTATTGGGAAGCAAAAAACACACCACACGTTACAGAAATTATGAAAATCCCCCAAGGGCTGTGAGACTGTTAACTTGATTTAAAGCTTCACTGAACTACAGATCGTTCCTAAACCTTGTCACTTCTCTTTTTAACCTTTTCTGCCTGGGAATGCAGTAGATTGCATGGAAGTAACTCCAATCTTTAAGAGTTAATCTTCCTTTTGTCTCAGACTCTAGCTGCAATAGGCGTTTTTGCTCTAAGGTTCCATGTCCCTTTATCAGCTGCATTTTGACTCCAACTACCTTGGAAGAAAAAGAGATGTATAAATGTATGTGTATATCGAGCATTCCTAATGTAAGACATAGTCCTAAGCTGTGCTAGGGGAGGTTAAGGTTGGACAATAAGAGGAGTTTCCTCACAGAAAGGGTGAATACACACTGATTCCAGTTTGGGCTGCCCAAAGAGGTGGTGGAGTCACCGTCCCTGGAGGTGTTTAAGGAAAGACTGGACACGGCACTCAGTGCCATGGTCTAGGTGACGTGATGGCGTTCGGTCATAGCTTGGTCTCGATGATCTCAGAGGTCTTTTTCAATCTAATTGATTCTGTGTACCTGCAGGGAAACAGCTCTTGCATTCCCTGCGGGACTGCAGAGCTCACGGCTGGTTCTTTGCCCGCTTGGTGTTTTCTTTCTGCAGAACAAAGGCAACGTGAAGCGCACGCAAGCATTTGGATAAACCGCTCCCATCCCCTCTACAAAAGGGTAGGCATTTCTTGTGTCGGGGGATTTTCCTTCTGTGTCCCTGAGGAACCACTGCCGGCGTAAGTGAATTGCCGGGCGCAGGAGCCACTGGAATGGCAAAGGGCCGCTCCCCCTGGGCGTCCCTGAGGGGCGAGGCCTTCGGGGCGCGCGGCCGCCGCCTGACGCCGGGGGCGGGGCCCGAGCGGGGGAGCCCCGCCCGCCCCGAGCGGTCGCTCAGCGGAGGAGCCGCCAGGGGG
>WBMZ01014458.1:0-161156 GCA_013400975.1 Atrichornis clamosus
CCACCGCTCCGGCCCCGCCCGCGCCCGGCGCAGCGGCGATGACGCGAGCGCCCGGCGCGCGGGGCCCGGCATGAGGTGAGGGGCGGGGGGCTGAGCGTGGGGAGCGATTTCCCTGAGGGAAGAACGGGATAAACGGGGATGGTGGCGGTGAGGGAAAGGCAGATCTTTCCACAGGCACCTTGGGAAGGTGGCTGCAGTGGCCTCCAGCAGATCCAGCGTTGCGGGCGGCTTTGTCTTGTGGGCTTAATGCAGTACCGAGAAGCGACAGGACGAGAGGACGTGGCCTCAAGCTGCGCCAGGGAGGTTTAATTTGGACAGCAGGAGGAATTTCTTCACAGAAAGTGTGGTTACGCATTGGAATGGGCTATCCGGAGAGGTGATGGAGTCACTGTCCCTGGAGGTGTTTTACACTCAGTGCCTTGGTCAGGCTGACACCGTGGTGTTCGGTCACGGGTGGGACTCGATGATCCCAGAGGTCTTTTCCACCCTGATCGATTCTGTGATTCTGAGAACGGCGCCAGCCGTTTCCATCTGAGGAGAAGGGGAATGCCCCAGGAAAAGGAGGGGGATGCTCAGGCCTCTGGATGAGGGATTTCTCCTGTGTAGCAGACGTGAGGAATGCAATGTATATTTCTGAAGGAGGTGAGCTTTGCCAAAAACCTGCTTTAGGGAAGTGGGCTGGCCGGGAGATGTAGGGAGTCCCAGGGAGGAGCTGGGATTTGGCAGGGAGAGAGGATGGGAGCGGGACCAGCTTTTCCAGGGTTTGTTGGGGCACAGCAGGTTTGTGCAGGAGAGACCACACAGCCCATTACCCTCGAGGGGGACAGGGGCTGAGGGAGGCAAGAGAATCAATTTTGTTTCAGAGCCTCTCTCCTGTGACTTCCCAATCTTAAAACAAGCCTCCCAAAAAGTCAGGAGAAATGCCAGCCTCCAGCACCACCTAAACCATTGGGTCCTGCCTTGGAGCAGCCAATGCCAAGTCAGACAATCAGGCCCTTTTGGTCTGTCTCTAGTGGAGGAAACCATTTCGAGAAGTGTAAAGTCACTTTTCAAATTCCCATCCCATGGATAAACCATGGAGAGGGGCTCAAACACAGGAACAGGCATTCCTAATGCTCGCCTGGGCCTTATGGAGGTTATTGCATTTAATTAATGATCTTTCTGGCATGCACCTCATGGAGCAAAGGCCCTGTGGAACATGTGACTCCTTGCACTGGGGCATGGAAGGCAGAAATCACCAAAGAATGATTATGACCACTGTTGCTAATAACTGTTTTCTAGCAACCACTGCTTGGTAATGAATTTTACCAGACACAGAAGGGATCCAGCAGTAGGATCAAGACAGTAGAAATCTTTCCATTTGGCTTACTGGGATTAATATCACATTTATTAGAACAAAGAGAGGTCATTGGTTTTTGGCAGGAGGGGATTATCTCACTGCTTGAAGTCAGTTAACGTTTAAGTCTAAAAGTACATTTGCAAAATAACAGAAATTTGCAGTATATATTTCATAATAAAGAGCTTTACTAAACTATTGTGAATTGTTTGGTACAGCTGGAAATTCTGGTTTAAGAGAACAGCAAATCCATGTGATTTGCAGCCTTTAAATGGAATGATTACATAATGTCTATAAAATGAATAATTTCTCTTTTAGGACTTTGTGGAGATTGGGATACTGTGCCAGACTACTGAAAACTAATCATTTTAGGACAGCTGCATCAAATACATCATTTCCAGCAGTTTGGATGCTATTGGCACAATATTCTGGCAGGATACCTGGGCTCTCTGTAGTACTTAAAAAAAATACTTTCTTTACAATGCCTGAAACCGTGGAGGATAAAGCTAATCCAGAACTGTATTTGCCACATCCTGGAGTGCGTGGGATGACAGTGCTCAACAGAGAGGCTTTTAAAAGGACAGTTGTTGTTCCAGCTCTTAAAGTCAAGAAAGAAATTGTAAATAGTGTGCTGAAGTCCCTAAAACAATCAGTACTGCAGCGTCCCGGCCTGAAGCGAGTGGTTGAGGATCCAGAGGATGAGGAGAGCAGACTTGTTATCCTGGATCCTCATAAAATGCCAGAGTTCTCATTAGGAGAATCAGAGCAACAGGTACTCAAACAGCTCAATGTCCATCCTGAGGTGTCCAGGTATAACCTGGAGCTGACCTATGAGAATTTCAAGTCGGAGGAGATCCTGCGAGCCGTCCTGCCTGAAGGTCAAGAGGTCACCTCTGGATTTAGCCGAGTTGGCCACATAGCTCATTTGAATCTCAGGGATCACCAGCTGCCCTACAGACATTTGATTGGTGGGTAAAACAGCTCCTCTCAGGAAGTTATTGCATATTTTGTGTAATGTTAAAAAGTTAACAAGTATTAGTTGCACAAAGGAAACTTTTGAGTGCTTTTCAGTGGTTTAGGTGCTGCAGCTGTGCTCAGAGGGCCCAGTTCTCCTCTCACAGCATCATGGTCTCATTGCACTGATCACTGGGCCAGGGTGAAGTGTGTGCCTTCACAGAAAGGTCACGGCTGCAACCCTGAGTCATTAGAGGGAGGTTGTTCCAGCACACAGTTTTGTTAATTTAACTGTAAACAGCAGGTTTGTTGTGGCTGTTGTAGAACATTAAAAGGTCGTGTTCCTTAACCAGAATATCTTTTACCCTCTCTTTCAGGCCAGGTTATAATAGACAAGAATCCAGGAATCACCTGTGTAGTGAATAAAACCAGTATTATTGACAGCACATACAGGAATTTTGAAATGGAAGTGCTGGCTGGAGAAAGCAACCTGGTAACCAAGGTACAGGCCTTTTCCCCCTGGTATTTTGAATAAAACCCAAAGGCATCTTCTGGAAAGATGTGATGCAGGGATGCTATTGAGACCATTCCTTTGCACACCTGTCTGAGCATAAGGGTTGGTTGTTACTTCTACATTCCTGTGTCCTGGTCTGCCAAGGGCAAACTCAGCGACAAGGATCAGGAAGACATGAATTCTTTCAAGTTCACAGCCTAGATTCAATGCTGTGTAAAAGCAGTTGTAGTAAAGGTTTCTTACAGAGATACTAGTTACAAACTTGTATTTGGGTATATTTCTCACTTAAAGCCAAAATATTTAGTGGATTTTATTTGAGAAAATGCAGTTTCCTAATTTCACCAAGCCTTGTACAGTGGCTGGCACAGAAAGCAAGAGTGTGGTTTTTGATCTCACTGACTTTGCAACTCAGGCAACATTTTGCCTTTGCCTTTCTCCTTTTCTGTCAGCAGCAAGACAAACCTCCTGTCTCCTCTGTTCTGACATTTATCAGGTGTAATCACTGTGTAGCTGCCAAGTATTCTTCACATAGGGTTTCTTGTCTGTAGCTGGAAACTTGGCCACTGCTTTCTCAGAAATATTTTGTCTATCTGTTAGCAGTGTTATACTTCCAAAAGAGAAAACATTAGATTACCAAAAAAAAAAGGTTGAATAACTTGGTAGAACATCCTGTGCATGCGGAGAGAAAGCAGCTGAATGGTCAAGGCAGCAGTGACAATCAAATATTGTGCAGAAGGTGTCACCATACACCTGGCACACCACGGAGCTGCACCCAGGAGTGCAGGTGCCCTTCAGGGTGCTTCTTGCTGGCAAAGCAAATGATGTGGTGATTTGGATCCAAAGTTACTGTACTTGGGAGTCACACTATTCCATGTGCTGGTGCAAAGAGAGTATTATCTTGCATCCCATACTCATCTGAATAAATACTGTTCCTTTTCAGGTCTGTTCTTAAGATAGTGGTCATCCCAAAGTTGGGGTTTGGATCAGTTTCCAGACTCTGTCACCTTGGGAGATGAAATACAGTATTTTTCAAGCTGCAGAACTGGCTCCCAATGGCTTTGAATTTGGCTGATGGTTCCTATTCTTGTGCCTATCATTCTCAGACACTTATTTACTGTGTGGACTCCACGAAGGAGGGCTTGAGGCATCTTTCCAAGGTCTGCTTTCAATAAAGGAGTTGTCAGCCATCCACAAAGCTCTTGAAAAGCCTCAGGTTTTTTTAGGGTCATTTTAAGTTGCTGCTTTATTTCCACCTCATGATTGAGACGTGTAAAGCCAGATATTGGGATTGACAGTGGGGACATTCCTTATGGCTGTTTCTGATGAGTTGGTCTGTTGATTTAAGATCTGTTTATTTGATTGCTTAGTTGATCTGTTTGTTTCAGACTCATGTGTGCTACCAGTGGGACAATGTTGATGCACATTACCTTTTGATAAGGTACCTTGGGTTTTAGCTGTCTTAATCACTGACAATGCTTAAATCCTCCTAGCATTTGAACACAGAGGCTTAAGCAGATGTTTTGGCCTTTCAGGTCAAAGAAAATAATATTGCATATGAATTGGACTTTTCCAAAGTCTACTGGAACCCACGCCTTTCCACAGAACACAGCCGGATAGTGGAGCTGTTAAAGCCTGGTGATGTCCTGTTCGATGTCTTTGCTGGGATTGGACCTTTTGCTATTCCAGCAGCAAAGAAAAAGTGCCATGTGTTTGCAAACGACCTCAATCCCGAATCCTACAGCTGGCTCCTGCACAACTGCAAGCTGAACAAAGTAGACACCAGAATAAAAGCATTCAACATGGATGGCAGGGATTTCCTCCGGGGGCCAGTGAGGGAAGAGCTCAGTAAAGAGCTCCCACTTGTGAAGGAAGAACAGAAAACTGCTTTCCACATAGTGATGAATTTGCCAGCTTTGGCTCTTGAATTTCTGGATGTTTTCAGGCATCTGTTGGTTGGGGAACCACGCAGCTCTGCTGGCCTTCCCACTGTGCACTGCTACGGGTTCTCCAAACACAGCAACCCAGCCAAAGACATTCAGGAGCGAGCGGAAGCTGCGCTGGGAACCTCCTTGGAGGGACGCTGTTCTACGGTGCTGGTCAGGAACGTGGCACCCAGCAAGGAGATGCTGTGCATCAGTTTCCAGATCCCAGCAGACGTGCTGTACAAGAGGCCCTGCCCTGAGGGAGGTAAGGAACAAGCCTCCCATGTGCCAGTGGGGTTGCAGGCGCCACCCTTTGCTGCCTCAGGCTGGCCCCACCTCGAGAGCCCTGTGGGCCACTCCAGCTGTGTGACAGCGCTGAGTGCAGAGGTGGCTGGCGGGACTGAGCTCCTGCACGTGTGCAGCAGCTGCAGGGCTTCCTCACTCTTGGGAACAGCAGCCTGCTCCTCTGATCCCAGCATGAGCCTCCCCAGAAAAATGGTGGACTGGATAGGATCACCCCACAGGCCATAAACCAGACCTTTATGCCTTAGGTTGTGTACTGGGGGAGGATGGGGACTCAGTGGTGCTTGTGGGCCCTTCCAGTGCAGGATATTCAGTGGTTCTGTGATCTGATGCCAAGCACACGTTTCTGTTAGCTCAGTACTTAAGAACTGGAGCTGCATTTTTGCCCAGAATGGTGCACTTCCAAAGGATTGGTCCCAGCTCCGACCTTCTCCCTTATGCTCACACGGACTCAGTGCAGGTCTGGAGTCACCACATCAGCAGAATCAGGTTCTGTACAATTTAATTTAGACATAGGTACCTTTAGAGACCTTCAGTGCTGAATTTGGTTGTTTTGTGGAAGGGCTTTTGCTTATAGTTGGTCATTTGTTTCTTGAAGTACTTGTAGAAACTGGTTGGTTTCAGTGATCTTGGGCTTTCGACTACGTGACAAGAGGGGGAGAGGGAGGTTCCCAGTCTGCAGTTACATGAACTGGAGTAAAGGAGGTTTTTATAAAGCTTTAATGCAACAAAACTAATTTTTATGCTGTTATTGGGTAGCACTGAAAGGTAGGTCAAAATGTAGCTCCACACAGGTTTTTTCAAAGTCTTTTCTGGCATTTAGTAAAGACCCCCCATTAGTGCTCTAACAGTTTTCATTTGTGACTGTTAATCCTGATTTTAACTCTCATCTCTTCCTGTTAAATCCCTTAAGTGTTCCAGAGCTTGTGGTTAGGTCAGTCTATTTACTGTACATGAAATAACTTACTTTTTCTAACCTTTTTCCAGCAAAACCAGCCTCAAAACGTGTGTGTACCGGCCAGGATTTTTCTGAAGAGAAGTTACTGAGCTGAAGACAAGTTAGGGTGACTCCCTTTTTTCTGTAAAGTTTACTTTATGTAAAGGATACCTTCCTTTGTAAAGGATAAATCTCTGGTTTACCCCTTGAGTTATTGGAAGCAGACCTGTGTTACCCAATGGGATACACAATGCATGCTGCAGCTTTCCTTTGTGAGCCTTGCTTCCTGCTTTCACCTTTTATTTTCATTATGGGATTGATAAGCAGACTGAAATTGTTGTTGCTGCAAAAAATTAAAACGTTGCTCTTTTATAATAAATGTGTTCTGGTACTTCTCTGCTCTCTGTTTCATGCCTTGTGCTGATTCAGTGACATGGCCTGGGGTGGTGTTCTGCTGTGGCTTTTTGATAATGTGCATGTTGTGGGGAGAGCAGATTTTTATATCTTGTTGGGTCTAGAAAGGTGACTTACATAACCCCTGCCTTGGATTCTTTGTGACCAGTGTTTTGGTGTTTCAGAATATTGGCTTATGGTTAGCAGATGCACAAACAGCTCTTGTGTAAGCAAGGTAACCTTTCAAAAGCTTAACCTGAGACACCAAAAGGGCCAAATTAGCCACATGTCCTGGGGTTTTGAGTAAAAAATGCTTTTTAACACCAAGATTTAGTTGGGGATTAGTTGACTCTTAACTTCGTGTTTGCCCACGGTTAGAGCCAGAAAGACTCTAATGCCTTTTGCACATTTGCAGATTAAGTACAAGCTCACATTGCAGAGCCAGGCTGAAACCAGCACCTGAAAAACAATTCTCTCCTCCTGAAACCGTGTCCTCCTGTGGCTTCTGTGCCTCTGCCCTCTCCAGCTCCCCCCACCTCTGACGGCTCCCCTGCTGCAGTCCCTGGATGGTCTTTCTGGCTGGCTGCTTGTATTCTGCAGGGATTTGAAAAGCCTCTGCCTTTGATTTTTTTTTTCTTACCCGTCCAAACTATTGTTGGGCAATGTTGACCACAAACAGTTTATTTGGCCAGAGAGCTGGGCTCGCCCTCTCAGTTTCAGATATTTTCCCTCAGTCCAAGCTCACGCCCAGCAACCAGAAGTCCATCGCCCTGCTGGCCTTGCTGCTGTGGCTCCATCCCTGAGCCTGCAGCCTGCTGGATGTTTGGTTCTCACCCAAACACTGCTCAGGGCACGGATTTGTTTTGCTCGTGGCTCCCTGTGACAGCCTTTCCTTCCCTTGGCTACACAGCCGGTGTTTGGAGCAAGCCCTCACCGCCTGGTTACTGCGGGATCGCATTTACCAATCCACAGGGAGAACCCCATCATGACTCACCCGTGCTGTCCTGCACGGATTCCTCCCTGGCCTGCCCTGCTGGTGTCCCAGCAGCTCCAACCTCAGTGTCCTCTCCTCCCAGGCACTGCTGTGCTGGGATCCTGCCCCCAGCCCAGCTGCTGCTCTGCTGCCTGTCACGTTTCCTGACACCACTCCTCCTTCCCAACTGCTGCCCTCTGGCTTTCCCACAAACATCCGAAAGCAGCTCCTGTTCAGAGGCCTCCACAAACACTGCTGGAGTGATAAGGCCCTCCACCGTTCTGGAATGATGCAGTCACCCTGTGATCTCTGACTGACAGAGACTGCAGGTCCCTGTGACTCCACATCGCCTCACTGCCCGCATTTAGGGCTTCTTGGCACTACTGCACCAACAGAAACCATTTCTGGGCCAGGTCTGTAAAGTACGTAACTGATTTTCAGCACGTGACTAAAGCATCCCAGAGCAGCAAAGGATTCAGGTTGGTAAAAGTCTTATTCCCTTAAGGACTGAATGCCAGTGTTATTCCAGCAGCATCACTTTAGATGGTATGTCACTGTACTCATAACCAGGGGCTTTTCCAGGTTTCTGTGCAGTTGCCAGTCCTGTGTACAACCCTCCCCCATGAAATACCAAATGTACTGAAATGATACATATTAATATGCATATTCTGCGTCCATTAGGGCAGGACCTGGGGCTTTACAAACTGCGTATGAACGGATCATCAGCGAGGTGTGTCTGCCAGTCTGGGTGAGCCACGGAGAGGGGAGGATCCCGAGCGGAAGCAGCGGTCCCCTCAGGGATGGATCCAACACAAGGGCACAAGTGGCCTCTGAGTGCTGCACACCCAAGTCCTGCAGCACCCAGGCACAGGCTCTGTGTCCGAGGCCAGGCCACCCGGTGCTCCACAGGTCATGATCTTTTCCTCACCTCTGCCTTGTGTGTGTAACATTCCCTGCCGGCAGCTGCTCTGGGCACAACCAACAGGATTTCAAAGGGCAATGGAAATTTTGCCACTTCCCCCCATTTACCTTAATAAAGAAAGCACCAAGTCTGGAATAGAGCTTATTCTCTTTATTACAGCATAGAAAAAATACATCCATTCAGTGCACTCCTCAGAGCAGGATTCGACAGCTCTTAGGGGGTGGCCTATAAAAGTGGTCCAAGGTCACTGTCCTGAGCAGCTTCCCATTTCCTGCAGTTTACACACATCCATGGCAAAGTGCTGTCCTGCCATGGGAAGCCCAGCTCTGCTGCAGCTGGGCAATGTTCCGTTACAAGGAGCAGGGAAGGAACACAAGAAAGCAGCAGATCAGGTGGCAGAGGTCATCCCAAAAGCCAAGGGACGTTCCCACCAAAGAAGTTCCTGAGTGTTTAACAGAAAAGTTACAAATGGAGCTAAACAGGAGAAAACAAACAAACAAAAATAAAACAAACAAAACCCAAAAAGGAGCTCCACAATTTTGAGTACTTCAGTGACTTAGCCTTATATCGAGGCTCCTTAGATTGCTTCTAGAGGAACTCAGCTGAAAGACTTTCAGCTAAAGATTTGTTTTCCAGCCCAAGGTAAGAACCAAGTGACACACGGAGGAAGGATCCCATGTAAGAGTTGTGTCAGCGTATTTCCAGAGCTCCTCATCTCATCCAGCTGGCAGGAGGAAAAACCCACTTGTCTAAACTGGGGAATCTAGTTTTATGGGAAGAAAATGTAGGCTTGAATATTGACACTAAATGTTATAATCAAAATGGCATTTAAATGCTTGTGCAAATAAAACCCTGCAATAAGAGTAAAACCACAAACTTTAATAAAGTCTGGCTTTATTTTTAAAAAATTTACAAGTGTATTTCTTTAAGCCTCAAACATACATAGCTGAGTTATTCACATCTTCCATTAGATGTGGCTTATTGCTTCAGCCTCCCTCAGCAAAGTGCCACATGACTAACGAGTTTCACCCTCCACAAAAATGTATCTACCATTTTACAAAGCTCTCCGGCAGGCCCGTTTTGTTTTCTCCCTTTAACACTTAAACACAGCTGGTTTTGCACAAGAAAGGTGCACAGAGAAGTGACTGCAGCCCAGCCACCATGCAGATGGCAGCGATTCTGCCCGACCTGTGCTGGCTTGGTCGGCTCCTCGCCCTGTTGGGTGTCCCTTGGCCCAGGCTGGTGCCCCCTGGCTAACTGGGGTGCCAGAAGAGCCCGCTGAAAGCGTCCTGCAGGGCTCGGTGACAAGCCAGGGAAGATGTGTAGCCCCCAGCCAGATCCTGCGGCGAGGCGGATCGAACGTGGGTGAGGTACCTAGAGCAGAGAATAAGCACATCAAACACCGGTGTAAGTTCACAGCACAGCGAGGTCGAGGCTGCTGTTTGGCAGAAAGCAAAGAGGTGGAGCTGCCCACTGCCAGCCACCTCTGAACACATCAGGATAAAACTTCCCTGAGTTAAAGCAAGGATGCGCCTTCAGCCAGGTTGACCCAAGCTGCGCACTGGGACAGCAAGAGGTGGCACAGGGTTAAGGACACTCACGGGTTTGTATTCTCTGTGCTCACTCTGGGGTTGGTTCATTTCCGCACTTCCACAGTTACTGCTGAGACAAGGACACCACCACCAGCTTTCCCGCACTCCCACAGGAACAGGAGGGTTTCAGCTCTGTCAATGCTGGCTGTGCTGGTTGCTCTCATGGTCACAGGGCTGAGCTTCCTGCTCTCAGCCTGTGCCTGGAGCCCACTGACATTGGGAAATAGATCTGTGGGAGGCTGTCATCATCTTGGCTAAAGAAGGCTCTAAACTTCCCCATTAATTAAGCATCATCACCCATTTGCAGAGCCATCTAATTCTACCCCAAGCCTTCCAGACCTGGAAAGTGTTCGTATTTCCAGCTGACATGGAAATACGAACACTCTGCCTGCGCTGGCACTGCCACAAGCTCCCCTTGGCTCCTTCCAAGGGCTCCAGCCCAGCCACACACGCCAAGAGCCCCGTTAAAGGATGGCTTCATTCCACACTGTAACCCTGCAGCTCTTGCACCCCACGTGAGACAGGTACAAGAGCAGGTTCTCCACCAGTTTTGCACCAAAACCCCATCAAACACAGCCAGATGCACAGCCCAGCACGACCAGCACCGTGACCACCTCAAGTCCTGAGCCCCAGACACAACCCCACAAACAAGAGGTGCTGCTCACAGTGGCCACGTGAGCCTCCGCTTCAGCCGCTGTTTTGATTCCTCACTTGGTACATGTTGCTCCTGGGAAGGTTGAGTCATTCCACCTCTGGCTTGGCAATCCAAGCATAAACTTGCAAAACGCACACAGCCTTTTATAATGTTATCCCGAGAAACCTAAAACAGCTGCACTTTTGGCAGGAAAATACAGGACCACCAGTAAAATATCCAAAACAGTTGCATCTTTTAATTTATGACTGTACACTGTTTCCATAAAGAGTATATAAAGCAGGTCAGATTTTATAGGTAAGACATAATAAACAGTCATACCCACTGATGCCATTAAAGTGCAGAAAAAGAGATTACTGAGAAATGATTAATTACAGTTTTTAAAACTGTATTTCTTGCACCTAATAACCACAATGCACAGACATGAGCAACCCTTCTGAGTGATTCTTGGTGAGGTGCTGAAGCTGAGACTGAATTTGCCTCCAATGCCTGAGCTGAGGTGTTTTGTCCCAAGCTGTCACGGAGTCTGTCCTTCACTGCCTGACACTGGTTCCCATCAGCATGGACACAGGCAGGAGGGCACAAATCCTTCTAATAGTGTTCAGTCCAAAGGCACCTACAAACACAGCAGCAAAGCTGGTCCCATCTCTTAATTTGCAAGGGGATGTGGTCTGCAGAGAGCTCCTGGTTTGTGGCAGAATGCATTTGATGAGTTTTAATTTTTTTAACGTTCTTCTTACTTGTCCTTTAATATTTTAGGAGGAAGATCTCATCCTTCCCAGACATTTACAACTGCTGTGGGAAACAGGAGCTCATTCCCCCAGCCAGGAACGATGGAAACTGACAACAACAAATAATTTCCTTCAAAATGCTGGTGTGAAACTACCTCTACCCTCCAAACCAGAAAGTCTTATAAAAATCAGTTCCCATCTTGGATTTCACTTCTATCATATCTACTGCATTGCACAACTTCATTTTCCCCTCATGCATTTAGCAGTCCAGTAAAAATGGGAATATTTTACATTTCAATATTAACAAAGGTTGGCTGTGTCTTTCTCATTACTTTTCTTATCTTCTGTTACTTATATATCACTAAAAGGAGAAAAACAGAGTCTATTGTTTCCCTTTTTCTAGGACATCTGAAATTGGAGCTTTAGTTTCATAAGACAACTTGACTTCCAGCCACTGCAGCATTTGTAGTTAATTGGTAGGTGATCTCTGAAGCAATACAAAATCAGTGCCAAAAAGGCTCCGATCGACTTTTACTGCACAACCTGCCCTAATTCTCCTGTGAAACAAGCACGACCTGCTGCTGGCTGTCAAGTGAGGTCTTTATTTTCTTGTTAAGTATCTGAACTTACTGCTCTTGACCCATTTAATTACTGTGGTGCACCAGGCAATTGCAAAGAATCTGCCACGCTGAAGCCACACAATGAGAAGCGAATGTTTTCCCAGCTTTTCCACACCGATCCCCATCTGCGCTGCCTGAATCCAGCCATCCCCTCCACAGGAGAATCTCTCTGAACTGGATTCCTGGGGTTTCTGGCAGAGGTCAGCACATCTTTTCATGTACACCTTTACAACAGCAGCAGGAAGAAGCGCCTGCCAAGTTTTATTTCCAAAAAGCCAAGCTCCGTTAGGTCTTGGGACCTGGAGGTAATTGCTCTCACTAGTTAGCAAATTCCAGCACACTGGGTCTGTTTTTCATAGGTTTATTTTAAGTACCTGTAAATCTTATAAGCAGAAACCAGGAAAAAGAGGTTTGCTTTTTCTGGTGCACAGTTTTTTAATGTAACTTGTTTTTACTGAGGGCAGACTAAACTCTGAAGTTGAAAAAAGCCTGCACTATTATTTTTGAGCAGGGCTAAAGGGCTGTGTGTTCCCTGCCCCACGGTTTCACACCTCCCATTCCCTGTGATGCCTGTGTTCTGCTTCAGGCTCTGCCCAAACAAGCCCCCTCTCCTTAGCTGCAGCCTTTGGATGTTGATCTTCCCCATTAACCTTTCACGTCACTTAAAACACGTCGTATTTTGTTCTCCGCGAGCCTTGGGGGGCTCATTCCTGACCTTCAGTTTCTCATCACCGTGGAGGGGGTGGGAGAAAGAAAAAAAAAAAAGCCTCCTGTTTTCAAGGAAAGAGGTGCAATTCACACTCGGTGTGGAGGCTCAGAACCAAGCTGGTCATTCCTGGGACGGGCTTTTCTTCATGTTTCCTCTTTTCCCAAGGCCGTGCCACCACCACTTCACCAGGCGTGTCCAGGACTGCTGGAGGGCTTCACGCTCGGCCTGGCAGTGGATGGGATCCCCCTGCGCCTTCCCACCACGGCCCAGGAGCCTCAGCCCCTGGGCACTGCTGCTGCTGAGAGCCAGAGGACCCAGCAGCCCCTCAGCAACACCCAGCACCACTGGCAAACCTCCCCTCACTGCTCAGCAGCGTGCCCTTGTGTCACAGAAATGCAGGAAAGGCTTCACAACCAACCACGGAGGATGGAGGGACGGCACAATCAAACCTGGCTAAAAGAACCAAACCAACCTAAACCCCCCCCACCTAAATGAACAAACAAAACCAAAAATACAACCAACAAACCAGAAACATCCCATAATACGTCCCTTCATCCACCCAACTGAAAGCATCAGTGCTAGGGATTATTTCGCACAATCTTCCCCATCTGCCCAAGACAAATACACTGCCACTGGTGTTTCTGCAGATGCACCACTTGGAGGTACATATGGAGGAACTGTAAATTTGGATACGAAATTTTTTTTTTAAACTATTAAGTATTTTATGAGGGTGAAGAAAAGAAAAATCATTCAAGTTGTTTGACAGGGGGAAAAAAGAGATAATTTAATTCTATTCCGCAGGATAGATTTACTGCTCATCTGATTATCTGCAGTATCCAAGACAGAAAGTAATGGGGCAGACATTAGATCTGGGAAATTTTCCAGATTCATCATTTAAGTAATAAAGAGTGGTTGCATGAAAGCAAGCAAAATACTCCAGTCTGGAAAACTGTGTGAAGCATTAGCAAGGCAGTAGCATAGGCTGCTGCATTCCTGAGCCTTTCTGGAGGTATTTTCATTAGATTTACCAATCCCTAGGATGAGCTACTGCTGCATTACTCTGAGCTTGCAGAGACTGGGTCTTGTCAGATGAGAGAGGCACGTAACAAACCGGGCTGTGTCTGGCCGGGGTTTTGCTGAGGAATGTGTGGCCTGGGTTACTCTGCAGTCCCTGAGCAGGTACAAACTGAGCTCCTCTGCTCAGCTGTGTTTCTGTTTGAACCAGTCAGCTCTACCACAGTCGGTCCATGCAGCCAAACAGAATTTGTTTATGAAATGAGCCGAGTTCATTGCTGTTCTCCATTGAATAGCCCCAGGAAATTCATTTGGGAACAGGCCTTCACTGGGTGTTATTCAAATATGGTGTGGTTCTCCCTCTCTTGCAGACTAATATGTCTAAGGCAGGGCAAAAACACAAGGCACAAAGCTGGTACTCAAAGAAATCCAGAACAGCAATTCATCCTCCCTGGGAGTAGCAACAAGCCTGACCCCAGGTCCTCAGACGTGAAACAAAACCCCCAGTCTTTCACCCCTTTTAACAGACACGATTTGGGCACTATCATTGTATTTAGATGTTAACAAACCCTCCAGCCATTACTGGTGTCAGAAGTTCCTGCTGAACGCCAGCCTACACAGCCTGTTCCAACACAGAGTGCAAGTTTAACACAGCCATGGATTCTGCCCAACTCAATCCTTCCTTGCCCGAGGTCACACTGCCAGCCCTGAGGGCAGCCAGGCACTTGCCACCAGCCACTCCTCTCCTCCATCCTCCAGACAACATGGACGAAATGGGAAAAATCTATTTAACAGCTGCAATCACTGAGGGGGTTCTGTTATTTTTTGGGGTGTTTTATTCAATGCTTCTCTGTATATGATAGCAGCAATCAGTGTGAATGCCAACACAGTGCTAAGCATGACAAGGTCCCAAGGCAGAGAGAAAAACAATATATTTCCACCCAGATTATGGCACCTCATGGACCAAAAACAGCCCACAGTGCAGGGGTACAAGGAAAAGTCACTCTAAATACCACAACACAGTTTTGGCAACTAAAAAATGCTGCCAAAGTGAGCCTGCACAGACAGCAGCCCTGCAGCCCCAGTGATCCACCTGCAGACAGCAGTGCTGTGCAGATTCAGCTTAGTAAGCCAGTCTGTTTTGTTATTATTAATAACCCTGTTTAGCTGTGCTGGTTTCTGAGGGCTTAGTGAGCAGAAATTGCTCACTGAGGTGTCAGATGAATGCCAGACCCTTGTCCATGCCACAAACTTGCTCAGCCCATTTCCCTTACCCCTGCCCCAGGAACCTGATGCAGAACCATTGCTTACTTATCCCAAGTCCAACTTACAACAAGGAAAAGCTAGTGCCTTCATCTTGCAATAAATTCTTCAAAAGCAGATGCCTTCTGACTCTCATGGATCTCTCTGGTTGCAGTTAAGGATTGAGAAAACTGAGAATTTGAGTTCATGGCTCCTAGAGCTCTTATTTCTATGCTTTAGGTCTTCTAAATTAAGAACTCTGTTCTACCAGAAATAAAATTTTCCAGTAGAAAAGCCAGGAAACCCCTCAGCCCACCAAATCAATAAAAGAAATCTAGGACTTCTAGGGATTCTTCTTAACCTCCTCCATCTGCTTTTTCTAAATAGCAATTTGTTTCAGACACTGGCAGTGTCTGAGGGCAGGAGTGTGTGTCAACTGAGTGTGGTGAAACAAAGTACTTCAAACTTTAAACAGGTCTGCCACAGCACACCTCAGCTAAGATGGAACTGCACAGAGGTCTGCTACCAGACACTGAAAAAGGCAAAAAAAAAAAGCCTAGAAAAGGGGTATTAGCCACGAAACAGCTGTCACTGATAAAGCCAGTTCTGACTCCGAAGGTAGAAATAATTAGCGATGAGTTATTCCCCTCTCTTTCCCCCATCCTCTTCTCCCTTATAACACAGTGCAAACATTCCAGATCCTGGAAGCCCAAAGCCACACGTGTCCTGCTGCAACAGTGACCCAGCAGCACCCTGGGGCTCAGTGCTCCCTCCCAGTCAGCTACTGCAGTGACCAATAAAGGAATCTCAGCGTTCAACACAAAAACTAAGGCACTTTTATTTGATGTTTCACATAAACAGTTTCCTCTTTTAATGGTGAAACACGTACATGACCTGTAAGATACATCTAAAGACTCCGAGATTTTATTACAAATTCCCTGTGACACTGGTGAGTGCAGTTGTGAACCTTGGAGTAGAAAACCCTCTAAATGCAAAGACCCCAGGTCACAGAAGTCATCCTCAGTGGAAGAACAGAACACAATCAGATTTTCCCATACTACTTTCCCTGAAAACTTCCTCTTTTTGTGATGAAATCCAGACTCCAGAGACCAAACATTTCCACTGAAAAGCTAATAAATTGGGGAACGGAACAGAGGGAAATTTCCTTGTGACAGCTATCTCAAAATACATCTTCAATGCTCCTAAGTGAATGCATCATAAAAAACCCAACTCCTCTACTGGCAAAAAAAAAAGGAATTTTAAAGGGAGAAAAGTTTTAGAGAGCACCTGGTTCTTCAGCATTTTCCTAACAGTGCAATTCTACTGCTGCTCTGGTTTTAAAATAGATGTGAGACCAGACCCAGGTACTTGCATTTATTTAAACATTTACTTTTGCAGTAACTGAGAAGCCAGTGCTATTGCCTTGAGGCAAGATGAAAAAGCACAGAGAAATTGAGATCAAAGGACAAGGAGAAATGCCTTCTGCCCCCCAGAAACTGCTATAATTTTAAAAGAAGTGCATGTTTTAAAGTGTAAAGACAGGAAACTAATGTTGAAAAAGGTTTTTATAGAATAAAGGAAGCTTTGTACTCCTCTGCCCTGATATGCATTTTGCACATTTCCTCTGCAGCCTCTGGATGCAGCCCTGGGACAGGACCTGCAGGCACAGCCCTGACAAAGAGTTTTGGACATCTCCAGTCCCACCGCAGGGCCCTACCCAAGGAGGCACCACCTGGATACAACTATTTCACATGGAAAAGACTGTAAGCTCCAAGTGCTATGAACTAGAGACTTTGAGACTATCAACTTAAAGCATTGGAGACTATACAGATATAAAGACTACTTGGAAATGGGACATAAACCCCTTAAATGGTGCAGGCTGACCTATTTCCATCTTCAAAAGGAACTGTAAATCCAATTACACCTGGAGATGTTAAAAATGTTAACAAATTAAATAAAGCTCCTCTTTTCCCTGAGGAGTTATCCAAGCTAGAGATTTACATTCAACAAGAATTCCCATGTGTAAATCCAGTGCATCTTTCAGAAACACATTTTACCCCTCACATGAGCCCAGAATTCACAGTGGGTATCTCCATATTCCTTTTGATAATAATCAAATGCTACATTTAATCAGATTCTCTTAATATTTGATCAGGCAGCATCACTTCAGATGAGGTGTAACAGCTCCAACCTTAGAAAACGCAAATACCAAGGCAAGAGAGCAGCAAGTGCTGTCTTTGGAGCCCTTGGTGATTCTGAGATAATGGGGGAAATGGTGAACACAGTTTCAAAAGTTAAAGTGATGACACAGGTCATCTTGTTTTGTTGGGATTTTTTTTTTAGTTGAAAAGGAAAAAAACCAGCCCTGAAGATGCTGGAGTACATCATAACCCCATTAAGCAACTTATAGAGAAAGGAGACACATCCTCAGCTGGTCTAAGGCAACATGGGTTGTAGATTTCTGTGCTGTTGGACAGCATTATCTCAAAGTTCTCCTTGTTTTAGCACGTGACTGCCTGTTTTAAAATAAAAACAGGAAATGGAAAGCAGAACCTGCAAATACACAAGTCCTTTGCAAGCAAAGGAAAACTATGGCACACATTTTCTTTTTTCTCCTGAGTTTCAACTCACTAAAGGGTATTTTATACAAGTTCTACACTGACTTCTCTTTCTTCAGTTGTTGGGGGGTTCCTCATATCCCACTGTAAAATATTTAGTTGTTTGGATGGCTCCATACATGTCAGACAAGAGCCATCACTGACTACGCTGTGTAAACAGTTTTGTTCTTGTTGCTCACTGCACATCTCCACACCACACATTCCTGCCAGCTCCAAAATATACACAAGCACTACCACTTGGATGAATTTTTTTTTCCCCCCCTTTAAACTGAAAGGATTTCTGCTCCAGCTCTTTCCCAAATAGCTGCTCGGATTCCTCACCGCCGTGTACTTAGCTGTAACAAGAGGTTAGTGTTTATTTCTAGAAGCCTTGCTCACAGGAAGCCTTCCTTCAGCACAAGCGACTTCCGTAACTCCGGAGGGGCCGGGAGCGCCCTTGGATGCGCGGGGGCACCTGGCCCCCCATCTGTCATCTCTCCCGAGGTCACCCGCCAGCTGTCTGTCCTCTCAACACCCGGCCTCGCCGCCGTGCTCGAGGCATTCTCCCTCGCTCGGGTTTCCAGGCCTGAACTTCCCCATACAGTAAATCACTCAGCCACCACAGCGAGTGCTCCAACAAGCGCAGGTCAGCGCCCGAAGGCGCCGGCGGCCCCGCGGCGCAGCAAGGACACCGCAGTGCCCGCTGGAGCCCGGCACAGCACTGGCTCGCAGGGCGAGTGTGGCCTTCACCGGGCAGCGCTGCAGAACTGCAGCTACATTTAGTCCACGACTAAAGCGGGCTCTGCTTGTGCTTGACCCCGAGAAGAATGTCATTGAACACAAGGGCCTTTTCTCAGCTGTGATCTCCGGTTTTTCTTCTCCCTTTCAATGGCTAAAAAAACCATTAAGCCACCATTTCTGTAAATGCAAAGCAGCTCTCTTTTTAACGTGCTGCGGAAATGTTTTGGCATAGATTGATCTCCAAATTCTTCATCTCTCCCCTGCCTTCCTACTCCACTCCTCCTCCCACACACTACGTGTAGGACAAAGGTCACCAGAAGAACGTGGATATGTTTAAACAATTATTATAACTGAGGAAGTTAACCATTGTTTTTCAACTTTCTACCCAAAGGATTGCTTTCATAGGCCTATCTTTTTTATGTAAGGACAGGGCAAGTTCAGTCTTAGAAACACCACTTTCCCCAGGGCTAGGGGAATGCTTCCCTGGGATTGACTCTGGGAATGCAGCATCACTTCTGCAGGCAAAAAGGGAGAACACAACTTTTATTCTGAAAGACAGTTCTTTTGAACACACAACCTCCTCTTTTAGGATAAAAACTCCCTACTGTTCCTCCCACTCTGCCTTTTTCTCTGCGTTCTGCACACCCCACTGTGTACCACAAATCCCCCAATGCACAGCCAGAGATCCATATTGATGAACTGGGACTTTGAGAGCTGCATGAAAGAGATTCCACCAGCACCAGCTTCCATGTAAATTATGCATCTGTAAGGCAATGGAGCATTTTCTGAGCAGAGCACTCAGTCAGGAACACCTACAGAAAGAGGATGGAGATGCAGATACTTCTTCCACCCCATTTTCAGTACCTTTTGCTTGACACAAAGCAAAAGTGTCAAGTTGCACAGTTCTGAGGCAACAGACCACAAGGACGGTCATGATTGCATCAGAGAATCACTGAATGATTTGGGATGCAAGGGACATTAAAGATCGTCCAGTTCCAACCCCCCTGCCATGGGCAGGGGTGCCACCCACTAGCTCAGGACACAACTGCAGAGCCCAGGAGCTGCAAGCAGACAGGAGGTATTTTTGCCCCAGGAGCTTCAGTAAGGACCTTGACTTTGGGCCCAAGGCTGGAAAATGAACTGGCCAGCATGTGTCCGAGTTTTCCTTGCATTGAAGGACTATGCTTTAGTCCCAGCAGGGGAGGACAGAGCCCCTGAGAGACTCATGTATCAGTCACAGCCACAGGCTTCACCCCCAAATCACTGATGATGGAGAAAACATCATCTGAACACAGAAAAAGCTGGTTAATACCCTCAGCTTTGAAATAAGGTCTCCCCAGGTCAGAAAGTCTCTTCTGTTTTCACTGTGACAGCATCCTCTGTTCTGACTGAGTACCAGTGAGTTCACGTCATATGGTAATTCCAGTTTAACATGACTTAAACAAAATAGCAAAAGAATTTCTAGAGGGTTTTTAGCCACAGATACTGATCAGATAAGTAAGCTGCCAAACCTAATAATTATCTCAAATGAATAACTATGAGTACAGAGCAACTTTACTCTGTGCTCATAGTTATTCATTTCAAATAATAAGAACCCGAAGTTATTTTCTTTAGGCAGAATGTGAAAACTGTAATTGTTGAAAGCAAATATTCCAGTTGAATGACAGTATTTAAAGAAGATGAGCTTGTTCAGGTCAAAAGAAGGTGAAAACAGGTTGCCTGGTACTGCAGCTGCTGAGTGCTCTAATGCATCAGCCCCTCGCTGCCTCAGGTTCTGGTTGCTGCTGATCAGGTCAGCATTTCAGTCTGATGGTGAGGATCAGGTTTACAGCTCTCAGCCATGCTGGCATTTGCTCCTCAGGAAGGCCTGGAAGAGGTGGGAGGGAGAAAAGAGGGCAGGAGCTTGGAGTGAGGCTTCTCCTAAAACCACAGATGGGCGAAGGATTAGAAGCATCTGTCCCAGTCAGGTGCAGCCTTTGGGCTGAGCTCTCAAACCCCGACTGCAAAGGAACTGTGCAGCCCCAGGCTGGCACAGGGAAGTCAGCCAGCTCTCAGAGGTGGGGGAGGAAGGAAGAACTTGCCCTGTTCTCCTGAAAATATTTTTTACAGGGGAATGAAGGAAAAAAAATTACACCTTCAATCCTAGGCAGTTTCCTCCTATCTGTCAGCATATGGTAGGAGCTAGTATTATTAGGCTTAAATATAAAGCATCATTAAGACTATTTTTCTATTTTAATAGCTTGACAATTCTGTTGTGAAATCTGGGTGAAATTCTCTGGATTTTATTGTCCTTCTCCATTCCGCCCTGGTGGAATTACTAGAGGGGAAAATGCTGTGATGATAGGAGATCTTCATTTCACTCTTCTAAAAAGACAGTAAGTGTCTAAATTGAATCATTCTTTATTTTATGAGATTTTTGTTGAATTAATTTTTATTCTTTGCTGCTTTCAATCTAATCCAATATCTTGCACCGGTAGGAGCACAGATATCAAAGCAGGAGTGTGTTGAGTTAGGCAGAATCCCTTGGTTTCACCTGGGGGAGAGAAGTACACTAATGGAGCTGTTACAGAGCAGTGACATTCACAATTGCTGAAATTCTCCATGGATTTTTTGTTAACAACTCAACTTGCAAACTGCACCCTCAAAACCTGTCTCCAAAGAAGTTGTCCCTACTGACTGAACTGATTCTGAAACCCTCTGGTGCAGAAAGTGCCTTTTTAAACGTTCACAGAGCACGCCCAGCAACTGGGGGGATTGCTGCTAAAATGACATTTAATAAATTCTCTGGTGAAACCCTGCTGAGGGGAGCTCCCAGCAACACTAGGTGGCAGAAGGCTCTGCCACATTGAAGACACCTGCAGACAGATCCACTCACAGACCTACTTGAGCTTGATTTTAGAAAAGCTAAGGGGAAAACAGCTGAAAGCAAAATGGCTCTAAAATCCCATTTTCCATCCACTCCCTCAGTTCTAATTCCTGCTCTGATATCAATAGTGGACATCGCTTCACCATATAAGGCATCCCAGAACAGAAAACACCTTCTAAACCTGAACCTTCAATCACATCTTATTCAGTTCTGATGGAATTCCGTATGTGACAGGTGATTCAATTAAGCTTTTATTCAATTAAAAGAGAAATTCACAGTTTAAAGAAGTCAACGGCTACGAGGGCAGGTACACAGTAAAAACATTCACTGCGAGTTACCTTGAAACAAACTTGAACCCCAGCCTGGAGTGCTATAGCAAACACACTTCTGCAGCTGAAAGAAAATCAACAACCTACAAACAAACCCGTTCAAAACCGCTCAAGAGTCAGTGTGGAAAAGGTCTGCTGAAAACGGCAGCTGCTCCTTCGTGGAGATGCACTTTCAGGAGATACTTTTGTAATTACATATAAAATTCCAGAGTGTCAACTGGTTGTTTCTAGTTTTACATATTTAACCCTTTAAAAAACATCTATGCTCTATTTTCCTTTATTGTGGGCACTCTCTTTTCAACTCCTCTAAGTTTCTCTCTCCTCTAGTATAAATCAAATACATAAGGAAACAGAAGTGTCTCTGCCTTTGGCAGTGGAAAGTCAGGACTAGATAATCTTTAAGGTCCATTCCAACCCCTTAATATTCTATAATTCTGTGATTTCCAGTGAGAACAGGTGAAGGACTCTCAGCAATCCCACTCAAAAGTAGTAAAAGAACAAGAATTTGCTACGTGGGCTGTAGCAACCTGGATAGAAGAGAAAGCAAACAGCGATGTCGGATGTAAGGAGGAAGCCGTAAACACAGAGAGGGGAAAGTGGAAGCCAAGCACTACCTAGATGTGGAAAAACAAAAGGCAGCAGAGGGAGAATGACACTCTTATTTCCTTAGACATGTAAGTTTGAGTTGACAGCAAAGATTTCCCCGAGATGCCCGTGGCTGCACTGCTTTTACACTTGCCAGTCAGTAAGTCCCCAGACCCACAGCACTTGAGGCGGGTTCCCCAAGTGTAGCTGGTGCCAACGCAGAGCTCAGCGCACCCCTAGCCACGGAGGGTTATTTTGCACCTCTAGCCACGGAGGCTGTTTGTGTTTAAATATAGTATGTTTTATCATTCACACTTGTCAGCAGTGGAAATTGTCATCTAAGCAGGAAAAGATGCTGTTGAAGAAACAGGAGGGGTTGGTTAGAAAGTAAAAATTATTTTGGCCGTGACAACTCCTCTCACTGCCCATTTTGAGGGTAAGGGATCACGCCACCCATCGCAAATTGCTGCCTGAGAGTCAGAAAAATCAATAGTAGGTAGGAAAGCCAACTTGCCAAGGCTACAGCCACTGCCAGCGGATTATTAATGCATCAGTCTGCATTCTTTAATGTTTCCTAAGAAGCAACTATGTTAACTGAAAAGGTGCGACGTGTCACCAGCCCTTCTCTTCTCTCCTCTTCATTTTCTCTCTATATTAAAATCTTGGCTACCAAAGAAAACAATCAAGTTTCACCTCATCTTTTCCCAGCTTTTCTGAAGTTCAGTTCCTGCTCTAGAGCAATATATACAGTCTAAGTACTACCCCTGACAAGCTGTTTGACAGCACTAAGTTGCACATCTATTTTACTCCCAGAGCTTTGGAGTTGGTAGGACTTAGATGGGAAATGGAGGCCAATTAAAATAAACACAGACAGTATCAATGAATTCTTCAGAAAGGCACAAGACAAGCAAAATGAAACACTACTGGCTTTTGCCCACAGTTAGAATTCAGCCCATCTCACAGGCTGAATGCTCTGGCTGAGGTCCAGAAAGACACTTAAGCACATGTCTTATTTTAAGCATGTGAGCAGTCTCATTGATTTTTCACTCATGCCAGTAAGAATATTCAATGCGCTTAAAGTTAAGCACATTGTTAAGTGCCTTCCTGGATCAAGGCCAGGCTATTTAGCCCTTGCAAGAGTTAGTCTAGAGAATATTTACCATTATTTTAACTTCTCAAGACTTTCTTTGAGATAAAGTTTTATGGTGTATGAAAATATTTCATTCATACCAGCAATGACTGGCTCACAGCAACCTTCAGGGACTAAGTATTCGTCCCCTTCCCACGTCTTCTAAAGCAGTAACTGGAAGGATTAAAGACCCATAAGCAAATATACCGATATAGAAAATTAGTTTTGAAAGGGAAGCCAACAGTCTTAATGATCTGTAGAGCAAAATGAGACCCTCAGTGAAAAGTTGACAGACATATTAATTTTCAGTGAAAACTAATAAAGTCATTTGCCAATACCCCATTCCAATACCAGGTCCTGTGCAGGAACTTTGAAAAGCAAGCTAATTGTTAACTGAAATTAATTATCACAATAAGTACACATTCAATTCCATTTTTCCTCCTTCCCTTTACATGAAGTTAAATACAAAATTCAAAGAAAGGCCCGTTAGTGCTTCCTCGAGATGATCTCACCACATCAGAGCACTTTAGAGATGAAAGGCACAACAAACACTTTGCTCTTTGCTACAACGAAACGATGCCATTTGCTCTGCTACAGACAATTGGATTTTTATCTGGTTGGCATTATCCAAGCTCAGTATTGTACCCTGAGTAAGAGCTAAAGAAAGGTGTTTAATAGCACAGCTAAGGAAACCTGTACTGGGTCACACTCATGCTCCCTCCACCCCAGCCATCCCTCTCCAGGAGCAAAAAAGGCAGTGCACAGGAGTCTGACCATTCCAGTGGGACCAGCCGGACACTACGACAACTGGCTCCTCTTTTATGAGCAGATGTACCTTTGTGCTTGAGTACTTGTTCCTTCCTGGAAAGTCTGAACTCAGTGGTGAAAGGACCAGATTGACAGGGGGATACATGAACAGAAAGGCAGTTTAACACCTGATCACCTCTGAAATCTCGGGGTTAACTCCCAGCTGTGTCACTCAAAGTGTCTCACACCAATGCAGCTCCACTGATTTCATTCCACCAAGTCCACACCTGATAGCAACTCCACTCTCAGCATCCAACATACCATTATAGAAGCTGGTGGACCACCCTCTGAGACCTCTAGAAAAAGGAACTAAGATGACAAAGGCAGTCTGCTGACAAAAAAGACACTTCCTAGGGGATTCTGCTCTAGAAATCCTCAATTTGAAATAAATAACCTCTTTATTTTAATATATAGTTATTTTACATATCTTGTTGCTGAGATCATTTGATGACATTTTCTCACCTTGCCATGCAGAGTCAGAGCAGAAGAACACAAAGTCCATGACACTGAGAAGGCTGAAGCTGGGAGACCATTCCATCCAGGAAGACCATTCCATCCAGCCTCCCTGCTCAGCAGGGTCAGCTCGAGCAGGTTGCTCAGGGCTCTGTTCAGCCAAGTTTTGGTATCTCCAAGGAGGAACACTCCACAAATTATATGGACAACCTGTTCCAGTGTTTGACCTCCCATGAAGTAAATGCATTCTAATGGAATTCCATGTATTTCAATTTGTGTCCATGGCATCTTGTCCTCTCACTGGGAATCACTGAGAAGAGTCTAGCTCTGGCCCCTGCACCCCCTGCCCTCCATCAGGCACTTACACACATTGACAAGATCCTTCCAAGCCTTCCCTCCTCTACAGTTCCTTCAGTCTCACCTCACGTGACACACCCCAATCCTTACTCCCTCCAGTGTGTCCATGTCTCTTGCACCAGGGATGCCGGGACAGGATATGTCCCTCCCCAGAGCTGAGCAGAGGGGAAGGATCACCACCTCCCTCGACCTCCTGGCAGTGCTCTGCCTGACACAGGTGCAGGACCCTGCATTTCTCTTTGCTGCACGTACAAGACTGCTGTGACACCATTTCTCCAGCCTGCCGAGGTCCCTCTGAAAGGGCAGCACAACCATCTGGAGCTGCTCCTCTGCACTTTGCATCACCTGCAAACCTGCTGAGGCTGCACTCCGTCCACAGCCAGGCAGGGAAGAAGAGGGTGGGCAGTAGTGGTCCCAGTACTGACCCCTGGGGTGTACCACTGCATCCTGCTTTGCTTTGAAACCCACAAATTAACAGGTATGTTCACAACACTGAAATCTATTGGTTTAACCAGTTCCTGTTTTTAAATTTAGATGGTTAAATTAGCATAATATTTTAACATATGCAAGAATTGAGTCTGGTTTTGAACAGTATCTGCTGGCTCAATTTGTCCTTAAAAAGTGAATTTCTTTCAAGAAAACTTCAGAAGTCACTTATGACTTTAGTGAGAGAGACAGACTTTTCATTTTGAGCTGCTTCAGTACGTAACTAACCCAAATAGTGGATTTTCTTAAGAAATCATTTCTGCAGACAAAATTGCCCCTTCACTTGAAGAATCGAGAGCAACAAGAAAGCTGTGTTCTAGAACTGGGATTACAGCCAGTTTATGATGGATAAACACTGAATGCTTATGGCATAATTATAATGTCACATTTGGCATTTGCTGCCAAAATCACAAAAAATATTCTTAAAATTATGCCCTAAATAGAATGGTGTTTAGTTTAGCTAAACTGAAAGCACATTCCAAGAAATGTGAAAAAACAAACACCATGATTCCAAATCTCAATTATGCATAATAAGGGCTTGTTTTAATAAAAGTATATTTAGTGGTTGAATAAAGTTTCTCAAAAAATAATTTTAAAGATAATGGAATCCTGATGTCCAAAAAAGTGTCACATGCAATTTCATCATTAACTCATGTAAACTAACCTCAAAATTAACCAAATGCAACTGTGATCAATATTGTGTCAATCTGAAAGTATCTGGGGTTTAAAGAGACAAAAATCAGACGCAAGGATGAGCAAAAATTTGGAACCCACAAACAGAATGGAGTTCTTGGCTACTGAAAGATCTGGAACAGTTACTCTGACAGGGAGAAGCCATGAGAATGAGAAGTTTTGATGGTATTTCCACATTTAGCAGGAAGAGAGTCAAGTGCATGAGGAATAAAGGGGGGATAGTTTGCTACCACTGCATGTAATTTACCTTTCTGTTGTTAAAGATGACATCCTCCACTTTTAGGCATCTTGAGGCACGAACTGTTCCACACACCTCTGAATTAATGTACACTGTCTAGTCATGGACTTGCAACTATGTACCTGGGAACTTTTGTAATGCAGAAACCAGCAATAAACAACCAAAACCCCAACCACATAAAATACAGACACTGTCAGATTCACCAACGTATTCTTGAAAAAGCTGTAATAGTTACTGAACAGTGAGACATAAAAAAGCCAGTTGTAAATAGTAGAGTTGGGCCGCAAAAGAAAAGGACATTTGAAACCAACTCTACTTTGCTGTGAAACAAAACTGTGGGGTTGTGGTTTCTTTTGGTTTGTTTGGTTTTGTCAAAAAAAAAAAAAAAAAAAAAAGAAAAAAAAAGAAAAAAAAAAAGTACTTGTACTATAAAGGTTTCCTCAATTAAGGCCAACCATCCTCTGCCTTGATGACCTAAAGGGCTCACTCAGTGAGAAACTCATCCAGTGGATAAAAATCTCTCCTTGACCAGCCAGGCAGAACTTCCCAGCCTGTGAAAACCAACCGCTGCAGCAGTTTTATCTGTCCTGCTGCAACATGTGACCACCTGTAGTACTTAACCAGAGAGGGAATGTGGTCTGGTTACCCAGTCTCACTGCGAATGAACTTCCAGGTATCCCAGAGCCAAAGACCCTTTTAATTGCAGTACAGACACCCTGTTGGGTGAGTGCATAATGTGAGCATGCACAAACCTGCCACTAGTGCTCAGTCATCCATCACAGCCCCAGAAGAAGGTGACAGGAATAAAAAGTGGCCTACATCAATCCCTTTTTATTATTTATTTTATTTAACATCTCTTAGCAGTAATAGTTATCACAAGTTGCAGTGGAAAAACTCATGAACTAAAAACAAAAATGGGGCTTAGGGGGGAAAAGGTGTCAGAGTGGAGAAGATGGGAGTTTTATTCCTCCAAACAACAACCCCTACCACGACAGCCTCGCTGGCTCCTTCTCCACTGACAGGAAATTTCTGTAAAAGAATCATGTGGTGCTGGAACACAAAACTGCAGAGGTTCATATATGAGACAGGCTAGAGGTCTGACATGGGACTAGCAAACAAAGTCAAAAGCCCAGTCCTCTCCTCTGCCTTCCAAATATTAAAATCTTAGAATGTGACAGAAACCTGTTGACTTTGACAGAGTTTAAATTATACCAACATGAAGCCAACATCTAATACTGGCAGAAAAATAAGAAGTGCAAGACTTCTCTGCTTCACAGAGTCTCCTAGAAGTTTTTATCTTCACAAAACCAGGCAGAAAATCCTAGAGGATCACAGAGGGGTAATGGATTTATGAGGTCTGAGAATCCTCAAACAAAGAAGCAGTTGAGGTAGTTGATTTTATTATTTTATCCCTGAAAGCCTAAGTAATAAAAAAGTAAAAAATAAAAATAAAGCACAGCAAGCACCTATTAGAAAAGCACAGTGTTAGTATTGTCCTTTAGGCATGTTTCCCTCCCCACCTCTGGAAAGTTGTCTGGCATTTGACATAATTGGGAGGAAGAATTTTCTCCCCTGGCCAAGTCAATTAACTGCATTGCATTTGTATCATCTGTCAGAACTGAATCTGCTCCCTCCTTCATGTCTGACACAAGCTTCCACACTACTCGACAGATCAAACAGGTTGTATAGAAATTACTGTGCTTTAAAGGGAAGTTCCATGGCTACGTCAAGTCAAAAGCTGCAAGACAAGAGGAGAGTGATTATTCTATCAGTACATGCTACACTCCCCTGGAACATTGAAATACAGCCTAACTTTGTACTGAAGTGTAACCTCTTTCATGCAATTTGCTATTTCATTATGAAACTCCTTTGGACTTCAATCATCAGAAACATCTGTAGAAAATTAAAGCAGGTCTTTTTCCTGCTCTGTGTTCTTGAACAGCTTAATTTCTCATATTATTAAGATATAAAAGCTCCTTGCTGTAACAAGAAATTTAAGAAATAGTGTGAGCCACTGCTTTAACACACTGCCATAAACAGGTATATGCATGTTTATGCACTAAACGTTATAACCAAGCTTTTCATCCTAAGACTACATAAAATATTAGTGCTCTATGAAACACCATTCAGTGTAATGTCACTAGATTACATGGCATGCCACTCTTTGGCATCATAAGTCAATTGCCAGATACCATCACGTTTTATGGTCATTATAACTCAGGCCCAAACCCATTTCCCATTAGCTCCAATTTAATGTTTGTTGTACATCAATGGATAAACCTCCTGATTAAAGGCAGCAGAGGAGAGAAAGGTAACACAGACCATGTGCTTAATGCAGTTTTGCAGTTAAAACGTAATGAACACAAAGCAGCATGGTGGGTAATGCAGGCACTGAAAACACTTCTCTGTTGAAATGCCTTTCCTCGTGATTTACTGTTAAAAGCAACTCAACCAGTAATGCAGCTCTCCCAGAGGGCAGCCAGGAACTGGGAGCACTCACTGGCTGCATAACTGGGAAACAACGTCAGGGTCTCTGTGGATTTACACTCCATAGATTTTAAGTCCCTGAACAGCACTGGAGAGCACATCACAGAGGAAAAAGTCTCTTTTATTTGGGCATGCACCTATCCTGAAGTAAAGCACCAAAGGCACTTGGACACTGTCGAGAAAGGGCGTTGGGTGCACTAAAATCTCCTTCCTACCAGAATCAAGCTGATAGCTTGTATTGAGCTGCTCGAGCAGTGCCTCACGTCTGACAGGCTGCTGATGTGATTGAGGGGCAGAGAGCCCGGGGCTGCATTGATCTCTCAGCAGCAGGGCGAGCACTCCACGGAGATCACTTTGAAGTAGCTCCATACAAGTATTGCATTATCTGCTGCACGAGCACTGGGGAGGTTTTCAAAGCCTTAAATAATATTATGGCTCATAAATCTACTAAGGGCTAACGTGATGCCCTTTGTGACTGAGAACTTCTTGTACTATAAAGGTTTTACCAATTGGAGCCATGGAAGAGCAAAAGCCACAGGGGAAGCAGAGCTGGCTCTTCCCAGACCACCTCTGTGCTACTCCAACACAGGCTGGAGCACACGTGAGCCTGCGCTGCCCTAGAGGCCATCTCAAGTGCAGTCCCCACACACACTTCACCATGACTTTGACATGATTTTCCTATAACTCTTTGTGGAGGTTAAAGCTGTATCAATGCAAATTCCTCATTTTTTGTACAACAAACATTCAATTTTTCCAAGGAAAATAATTTGGTAGTATTTCCACAGGAATCCTCTAGGTCTTCCGAGTTAGCTATTCTCAGAACCGTCATCAGAACTATTATCCCTCAACTCCCCTAGAGTACAAAATTTCCCACTTTATGCTCTGTCCATTTAATGCACTGCCACTGAAAATATTCTACACTGACCTTTGGATTTAACCAATACTGATCTCAAATTTCTTTACCCCAAGAACTAAAATTTCTTCACCCCAAGAGCTAACACACCCCTCAGTGACACACCCCAGTGAAAAGCTCAAGCTCACCTTTATATATACAACAAAAGTAGGCAGGTTTGGGTTTTTTTAAAGTACCACATTCAAATTAGTTTTCTTTGGTGCTACACCAAAAATATTTAAGCATGATTTACACTGATAGATCTCAAGAAATAAGTGTACATGGGGATTCATAATCCAAAGAGGTATTTTCCCTGCAGGGATCTCATTTTATCCCACTGATACTCAACAACTTTCATCTATGATTTGAAAGAAAATATAAAAGTCACCCCTTGCAGAATGTACATCTGTCCAAAAATCTGAAGGGGCTGGAAAAACAGATAAATGATTCAGGCCAATCTGTAGCACTCATTAACATGGACTTTTTCCAACTAGAGACAGCTTAATAGCAAAGGTCACACAGCCAGGAGCAAAGAACAGGTCACACAAACACAGCATCACAAATTAATTAATACTGGAAACAACACAGATAATGGTGACCAACTTACAAAACCTGAGCTCTGGTACTTCTGGAGGTAAAGAGATGGGTACAGACACAAAGTAATACCGAGCAGGGGAATTCAGAATTCACCCTGGTGTTCTGCAGTGAGTTCTCTGACCATTACCGTCTCTCTTCTGGGGCAAAACACTGAGCTTCAGCTGAAACACAGCTTGCTGAAAGAACCACTGCACTGCCAGGCCTACAAAGCACCTACTAATACACCAGCAATAACAACAAGGAGTTATCACGCTGTAAATGTAAAATGATCCATGACAATATCTGCATACACACATATGCATGCACAAACATACACATCAATAAAATCATTCCAGTAGAAATGACAGCTTTCCTGGGTGCACAGATCATCCCCCCTCAAAGCAGTTATTCCTGATGCCCTAAGTCCTACCCTCTTCTTGGAAGAATTAATGGTACCACTGCAGGTAGTACCATTGCCAGGAAGCAGAGAGTTTTGGGGAACTCTCATCCATCCCTACGTTTACACTCACTACGTGGCAGCTTTTCTTCTGGAAGCACCCAAGCCTTTTATCAGAGGAAAAGCAAAACTTTTGAAAACCGCTCATTAAGAGAGAATGTCATCAGTGAATTCATGTATGGGTTGGAGAAAAGGGGGAGGAAAAGAAGGTGAAGAGAATCAAGGAACATGCATGCTTATTTTAGATGTCACTTTTCTATTACTTCAAGAAATTCTGCTAAATTTAGCATGTCTTCTGAATGTTTTTTGTTTAGGGGTTTGGGTTTTTTTACATCAGAACTATTTTTAAGCCTATCCTTTATTTGTATTTCTTGCTTTTCATATTGTTTTTGCTTTCTTAAGGAAACTGGCAGCTGAAATGGTGTTCTAAAAACAAGTCACAAACATTTAGCAGTGTTGCCATTTCAAACACCAGGCTCAGCTGAAACTGCCGTGTGGTAAGACGATGCTGTTTCAGCTGCTGGAGCCCTCAAAGGACAAAAAAAATGCTGAATAAAACCAAAATATAAGTCATGAGTCAACAAAAACTCCGGGATTTGTTGCAAATAACATCCTTCAAAGCAGCCCAAAATAGAGGATGCACTGCTCTTTGTGAACACCAGCAGCCTGTGTTATCACCTCCACACACCCACTCCAGCTTCTGTGGTTCTCTCTACTGGAAGTAGCAAGTACTTCCCAGAACCTAGTGCTGATATTTCCATTTTTCAGATAATGAACCCAAGCACCAATGGGAGAATGAAGAAGAAAAGAAAAAAAAAAAAAGGGAAAAAGGACAGCTTCATAAGGAGCTTGGATGTATGACTACCACAGATTTCAGCAATACGACCGTACCACAGAACCAATGCACACGTGCGTGAGGAAGGCATGAAAGGGACCCACACCTGAGTATTGCAATCTCATAGACTGGCTAGCCCCATTCATAAAGTATTTTTCTAAGGGGATTAAAAATAGCATTAAAAGAAAATACATTGATTTCCTTTTCTTTTTCTGATCTTAAATTCCCAAGGCAGACAGCCTGTAAAACCTGCTGCTGTAATACAAATGGCAGCTGATCTGAGCAGAGAGCTCCAGGCAGGTTTTCAGCATTTGTTTCGAAATGCAGGAACATCAACCAGCAGCCAACAGGTCCCAGAACAGCCAAATGCTTACGAACTCAAGGATGAACAGCCTGCAGCCCCAGCACACAGCTCCATTGCCCACTCTCTGTCCTACAGGTAGCTGCATTCCTTTGCTCCATTTCCAAACATCCCTGAGCCATGGGAGCACACTCCTCAATTTTATGGAAGTGCCTGTGAGCACACACAGTTCATCCACTGTGTTGCAAAAGAAATTAGTACCCACCCAGACTGCCTGAGGGTAGGTACATTAAAGGCATTTCTGTAAGGCCTAATCCTATTCCCACTGAAGCCACTACAAATTCCACTGCCAGGGCCAGGAGCAGAACTGGACCTATGGTGAGCTTTCATTTATTTTTAAACCTACCACCCTCAGAATCCAAAGAAGTTCAATGGGAATTTTTCAGAATAGTGTTTTGACACTAGAGCCAAAAACAAATCAGGGAATATGTGAACTTCGTACAGCTCTTTGGAGAAGGCAGGGAAGGAGTCTGGAGGTTTTAACTGTGAGAACTCATGAAAATGGTGAGAGGGCAGCTGCACTGAGCTATCCTTGCTGTCATCTCCAGGGTCTGTTATGACACTACTGATTGCTCAGGTGTTTGTAGCATTGGTCAATACCAGCTTTGTATGTTCTTCTGCTAGTCCATGTTTTTCCAAGCACATTTAAGGTTTGGATAAATTGAGTAAACACAGCAGACCTAAAAAAAAAAATCTATAGATGACCTCCAGGGGAGCAAAAAAAGAGAGAGAAGGAATACCTTCAAAATACAAAATTAGTAACTTCAGTGACTGCTCTCAGACAAAAGCCAAAAGATCAAGAAGGATCCTATGGCCTGAAGTGCTCAAGGCAAGGGACTCAGGCACAGCAGACTCCTGAAGGCAAACTCCCCATTGTACTCACACCTTCACAACAATACTTGCCTCACTACTGGTGAGAAAAAGAGCAGGATGCACCTACACCATGGAATAAGGGAAAAAAAACCCCCAGCAAGATATGGTTTCCATATTTCAGACTGCTTCCAGACTCTATCTGTGGGAGTTTTCATTCCAAAATTGACTGTGTGCTGAAGAGAGTCTGGAACAGCAGAGCCTTTATGTTTCCAAGTTTTGAGATGGCCTCAGAGTGCAAGATCTCTTCTCTCTCATTTCTGGAATACTTTTTGACAATTAGTAGAATCAATGACTACAGAGTAAGAAGTCTGCCCAATCCATCAGGGTCTAAATGTGAAAAGAAGGGGAAGAGAGAGAGAACCTTCTAATGACAGGAAGGGGAGAAGAGGTGTAGATTTTTTTTTGCTTTATTCAGGAGCATTTCCTCATGACTTCTGGAAGAGAGTCAGGAAATAAAGGTTGCAGCCAGCACTCACCTCCTGCATCTTTTTAAGGGAGAACTAGACAAATGCAGCAGTAGCAAATAAAGGAAAACATAAGTAACTTTCTCTGTGAAAGGCAGACACTACCCCAGTACAGAGAGCTGGCACAAAACCAAGGTGTAGAGGCTGCTTGGTAAATTCTCAATAAATATTAAAAACAAAAGTATGCTGATACCTGCATTTTTTCCAAAGTTGATGGAAAAATTAAAGCATGGGTCGATGGTCCTGAGAACAGAGGAGTCAGTAAGATTCCCAGGTTTCAGGGAAAGAACAAAGAGATGGAGAAACTATTATCTTGAATCTCAATTAATGTCAACAGATTCCAGAGACAAGAGAAAAGCGCCTGCACTGGAGCCAGGACCACAGGACCTTTTCCATCTTTCCAGAAAGGCTCACCCAGCTTTTAGAAAGGAGAGGGCAGAGGTGCCTGGAACCTTGTCTAGTGGAATAATGCCAGTAAGACATGGGACCTCCTCTTTGTACAGGTTTCACCCTCTTCTCTCTCCTCATTACAGGTACATCCCTTGTTCCTATCGAGTCCACAAGGACAGAGGAGAAGGAAAGAAAAGAGGCCACTTTGTTTTCCACAGAAGGTATCCTCATGCTCTCTGGTTTTATATATATATATATATATTCCCCCCCCCCCCCATGTATATATACTCCTCTGCAGGGGAATAGTGGAGACCAAGTGCACAACCACCACCTGATACCAGTAGGGTGTTAAAGAGCATGGAAAATATGCTCACCTTAAGCATCATCTTAGAAGAAACACCACGAGGACAACAGCTGACTGAATCCCTAAGCAAAAAAACCTACCCCTGCAACAAATTTTGATTAATGTGGTCCTTAAAAACAGTGATTAATTTTCTTTAATTTTTTTTTTCCTAGTAGAAATTTTTAAAATACAGAATAACAGAATCACTTCCAGGACAAAAGTAACCAAGCATGTAGCAAGTGTATTACATCAACTTCAATAATAAATCTAACCTACTAATATTTTCAACACTGTATTTGTTCTCACACACTTTTGAATTATTCCAACACTATTTTAAACAAATCCTTTCACTGAAGAAAACACCAATATATCAAAACTATATTTTTAAACTAATGAGTTTCCTTTTTAGCAAAGCAATTACTTTAAGTACTGAAAAAGTTTCCATGGCACCCTCCACTTTCAACTAACAAATATCAGCAATAGCTGGATTTAAAACAAACAAACTGAAACCCCCAAATCAGCACCATTTGACTCAAGGAAAAACATTAAATGTTTTCAAGCAGAAGCATTGAAAAACTTATTCTTACTGAAAGAGAAAAGTATGTACGCACACCTGCTTTTCTATCAATCTAAGCAGGAAACCATTTCACTGCTGCATCATAAGTAGAAGAAAAGTGCTTATTAAAACATTAATCACAGTCCATTATATTCTGACTCCATGCCAGAAGTTCCCATTACATCACTGAAAATATCTATTAACCAAAACCTGATTCTGACAAGTTACAGAAGTGTAGTGTTTAGGATTTAGTAATGTAAAAGTCAGTTTTAGAAGAACAGTTACACAATTGATTTTGCAGTGGCAAGCAACTATAATTAATTGTTTTTGTGACATTTATTACTGCAGTGGGGTTGATTTAACTGGTGTTTCTACTGTAAAATTATTAAAAAATTATTTCAAACTTCATCTGCTTTTATTAAACACATTTATTGTGAAGGTATTTAATACCCAGGGCTGGCTAGACAATTTTAAAATGTGCTGGATATACCAGTACAAGTAAAACTGTATTGTCTTGTGTAAATATGGGCCTTGTTTAGAACTATGTCTCACAGGAAATTATGCCAAATGAAAACCATCTCCCCTTCTCCTCTCCCACTGAAAAGGATTTATGTTTTTACATTTAATACCAGTTAAAGAAACAAAAATATGGTGGCGTTACCTTCAAGCCTGAGCAATAGTTCAGCTGTGAAGTCCTATTATGTTCAAACCTCTGTTTTGTTATTAGAAACATGCCCTAACTCAAATGCTTCAATTTGGAAGAGGGAGAAGTGAGCAACTCAACTCTTTCTGGAAGCCTGGCACTACATGCCTTGTTTACCTAGAATAGTTTTCAACTAACTACTAGCAAGGCTTTAAAACCAAAGCCATGAAATTGGTTCCTACATGTGTGTACATAATCTCCAGCCAATCATTTGGAAAGTACCAAGTGGGTACTTTCCTCAACCCTCTGTAAGTAGCACCACTAAAAAAAAATAATTCAGAAATAGCTATAGAGCATGCCAGGAAACACATATTTGTTTTGCCCCCTTGAGCCAACACAGAGTCTCTAACTACAAAAGCCACCTGAGGTAATAACCTTTAACCTGTCCTTGGACATCTTCCAATTTCAAAGATTCAAAGAGCTTCAGCTGAGGCACTTTCAGGGTCCCCCTCCATGTCCAACCACTCCTTTCCGTGCAGCAGCTCAGGTCTCAGTTACTCCTGAAATCTCTGCTGCTCCACCAAGCACGATGGCACTCAGGGGACACATGCACAAGCTGCTGGAATGGAAGGAGCTAGAAACTCCCATTTCTGTGGGTGCAGAAGACTCGGTTGTTTGGGGTTGGTTTTTTTTTAAGGAAACTAGGAAAAATAAGGAAGTAAACACACGTGATGGGGTACATCATTAACTCTTAAGAAAAGTTCTCTGGTTCCACTTTTTCAAGAAGTTCCTCCAGTGTGATCTAATCTGAGGGTCCACAGGGTCATTATCAAAATAAGAAAACAAAGACCACCAGCCTAACCCTTAAAAATCTTGTCATCCATCATTAGCATGTGAGATCCATTATCAGGAGTGAGAGCAGTTGCATACATAGGATCAAATTCACCAATGGAATTACTGACTTTGGCAACTGACATGCTCCTCCAGGAAGAGATCCCTCACTCCTACCACTCTTCAGAGAAGCTTTAAACATTACTGACTCCTGCAACAGAGCCATCTGAAGTGGGTTAAAGAATCACAAACTGCTTGAAAAGCTGCAGAAAGCTTCAAGCAAGAAACCACCTGTGCTTCCCTCTGCCATTTAAGGAAACTCGTAACTCACCTTTTCAGCCATTTGGTACCTGAACAAACAATTTTCATTCAGAAGGCAGCTTTATAACTATATTTGTCAGTGTCAGAGTCAAGATAATGCATCATTCCTAGCTTTATTTTCCTCTTAGGGGTTTACTTTGCTGACTGTCTCAGGCTAAATATTTTCATTTTACATAACCCCCCCTTCTTGAAACAACTGCTGAAGTGCTTAGAAAGCCTCTCTCTCTCTCTCTCTCTCTCTCTCTCTCTCTCTCTCTCTCTCTCTCTCTCTCTTTTCATACTTCCTTCTTGAATTTTTATTGCTATGGCTTTTTACAAATGCTTCAGAGGGCACATTTACATAGGATGCCCATCACCTTTCTACTTCAGCTGCATCTGAGACTAAATAAATAGTTTAAAAGACTAGTGCATCCAAACAGACCCTTCAGGAAAACATGGCAGGGATTGCCTCGGCTGCTGCCCCAGGCAGCTGTGCCACCTCTCCTGACAGCCAAGCACAGAGCAGGAGAGATGAGGAAGAGGAGGAGCTCAGCAAGGGGCTTCGATGAGCTCCCACTTTCCATCAGGCAGACTCTGCTCCACATGACTCAAGTGTTCCTGCCTCTGCACTCTACACTGGGCTTAAAGAAGGCATTTAGGGGCTCTGTCCCAAGAAGAACTACAAAACCTGGAGGACACTGAGGCCCTGCTGTTGCTGAAGTGAGAGATAAGCAGGAAAGATCACTCCTGCATGTGCAAAATGTATGATTTTTCTTGTGGCAACTACACAGTTCCCAACACAATTATCCATATGGCTGAGGAGTCAGAGAAAGACTCAAAAAGAACAACATGATGAAATGCGGGAGAAGCAAGGAAGGAAAAATACAAAGAAAAACAAAATACTGAACACAAAAATTACTGACTTCAAATTTACCACGTAATTTCAGAGACGCAACGGAAGTTTAAAACTTCTACCAAAATACAGCAGCTAAGGAGGAAAGTCTGTGGACATACAAAGTCACAGGAGATCCAGACATCAATTGCAGTATCAATGCAGGGGATGGAGGGAAGCATGAAAGCAAGGAAAGGCCTTCAGTAACAGATAGAAACTGTCACAGATGATCAGGTCTTTTTAAGTGGCTAGAAGTAACAAGGCTTTGATTTGGTGAGACACAAAGAGCACAGAAAATAGGGCATTTGGCCCACACAACTGCTAGATGCCTCCTGACACATTATAATCCATCAGCAGACAGCTTTGCCTGACACCTTCCAGCTGCCCACTTAGCAGCACTGCCTCTACACCTGCAGAGACAAGTCAGGGTTTGCCTCCTACAAATTCTCAACAAGAAAGCCAACATTACCATCCTGTTTTTTGAAGTAATTTTAAATATTTACTGCTTGATCCCATTGTACAGTTTGCAGACAAATCTCTGTTCTGTATGTTAAAAGCTCTGAAATTTTTTTCCCTCTTCATATTGTAAGTATTTTAATAAATGCATGATTTAGTATTCAGCAATCCCACACTACAGAAAGACTGTTCTGGAATAAATGGTATAATTACATTTCCTACAGTGACCTTGTAATCTCTCGAGTATTTATTCTAGACTAAACAGCCTTACTCAGCTGCCCTGTGTCTGATTGTCGATGAAAGAAGCTTGTTTGACAACTGCTTCGAGCAGAAACATATTTTTTCCATGATTGCACGAAAAAGTAAAAAACCATTACCAGAGCAGTATTCCGAGCACAGAGACTCGTGTTAGATCCATGAGTTAATTTGGAAGCCAAACGCCAACAAAAACAACCACGATGGACATTCTGCTGTCACGGCCAGCTTTGGAGGTTAATTTAGTGGCACATACACAACTACAGCCAGCTTTACATATAACAAACTACGTGGTGTATGCAGTTTCTTCCTTCTTTGTTTCTTTATATATTTTCCATATTCTCTGCTTTTATAACCCTCCCGGGACCTTTAACAGTTCCAGAACCCACACTATACCCACAGGTGGGCGGGCAGGAAGCAAAGCTCTCCATTTCATAAGCAGTCCACTTTTAATATATTCAATTGCTAATGACCTTGACAGAAGAGCTCGATGCAAAACACCATATTCTACGGGGTGTCGTTTGAAATGTTCATAGGCGTTTTTGCCAGAAAGCTGATTTCTTAAACAGGAAGATTTCAGACTTACTGAAGGCTGCACTCCTTGACTTCTATTCAGCTGGAAAAATTGGTGCTAATCTCCCTTCCCTATATTAAATATGCATCCTTTCACAATTCTAAAACGAAACCTGCAGGATTTCTGTGGTACCCTAAAGAAATCTCAGACAGTTTTTATATCAAATGAGACTAAGAACAGAAACACAATTCTGTTGCCTTGTTCCCTCCTATCTTGAAAGAGACAGCACACTTGGCCATATTTACTATTCCAAAAAGGGTATTCAAAGAGTACTTGTTTTGCCATTCACGGGTTTTTATTCAATTATTCATGATAAAATGATCAAAAAATAAAATGCTGCATGAAAACGTAGCTGTGTCTTTAAAGCAATAATTACTCCTTACCTGCCAATTCTCATTCATTAGGTACCTGATTCAAAATGCTTTGCAGCAGACAGAAATCTCTCTACTGAGGATCAGGCCCTGCAACAGGAGACTCTGGGAAATTCAGACCATATGCCTTGGTAGCCAAGAGAACTCCTGCAAGGAGTGCAGCCTTCTATGTGCCCACCAAAGCAAGTCAAGCTTTCCTTGCTCTTACTCAATCTTTTGACTCTGACTACTGAGCTTATTGAGAGACTAGATTCCATTAAAAGGAGCAGAATGAATTCAGTGTTCAAAACCAATGGGCCAAAGCAGATCAAATCAGCCCTTCATTTGCGGCTTTTCTCCTTTTCCAAGATTCAAGAAGTATCTGCATACCCCAGTGACAGAGCAGATGTGAAAAATCACCTGCTATGACTTTTGAAGCCCAGCGGCCGTCACCCATTCAAAATCAATTCTCGGTTATTTCACTGTCTTGCACCCTACACAGACACTGGGAGGGTTCTAACAGAAGCTAATCCAGCCAAAGACCAGCTCAACTGTGCTGTAAGAATAGTCTGGAGACCATCCTGACTATCGCCTCACTTAAAAAAAAAATAAAATCACAGTGATTGACAGCAAAGAAGTTACACGAGTCATTTCTAGATTAAGTGCCAGAACTCTACATGTGTTTCAAATTACACTACAACACTGTACAACAAAGAAATATGCAGAAATTTTCCACTTGAAGTGAAGGTTAAAAATTAAACACTAACAAAGCTCTAACAGATATGAAATCCAACCTCATCTTAATGTGAAATTTAAAATGCCTGAGCTGTCCTACACTAGGAAAGAAGGAATGAATCAATCCAGTTGTTCATAATAAAAAGCACAGTGGGCTAAAACATGTTCATTTTATGTACAGATTTTCACAGCACTCCCATTCTGCTTCAGTACTTACCCTCAGCTCTTGAACTGACATTTTGTTTAGATTTAACTTTTAATTTATCAAAGTATATTACCTATCCTCATTAGATTAGTGTTCACTATTCAACTTCATTTTCTGCATCTTCTTTAAACAAAGCACCAATTAACTGGAGTGCTCCTAACAATGTGGTTATACATGAAAACAAGTGGATAGATCAAAGAGAAGTCACATTTTGCCCTAAAGAAAAGATTTTTGGAGGAAACCTGATTTTTTATATCTATATATACATTTCCCCCCACGCCCCCCCACTTGCATCTCTCCAAAGTAAAGTAGGCAAACACAATTTTATTTTAAGCAGTCCAGGTTTGACTTGATTACAAGGTCAGCTGCAAACAGAAATTTGTAATCTTACTTGTAAATTCCCTCTATTTTATGTGAATGGTGAGGATATGACTGGCACTATGTTAAGAGTATGATCCACTTTGGTTTACTGGTTCTAAACTTTGAGACATTAAGTTCTTGTATCTTTATTCAAAATGTTAATCACAGATGTGGATTTTCAATTGATAATTTTTAAGTAGCTTGTGTATAGCTCTTCACATAAAAATGCAAATGGCTGTAAAATTTGGTAGCTGCTGTGTGGCCAACTCTTGTTAGACATACAGACTTACAATCACTGCCAAGAATGTCTTTACATATTTCAGGACCTCAAAGAAACATCATTTTGATCCTCATGGGTTTTTTTTTGTTTTGTTTTTTCTTTAAAATCAAAACCACATATCAAACATACATTTTTAAAGCAGCACACTACTTTCCATCCCCATCCCTGGTTATTCTTTCACTACTTGGCATGTCAGTTTGTTATATTTTTCATTTCTTTTGTTTTGCAGTCAGAAAAATGCAGACCTCCAACCACACAAATTCGGTGTGCTCAGCTAAAACATCAGGAAGAAAAAAAAAACAAGAAAAGGAAAAAAGACAGGCCATTTTTGCCTGTCTAAGAAAACCTCCACGTAATGGCAGCAAGTGCCCAGGCATCCAGGTGTTGCTCACGTTCTCTCTCAGCCACACCCCTCTGCTCCCCAAAAGTCTTGCAAGAGCTTTGGCAATTCAACAGATTTGCACCAGTTTGAACCAAAAGCTGACACTTTCCACGATAGCCAAACCACACCAAACTAGTAGTTTCTGGCAACAGCAGAAGTGTCAGTAGAGCCCTTGATAAGATAGAGCTCTCTCTCTCTCTCTCTCTCTGTTTCTCCCTCCAAACACGTCAATGGATTGCCCTCAGCTCCATCCAGAAACCAACCATTTCCCAATGCACATCCCTGAACACTTCAGTAATTTAAAGCAGTGACCAAGTCACACAAATCCAGGGCTATTACTCTTCCTGGAGGGACAGGCAGCTGCAGAACCTGCCCCCAGGATGGATATGTTACAGCGATCCAAGAACCCCCTTTTCTCCAAGGGCAGCACCACATGTTTGGGAGATGCTCTCACACGTCTTCTCCCCTTTTCCAAGTCACGTTTCCATTTGACAGCTGGGACAGGCATGAGCTGGTCCTCGAACAACCAAAGTGACCTTTACCAGGGGGCTGAAGGACACAAACCCCTACACATTACAGCAATCATTTGTGTTGGAGGGGAAAAAAAAAAAAAAAATCTAATTCTTCAAAATTCTCAGACTTCCAACACGCTAAAAAAAATGCGTAAGAATGTTAATGATTTTCTGCAGTACTTAAAAAAAAAAAAAAAAAAAAAGAAAATTTACATGCCCAGGGGAAACCGAAAACAAATTTCTAAGAACAATTTGAACATAAATTTCCTTTTTTGCAAAACATGCAAACTCCACACAGAAAAGCAGTGGAAAAATGCAGAATCAAGTTTATGGCCTGCTCACAAAGTGTTTTGTAAAGCCTAATAAGCAAATAATACAAGTCATCTTAAAAAGTGGGGGGTTTTTAATTATAAAAGATCCCTTACAAATGTTCTACGTGATCCCTTAAGGATTCACCCTTTTTCTTACTCTGCTAAAAACCTTCTTGCCAGCTTTGTCCTTCATTACAGCAGTTCACTAAGAAAAAGAAAAAAATACTGAAACCTAAAGCAAGTCTTGCAGAAGGTAAGAGATTAAGGAATATTCAAAAAACCCATTCTACTGAGTGTTTTGATGCTAAAAAACCATATCTTAAAAAAAGTCATAAATTACATTACCAGAAGTCACCAAGTTGACAGTGCCTTTGCAGTAATTCTGGCTCCAGAAACTCAGATAACAGCCTGCACATTTGAGGGAACTGTTTAGCAGCAATAAATAGCCAGACTGCAAAATTATTAACAGGAAAATGAAGAGGGAGAAACTAAAATAAAATAAAATTGAATATATTTAGAATCATAGAATGATTTGGGTTGGAAGGGACATTAATGATTATTAAGTTCCAGTCCCTCAGCCACGGGTAGGGATGCCACCCACTAGGCCAGGTGGCTCAGAGCCCTGTCCAGCCTGGCCTTTTATACATGCAAATGAACAGGAAACTAAAAATCTTTAGCTGGAGAGGTTTACATTGTGCCCAGCTCTTCTGCCTCACCCAGGCAGCTGTATGCAGCTGCCTGAAAATCCCCAAAAGCAGGGACAGAGGCACATTAGTTAAGCATTCATCGCCAACAGGAAATGCGCATGAGTTCACATAAACACAGAAACACAAGTATATAAACCAACAGCCCTGAATGGTTTAAGGTATTTCAGACACCCCACGGAATAGGGCTAGAGCTGGAACCCACAGCATCGATCTATTTGTTTTGGAATGGCAAACACCCTCAGGACTCAGAAGAATTCTTCTGGTGGGCACCACCAACCAACCCACCCGTGAGCCTCCCCTTGCTGCTGCAGCCACCTCACACCCTGGTGCTCCCAACTCCTTCATCACCTCCAGAGCCAAGCCCAACAACCCAGGGTGTTCCTGCTCACACGAGTAAAATGACACGTTTCAAAGGGTCTCCAAGAAAACACATGGCATTGTTTGCAAACCCCATCCCGAATACACTCCCACAGGGACTTCTGTGACACAACCACGGGATTTAAAGGATTCTGTTTTGCAAAATGTTGGGCTGCCCCAGAATTGGTGTCACAGCCATTAAATGCAAGGGACATGGATCACACAGTGTTCTTGATGGATTTGGACACCAGCACTCATGGGGCCACAGGCAAAGGGACAGGGAGTGGGAATCCTCCCTGCACAAGTCATCTTTTTCTCATATGTGAATGAGGCTGAGGGGGCCTCAAAGTTTCCCTCATGCTGGAGGTCCCTCACAGCTGTGCTCCACCCAAACAGGTGGTGAAGGCTGAACCAGGCTCTGCCCAAGTTTAAGCTGCTAATTAATACTTGGTCACAGAAGCTGGATACCAGATCATAAAAATTACAGGCATCAGGAGGACACAAAAACAGTAAAAATGAAGACAATCTCAATTCCAGGCAGCGTTGAGTTTCCTGAAGAACCATTAGGTTGCTTATTTACCTTACTATGTCTATCTACCTCTGGCATTTCCTGGATGAGATACAACTGCTCCCATGCCAGTGAACTAGGTGGGATTCCTGTTTGGATTTCAGTGGTCTCCAAAACTGCACACTAAATTGCCCCAACTTTGTTCAGTACTTTGTGGCTTCAGTTTTCCCATCTTGCACAGTCAAATGTAAACTGTTATTTTTTTAAACTCTTTCTTGCCTTGCCAGTCTGCACGTTCGTTCTGCCATGAAGTTCTCCAGGCACTGAAAGTGCTGGTGAGCTCGAAATTAGGCCATGGTGAGCTGGGTGACACTACCCCAGTAGCCACACGTTTTCAGGTGGCATCTCAGCTACGAGCACGTCTCTAGAGAGCAGACACGTCACTTCTGGGCTTCCTAACCTCCCTTACCCGGGCACAGAAGGCTTCCAAACTCCCTTCCAAACATGGGTGCACACCACGATGCTGCCGAGCTGCTGCACCAGCCCTGCATTGTATTTTTTGACAAAGTTAAGCTCTGTGCTTCATTTCTCACAAACACAGTTTGACTGTAGACAGCAGCCAACAAGTAAATCTACCCTTTTCCATGGCAAACAGCCCAACTTTAATATTTTTACTGGCTTACAGCTGGGTAAATTAAGCCCCAGATTTTTATTTATTTATTTTTTAATACCGTGCAACTGAAAATGAACAGCTACTTCACTACGACTGCCAAGGACAACCTTAAAAACACTAATGCAATCCAGTCCAGCTCTCAATAGATCTATAAAGGCTAGAGGAGCAAAAATTTCAGCTTATCCACCCAAACAAAATCTTGGTTGGGCAGGAAGTCTAATATTTCGTTAAGATCCTTAAAAAAAAAAAAAAAGGAAAAAAAGATCCCTGGCAATCTGAAGATGGTAACAGTCCCAGCTATAATGCCATGAAATGGGAATTAAAATGCACTGTTTTACTCACCCCAGCCTTCCCAGCATTTCAAGCTCTGGAACTTGTGGTCCATATGTCTCCACTTGCAGAGGCTGATACTCATACAAAGTTTCCTCTAACTTTTGAATGGGAGCTAATGAAATATGCTGACCCTGTTGGGAAAAAAAAAAAAGTAAAAAATTTCTACTTACCAGGTCAAGGGTTTGTTTTAACTTTTTTTAAAAGCAATGCAAGAACAAGCATTAACTTGGTCCAGACAATCACCAACCCATGAAGAACATGCTGTCTACGATGTCACTCATTCCTTCCTGATTTACATATTTTCCTGGGACGTACAGGCTGGAAGTGATGTTTCATTAGCTGTAACTGTTTGGACAAGGTAGAAGGAAGGAGGGAAGTTTTATTGAGGGTGAGTTTACCATTAGAGAGTGCAGCTGCTTCCAGTGTCACTAGTAAAACTATTATTAGGTACAAATTTCATTTATCAGAAGTACTATCAAACCAATGTCTCTGAGCAACCCTACTTGATTCTGTAATCAATGATTTCCTGAAAGCCCTAATTAGGAAGGGAAGCCACTTTCTCTCCACTTTGTAAGCTCCCCTACATAATGGCTCTCAAGACAGACTTTTACAGAGCAATACAATTAATTCATTCAGCAAATTCCCATTTGTTTAATAACTAAAAATACAGAAACACACAAACATTAAACTTTCATTCCAGATGGTACTTTTTGCAAGCCCTTCAGACCACTGAGAAATAGCAAGACATTTCCACAGCCCTCCCCTCCAAGTCCCTATCACTCCGAGCTCTCACAAAACAGGAGACTTGTGGCTGGGAAGGAGGGGTCAGGAGAATATGAGATAGAGCCAAAGTTAACAGATGTTGCTGCGTGACATTCTACACTGATTTGTTGATCTTTCACACAGTTTCAATTTTCTACTGTATTCTATGGTGCTCACAAAAATTAGCAGCAGCAGCAAAAAGACAGAGCACCATGAGCTCCCCCAAAACAGCCTGGCTTTCCCTGTAGGAATCGAGCTTCCCATCTGCAGAATGCAGGAATTTAGCAAAGTAGTAGTATTGTTTTTGTAGACATTTTGTCTGCAACAGGAGATGGGGAGCTTTCCACGGTGTAATGCCGTGTACAAGCCTGGCTCCCACTGGTGATCACTTACTGAGCTGAGCTTCCCTGGGGCCACTCCTGCGAGCATCTACTCCCTCAAGTGGAAAACACAGGCTCCTAATGTGGGACACTGGGTTAAAATTAACTAAAGAGAGGAACAGAAAAGTCTGTAGAAGGGGAAAGCTGTTAATTAAATTTGTGGTTGAAGACAGTGACCTTTCTGCATTTGGAGCAGAGATATTTTTGTTTAGGGAGCTGCAGAAAATAGCTAAGAAAACTAAAGACGTAAGTCCTTGAGAAGTGTTATCGTGGATCTAAGCCGACCTCTATGGAAATATCCGCAGCTCAAGTTTTCCATTGAAATGGCCCTGTGTGTGTGATGAAAACAGATAGTTTTAGCCTTTTTCTGCACTGCCTGGGGGACTGCAGAAGCTCTGCTAACACTGGTACAGGACAGTGTCCTGGAGATGAGACGAGGTGAAGAAAGTTCTCCAGTCAGCCATGCACCACTCCAACTCTCATGGTCAGCACACTTATTTCTGTGCCACAAACCATTGCTACAACATTAAAAGCTGGCTACCATATATTTAAAAGAAGTGGGAAAAGAAATGTTACTAAATTCAACTTCAATCCCACTTCATGATATTTTAAGACACGAATGCAGGGTTTCCTATATTGCTAGAAGTTGACAATTTACAATCTATTCAAGTTCATGAAAATATAATACTTTGTAACTACATTTATGTGGGCCTCTTACACCCATCCCCAGAGGTTAATGCTTAAAGAAGGCTATTAAATTTGAAATTTTTAGCAACATCTTTGTCTCTAACCAAACTAAATGGAAAGTCATACCAATGTTTTAGATGTGTTCAGCCACATCTGATGAGTGAAGAGTCTCACTCTTTCCAAATCCAAATTTTGTTTCAGCCATAGAAAAGAAAATTCAGGCAAAGACCAAAACCATAGTAAATATTTTGGGAAATTACCTGTGTGTGGAAAAAGAGAGCAGCTGAAATTGCAGGAGCCCCATCTCTTGAGGACACCACCAGAACAGGTGCTCACTGTCAGCAGAGTTGCCACTGCTGCATTCACAACACTTTTTAATGAGAGCAACTTCTGCCAACATTGGCCAAGGGACACCAAGGCTCCCAACACATGGCTCCCAATACATGGGCTGGGCTCATCACTGGCCTCTTTCCCCACCACCATTTATGCTGCTACAGATGTCCACCTCTGGGAACTCCTGAGAGGACAGGATGAATATGCTTCATTTCTCTTCCCCTCTTTGTGGGGCTCCCAAGGTGCCTGAGGTCAGAAAGGATCACAGTGGTCATTATCTCCCAGATGACCGAGCAGTAACTGTAAGGGAGCTGCCCAGGAATGGTGGGAAGGATGACTGGTCAGCACACCAGAGGTATGGAGGGCACCAGTGTATGGGTCATGGGGAAGGACCTCTCTGTGGGGAATTGCATCACCAACACACTGTGGTAGCCTGGAGAGCAGCACAACATCACAAGGTGCATTATAGAAACTGCCCACCCTTGAGCTGGTCTGACCTCATGTCCAGCACAGGCCAGGACATTCTGTGTTCCTGACTGAAGCCCAAGGACTGGCAGTTCAGCCAAAACACCTTCTTTTGAAAGGCATCCAATCTAGATTTACAGATTTCAGATCATAAACGTTCAGGCACATATCCTCTAGGTAAGTTGTTGCAATAGTTGATTATCTTCACCATTAAACACTGGCAGCTCATGTCTGGTTTATCAGTTTCGAAGCATTGACTCTCTCCTATGCCTTTTTCACCTCCATCCTGGGCCAAGGCACAAGCATTAGGAACCAGGATGTACTTTTGCATGGCAAAATGACTGCACTGGTTTGTGTCCAGCCAGCAGATCTGCAGTTCAAGGAGATTATGCAGCTGTAAGAGACAGCTCATTTGTTTTCGTTTCCCAAAATCACAACTTCAGCTGATTGGCTTTGGCAATGTGGATTATATTCCACTTAGCAATGGGTGAAAAGCCCCATGATCAGCTGCTGTTCCTGCCCTACAACTGTCTGGCCTCAAGGCTCCTGAGCTCATGGACATTCAACTTGTTTAGCCCTGCACAGCTGAGTGTGGACCCAGCACTGGGTATGGCACAGATCGGTGCAAAAGGCTGGGATGCAAACTAAAACCATTGTCTTTCCTATTTCCACTGATGTTGGGGTGACTCACAAAAAAAAAAAACTTAATGAAATTAAAAGGCACAATTTGACCACTATTATCTCAGTTAAAAGCCATTTGACCAGAAGCACCCCACTTTTGTCTCCCTGTCCCATGTGGTCCCTAACCACTTCATAACAGACTGGTACGAAAGGGAAGCTGCTCTGTAACTTTAGAGACACCACAATAGACAATAACTGTTACTTAGGACTTACACAGCACTTTTACAGATCCAAAATCCATTTCTAATCTATGAGGTAAGACTTTTAAATTTCCTGTATTCCACCTAGACAATCGGCCTTACCTCTTTCCAGCATTAGGAGGCATTTATCAGCATGCTGAAACCAAAATGAAAGCAGTTGGGCCAAGGTCCTGCTTCTGCATTGCTTTCTCCTGACAAACCTAAAATCTGATGTTGTGGTCATGGCTAAGTATTTCTAATTCCCCTTGGATGCTGTAATGTTTGTGTAAAAGAAGCTGACAGTATCCAAATGAAGACAGAAAAGGCTTCCAAGAACACAGACAACACATTTTCCTGCCTCCTCTCCCTCCCACCCCAATCTTCGCGGCATACAAGTGTTTTCTCTGGGATTATTTTAGGCACCGGAGCTGTCTATTACATATTGGAATGTATGGAACCACAAAACATGCTGCTAATTAGAAGGAAGGCATTTGCTTATCCTTAGGACTTTGTTTACATAAAAGCCTGCACAGCAATGGATTTGTGACCAACTGACTTTCTATTCATGTACTGTATGGTTTCAGATGAGAGAAACGCAGGATTAAAGAGGGACAGGGGTTAAATAATGTCTTTGCATTAGAAATAAAACTGACTGGCTGATACACTGTTTGAGACAACTCTCAGTTGAAATAGCAAGAAACAAAAGCAGTGGCCAGTTTTGGTTTCAGACTGTGATACAGCATGGTATTAATAAAAGGAAAGCCACGGATTATATACAAAGAACTGCCCTAGCAGTGACAAGGAGCTTATTTTAAACAAAAACAATACTCTTTTAGGAAGAATCGTGGATATTAGAACATCAAATTATAGTGTATCAGTGCACCTTTCACACAGGTTTGTGGAGGGACTCTTGGCAGATGCCAGGTACATCAGTATTTGACTGCTAGCAGAAAGAGGCTATTTTAGCACACAGAGTACAGAAATACCAGCCCAAGTTGCAGCGTTCACACTTCTTCCCATCCTGCTCCCTATCCCTGTCTCCAAAATGACATTGCCTTCTTTCACCTCCTTCCCTCAGCAGCAAAAAGAAACAACTGACAGTCTTCCCAGAAATCTTTCAAGTACCGAGGAGGAGGAGAAAGGAGACTGACACCAAAAATGCACTAGTAGGGGAAAGAGGAGGAACAGCTATGCCACAAAAACATCCCCAGGCAAGAGACAGAAGCCAGAGACTGGGGTCAGTAAAACTTGTCCAGACAAGGCAAGTTTCAGCAACTGGATTGCTGTAGCCAGTCTTTTTGCTTTTTTGATTTCTCTCAGCTTAGGGACTCGCTCAGCTCTGCTATCACCACACTTGAATTGCACAGCACACGTCAGATAACAGAAACAGTGATATTTGTGCTAAGTCTCATTAAGTCAGTTTCCAGCAATGTTTTTATTTAACCCTTTTCACTGTCAGGGTGCCCTCCCCAGCCTGGCAAAAGGAGTCGAGAAGGAACCAAGGACTGTGGGATGCCAGGACATGACAGTGCTAAAACATACCCACAGCATCACTTTGATTGTACGTGGCAGGACAGAGAGGTTAACAAAACCCTTTTAAACGCACCATCATCTGAGTGTGTAATTATCCAAATGCTTTCAAGTGAACGTTAAAACAAAACTATAAATTCCTTGAATTTTTCAGTATAAGCAGTCTTAGGAAACTATTTTACTGTTAAGCTCGTAACAGAATTCAGGTTTTGGAAAGATTTTACGCTAACACAATTTCTTACCAATATGAATGCAAATATCTTTGGCTATGTGGTGTGAGCCAGAAGCTGGATTGTTGTGGGTTTATTTTCCCCCTCCAGTTTCCACTCTCCCAATTCACTATTGACAAATCCATGTCAGCAGTGCTCACGAGGCTTTCTGATTCTGATTAACTACTTGGACTACAGTAACACTCAGGAAAAGGAGAATGAAACTGATAGATTTGGAGGGCTCAGTTAATATTATTTTAACCTTTACCCTCTCTGTCTTCCACAGCCTTTTTAAATAAACACGAAGTATGTCAAACTAAAATGCCTAATTCTATTCCTTGGCCTAAAATTCCTATGCCACTGAAGCTTTTTCAAAGACTTAAATATCTGAAACCAACTGTTCTCTCTTCTCCTCTTGAAAAATCAACAATAAATCTAGTTTAGTTACTTGACTATAAGAAATGCTATGGGGATATTTCAGAAGCAAAACTGAAAGAGAACAAATTATCTGACAGAAAGCAACAAACCAACACTAAGTTCTCCTGTTGATCTCAAAAAGAAAATCTGACCACACATGGCAGGGCCAGAGATACAAGACTGTCACCTCCCTTCTCTGTGAGGTAGATGATTTCAGAGCCTAATAACAATCTCACTGAATTCAAACCATTTTTTTCCCTCCATAGTAACTTAATTTGATTTTCAAATGACAAAACAGATTTGAAAGATGTGTTTTCTTTAGGAATGACAGAAATAAGCCAAGAGATCAACAGCACTGAAGAAGCTATCAACAAAACCAGTCAGATATATGTGATTTGTTGCACAAACAGGTACCTGGGAAATTAACATGGAGTAACATGGGTTAAATCACACCATCAGCTCTATTTGCCTCCAAAACTTTCCTTTACAACTTTCTGACATAAGTAATTACCTGACCAGACTAATCTTTAAGCTCCTGCCAAAAAGCCCCATTTCTCTAATCTCCCAGAAGAAAGCCTGTGTCCACCTAACATGCCGAAATACAGTTCTGCTGGGTCAGTGCCAGCAGCAGGATTTAGTGCCTGCTCTCTTCACAGAAAAGCCTGGTGCCCTTTCCTCATGCCCATGGATTGCAGGGCCTGCTTGGGACTGTCCTCTCCAGCACTGCCAGCTGAAGCCCAGGCAGGATTCAGGGGATGGTCTGGATGTTTGCTGCAACAAGTCACTGTCTTGTTTTCAGCGGAGACCCCAGAGTTCTGGCAGGAACTGCCAAGCTTTCCTCAAAACCCCTGCCACTGTTCAAAGGATAGCCCAGTACACAAGACAGCGTTATTTTTGGGAACAAAGAATTAGAACACAACATCATTTTCATGTCACTAGTAAGCCCACAGGTTACACTCCTGGTTTTCAGCACTGGTTTGCTCCCAACTCGGCCTCAGCTCCTATGCACTTCTGTGCAACCCACCGTGCCAGGCATGGCTCAACTGCTTCTGCTCCTTCTGCTCTGTCCCCAGAGCCCCCACCCTGCACACGGTGCCTGTTTGGCCACTTTCAGCTGGACTGCAGAGCCATGCCACGAGCTGGCTGCTGGGTGGCATTTGGACACCCTGGGAATGCCAATTGCAATTGCAAACCTCACCATCAGCTCACACACTCTTTTTCCTACGGTGGCTTTCACAGGGCGTGACATGGCACTTCTCAGGGTACAGTCACAGGTTCTTCCCATTCTCCAGAGAAATCTTTCATTAAAGGTGACAAAGTCCATGTTCTGTTCACTTTGTTTCACCAATCCTCAGTGTGCTACGTTAGTAACACAGCACTAACCAGAACTAAACAAACTTTTGTTGCGTCTCTACCATCAGACTTCTGGAGCCTTGGTCATTTTGATTTGGCTATCAACAAAGCACAGTATCAACTATCAACAATAGCCAAGCTAATTACAGGATTTAAGGCTTTAGTATTACATTGTTTTAAATACACACATTAAGAACCTACTTTTTCAAGCGATACAAAGTAGAAAAAAAAATTTACAAATGCCACTTTGTGTATCATGAGGCACAACAGTGAGGGAGGGACAGGCACAGCAGTGGAGGTCAGAGCACAGCATTGCTCACCAACCAGCAACCATCTTGAGTCTCTGCAGAGGTGAATCCACTGGTGCTCCTATTTTGTTGAAGTAAAGCTGTGTGTTACACTGACATGATGCCTCTATTATGCAAGAAAATTATTTAGGATTTCCTGGAGAACAGTGGAACCTGTAAAAACCAGCTGCTGTATTAGAACAGCAGTTCACAAAGAATCATACATCACTGTACTCCACTATCTGCTCTTTCCTGGGATCCTCAAAAGCAGCTTCCCCCATCCAAACAGCCACAGCTCTACAATATCGTTTTTGAGGAATGCAAAGTCTGATGGATGATTTAAAGAGAAATACTGCTTAAAATAACAAAACCAAACAGAAAGATGACCTCAGCCTGTAGAAGATGAGAAACTCTGTGTGTGTGTATGAAAGTCAGAGACATATTCCCTGTTTTACTGAGCATCCAGCCTAGACCCAGATAAATGTTGATAAAGATGCAGAACATCACATTCAGTATGGCTTATGTCTGCCTGATAAAGGGAAGAAATAAAGAGAGATTCCTTGAATAGCTAGATTTTAAGGAGGGGCTGCTAAAGGTTGATAATTGTCTGGCAAGAGAAAGCAAGGAAGTTTTTATAACAACAGAGAGAAAAAAAAGAAAAAATATTAAGAAAAGAACAATAAAGGCAGATGAAAGGAAAAGCATGAATAGAATAGAAAAACAGGAAGAGTGAATTATTAGAAACAGGCAAAAAGATAAAAAGAAGGAATTTAGAAAAACTGAAGTCTAGAGTTAAAAAACTAAGAAAGTATCAGACATTAGCAGAATATGATACATCTTCACAATATTTGTGGGCTGTATTTACACAACATTTTAAATGGAAACTGAAACCTGTTAGCAGTATATTTAGAAATTACTACTTAACATAAGGTAGAAGTCATTTATTTCTAGTCTTCTTTCATTTGCATGCAGAGCACACAAGTAAACAAGACTATTCCGGGACACTGCAAACATAACGCACTCTTCATGGCACTACTTTGAAAATGCACATTAATTCTCTCAAACTAAACAAAAACCTCCCTGGGGCATAAGCAACTGCATTTTAAATCTGCACAAACATACTCCTTTGTCCTTCCAGAGAGGTTTCATTTCTTCCCGTGCAAGTTTCCGTCTATGTTTTAAGTGGCTATATCAAAATGATGCTTTTAAATCTGAACCACAGACCCATGACAGATTTTCAAGTTGTGTGTGCTTACTTCCCATGGCACCTGAATTTTACCAGTCCTTTGGACAGGATTCACAGAACTTCACAGGATCAAGAAGCCTGTCTGTAAGTCTTGTCTGATCCTGAGTGCATTGCAGAAAGTCCCTCCACGAAGTACCGTGGCCCAATGCATTGGCCTGGTTTCAGTGGCTACAGCTTTCTAACTCCTCAAAGCACAACAATCAGAAATATCTAAGGCATCCTTAACACAAAGAAAAGGGAATGGTTCCGGCCATGCAAAATCTACAATCTCAGAGAAAACAGAAGCTGGCAGCAAAATCAGTGAAAAAATCACATGGCAATTTCACCCGGTCCCAGAAAAATTCTGTTTATCTGTTTGTAAAATAAAAAGATGCCTCATCTGGTTTATCTTGTTCACTGGTTCCTTTGTGAACGCTTTTACTAAAACACTTGTATTCAAACAAAAAAAAAAGCAAGTGTTGCCACAGATTCTGAAAGAGGAGACTTCTGTGAAAGCAACTGCAGCACAAACATCACATTTTGAGCAAGTTACAGAGGCTGCCTGAGTATTTCCTGCTATAAGCTTACAACAGAAAGTTTTGCCTTAAAAACAACACCTCCATTGTAGAAGGAAAGATTCCTGTACGCTCTGGCACAAGGACTGGATGAGCCCACATCAGCAGAATGTCCTGACATTTAATAATACCCACCAGGGGAAAGTCATCGCTCAAGCGCAGCGTGCTGGAGACCAGGGACTGCACTGACATCCCGCGCCATGGCTCCTGGCTGCTGCTTGGGAAACAACACAGACAAGCTGCAATCCCAGAGAAAGGAAGTCCCAAGAACAGTTATTAAGAAAATTTGTTAATCAAAGGACTAACCATATAGGAAGCTTTCCGTTTCTTTGAATTTCTTATATTGTTTCCGATCAGTAAAATATGTATCAGGCTCTCCACAGATGATGCAAATGCCTTACCCTGGCTCAGGGCAGCTGCTGCTCTGAGAAACAAACCAACATAAGCCGATCATTTGAATTCCCTTAAAACTCTTAATATTGGACCAAATAAAGCACAGTAGAGCTTACTATACAGTTTTACAAGCCATGACTAACATCTTTATGCACTTAAAAAACTGTAATTTAATTAACTTTACCTGTAAGCTTGGGAAGGGGAAGGGTGCGTGATGGGGGAAGAAAAGAAAATAAAATACAAACTCCTTTTCTCCTAAAATGTGAAAATAGTTCAGGGTCCAAATCCCTATACAAGTAGTAATAAAAATAGTTTGGTTTCTGGTAGCAATAACAAAAATCAGGGCAAGATTAATTCTTACACTTTTATGGCAAACAATCCAAAGCAGATGTTTGAGAATAAAAGCGAGATGTCAAAGTAGTTAAAAAGTGCTTTTCAAACCCAAACACAACAAGACAACTTACAGCTTTATGTGCTTATATAAAACTCTAAATCATCTCAGTCAGCTTCCACCCTTTGCCCTTCTCCAGTCTATGAAGCTTCACAATTACCAAAAATGTTATATTCAAGTCTAAACCACGACAGATCAGTGTCTCCTGAACAAAAGCACATGCAAGTGGAGCTTTGCTGAGTAGAGATCAGCTCCTGAATCTGGGGCCTTATGAACTGAAATAGGTTTCTAGAGCTTGAACATCCAGGATCTCTGGAATAAAGTCCCTGTCTCAGAGATAGAGTATACTTTAAAGGTATCTATAAAAAGTTCAGGCTGTATTTACATTTCCACTAGAAAACTGCAGTTTTGAGACAGAGATCAAACTTCACATTCTAAGGTCAAAATCAACATAAGCATTCCTCAGAATCAGACTTCAAATGGATATTTGAGGCTATCCACACTTTGTTGATTGCAAGTTCAAAGAGCTGCTGATCATAAAGCATATTTTAAGATATTAAATCTTTTAAGTACAAATTTCACTCACAAAAGACAACGTGTGTATGCAGAATTGAGTCCTTCCACATTTAACACAGCAAAAGCCTGTGGAAGATAACCATAAGGACACTGCCTTTTTTTGTGAACACGAGAGACACAGCGTTAACTTAAAACACCATTCACTTAGATGTGCTTTCCAAAAGGCCTCAAGCAGGACAATACTGATTTAAATAAAGAAAATTAGGCAAGTTTTTGCATTCAAGTTTCCCACACAGCCAGCATTTGCCAAGCCTTTTCAGCCTAATCAGTGCTACAATCACCCTGGTATATAAAGAGACTGACTCAGCGTACACACAAACTTCCAGACTCACCAGCAAGAGCTGATTTGTTGGCTGACCACAGCAAACTGGCTCCTAAGCTGGCCAGCCCAAGTGTCCATCTACCTGGAAGCCATCCATCCAGCAACACTGGGCTACTGTGCATCTGCATCGCTGCTGCACTTCATTACATGAAACACAAACCCCTCGCTACAGCCATCGCAGTAACTGATACCGCATCGCTCAACTCAGTGGGAGCAAATCAGAAACTCTAGACTACATATGAATAATAATAGGTTTTGTGTTTCCTTTCCCAAGTGCTGACACTTTGGAAGGTTGTTTTCCCCACCACTACCAATGCTGGACTATAACCACATTAATTTCGGCGTGCCAAGGCAAGCTGTTCAAGAAGCTTTCAGGGCACATTTGGCCTAATAATCCAGGGTGGGGTTTTTGGGGTTTGTTTTGAATTGTCCAAGATTTGACAAGAAAAATAAAAACGAAGGTTAAGATGTACAACTCCCTGGAAAATTATATTTTCAGCAAAAGATGGCAAGCCTTAACAAACAAATTTAGATCACCCTTTAAATGACCAGCAGGCTAAATAACTTCACCCTAGTTCTGGATGTAAACTTTCATCAATTGGTAGTATACTGAGAAAGCCATGTTTTCTCCTTCAGTTTCACATTAATTTCAGGGCACAGTTAAAACATGACACTGCATCAACTTCTTTCTCCCCCACCTCCTGATCACAACCATTGCAGAAACATTTATTGCTAGGACAGAGAGGAAACATTGCTAGGATAGAGCACTGACCGAGAGATTTACAAGGAACAAAAGCCTGCCAGGGCCTAAAGCAGCTCACCTTACGAAATCACCTAACCCCCAGCTCAGCTACTCCAGCAGCTGGGCCAGTCTGTTCCTGGGCATGAGCACATGCAGGGAGCTGCAGTGACTGTTTGCTATCAAGTCAAGGAAATTCAGACTTTGTTTAACCTTTCCTATCTCAGATTTAGACCCATACTAAGAGGCTACCCTCAAGTGCTACAAAGAGCATTCTATAGTTCATACAATCGTTGAGTCACAGCAAACCAGCAGCCTGGCCAGGGTAATGCCTCACTGGATGTACCTGCATTTGTTTGTAAAAGGCTACAGTTTGCTTTTAATTGTTCATAATGTTCTGCAATGTACTTGGATGTGTATACTGTACATATATACAGCAGTTTTAATAAAATAAACACACCTCAGTAATTAGCTGATTGCAGTGCTCAAATAGTGCAGTTTTTAATGAGATGCTCTTGGTGGGCATGGAGGTTTCTGTTCCTTATGTGTACACACAGATACACCCAGACGCAAATAATCAAGGACATGAGCTAAACAGTTTTAAACAAAGACTATCACAGAATGTTTGCACAACCCTGTAATGCCCCAATCATGTGTACATTTGCACATGGGAATTATTTAGAGGCATGTCAAGCTAATAAATTTATTTGCTATCAGAAAAGTTTATCATACACTTACCTGGGCCTTAGATCCAGATTCAGCAACACTGATTCAGCTTAGAAAACTACCCAGCTTTGAGCACACAAAGAGCTTCACAAAGTCAAAGGAGCACTCTAATTCTGATTACTTCGTCTGGACCGTGGCCTACAAGTCCAGTCTAACAACACCAAGCAAGCCTAAACCTGATGGCATAAACTGAGCCCATCCGCTGCACTGCAATTACCTGTGGCAATAAACACCACGGTCTGGGAAGCAGAGGCTTGCACAGACAGGCCTCAGAGAAACAAGCAGCACCCTGACGACTCCAGCCTCCAATCCTCGCCCTTCCACGGACTGCTGGAACAGCTCAGAAGCCGAGCAGCTCACAGACAGGTATTAGACACCAACCGTGTGCCAGTGCCTGGTCCACGGATCCTCCACGATACTTGGACAGGCCCTTGGGGCTGGACTGCAACGAGGACAAAGCCACAGAGCTGAGAGTCAAGCCAAGAGGAATATACATGCTTGCTGCATTTTAAAGCACATGGGTAAGGGTTTTCTGGGTCAACACCAGCATGATCCGTATTTTACAAGATCAAGCACCTCCGCCAGGTTTAGATCAAAAATTTATATGACTATTGTAGTGATACCATTAGCCCACAAGGGCAGGCTTTAGCTCAATACTCCGGGTACGTGCAGCCAGATGAATTTTACTAGGCTAGTCCACATGTATGAGCCATTTCCAAAGCAAAAACCTACTGCTATTGGTGTGAGATTTCTTACCAATTTAAATGGATGCATGACCATCCCTCTCTAACTGAAGGCAGGCATCAGGAGACTAATACAACATTATTAAGATGGATTTTAAGAAGTATATCTGACTTCCAAGTAACGTCTCAAGAGTAGTTATTTATTATATAAATCATCTTAATTTCATTATCTGGGCCCCAATCCCATGGCCTAAACAAGTTGAGAAAATAGACCCACTAGGGACTATACATAATGGGGTTCATTACTCATACCCAATAGATCAAGCACCCTTATAAAGCTAATTTACAGAGAAACCTTCCAAATTTCTCTAATCATGCATTTAAAACTTTAAAAGGAAGACAGTAAGCAATTATAAATCATGCAGACACACCTATTTAGAAATCTGTATAATTTTAAAAAGTGAACCAGAATTCTAAGAAACAGATTACTGCAATGCACAAGAGCCATTGAATTGTTCACATTCATTTCATAGTCTTTTTTGACTAATTCTTATCTTAGCATTTAACATTTGTCTTCCTAGTTAAACAAAACTGTAAAATGCACTGCAGACAAACCACAACTGTAAACTGATGTTCAGGGGTATCACTTTATTCATGGGGTGCACCTCGTCTTATTAAAACAATACAAGAAAACTTGCTTTCTTTCCAAATACACACCATATTTCTTTCATCTGTGCATTTACCAAACTGCATAAACAGAGGACTGGTGGTTTGATGCAATCAGCACAGTGCCATTTAAAGCACAGCACACCACAGCACCCTTAAGTCTTTTTGGAAATACCTCTGCTGCTCAGCAGCACCAGCTTTCCACCAGTTGCTGCTCCACATGCTATTGCCAATCAGCTGCATTTGCTGTAGCGCATTCCAAAGTTTACTAATTAATCTCTGCACTAAACCCCACTGATGGCCGGTTGCCATTTGAAATGATCATCATCTTTTATTTAAAGACATAGCGACCGCATGGTCAAACTCAGACCTTATTTGTAATAAAAGGAGTGCCAAATTTCGGATAATTAAATCCAGTATTAGTGAGGGGTTTTTTAAACCTGGACAGAGGCAATTATTAATGGTTTGAGGGTGTTTATATCAGACATGGTTATTTCAATGTTAGTTGTCAGGAGTCGAGCACATTCTTGCTTTTCGAGCTTGGAGCTACACTCAGCAGAGGGTACAAGATGCAAACTACTGGAAAATAGACCATTTATTTCTTGCAAAATAGCCTACACGCTTTCAAGTTGTGTGTTTTAAGGATTCCAGCTTATTGCTACATTTCAGATGAGGTTTTAAACACTGATTTCAGGCAGCCCAACCTCTCACACCATTGTTCCAGGCTGCTCCCATTCAGCAGCATGTACTGGCTCCGTGACCTTCACAATGACCTCTACAAAAGCAGTTGTGCATTTTACTGTGGTGTAAATCCTCACAGACAAGTCGAACCTGTTCTTTTTGGCATCCAGCCCTTTAGATGAATACTCTGCGGAGATTTATTATGAAAGGGGAATGAAGGGGCATTATTGCACAACATTCATCCCTCACATACAGCTAAGTTCCATCTCTTACAACTTCTGAAGACTTTTAAATAAATAGATCATCTTAATTGTACAAATCCTTCTTGCTTCTCATCTATTTTCTGTAATTAAAAATTGCTGTTGTTTACAAAAAAGTAGACATACCCAGAAAAAAGCATGTGTGCAAAGGTGTTCTACATTATTATTAATAAGTAATATTCATACTTCCTGTTACTATACACAAGGGATTAGTGTTTCCTAGCACACCATTCACTTACAACACTGAAGTATTATTCCACATTGCAGCAACAGACATTGCCCTAAAAGGGTCCATTAATTATTTTTTTAATGCCATGAAGTTGCTGCAGGATATTAGACTGTCTCCATAAGAAATACACTCCTAGGTAAAATGATGAATGATGAAGCTTGCAGGTTTTTAATTACATTTCAGAGCAGTAAGAATTTACGAAGTTATTCTCCATGGCCTTAGCTTAATACTTTGTGTGACCTTATGCAAATAATTAAAAAAAGATTCAAGATTCCATTAATCAGAAAATATAAAAGCATAAAAGAAGAGTGAAAGAGGTAGAATTTATAAATTCAGTGAGTCTGCTGAAGTGGTCAGAGCAGTAATCCTGTCATTCACATTATCCAGATTCCTTCGGGTTTTCCAATCGACCCTTCAGCAAAATGTGCCCTGCTAGGGAAGGTGGGGAAACCATAACAAAAAAACACCCACCCAACCTAACTTGCATTGATTCTTGAATCCAAAAATCATGTTCAAACTAGCTTTAGTCTCTTGGCATTAACCGGAACTGGAGCATTTTGACTGAAGCACACATTCCCTGATCTAAATCTCTGAGTTCCCCTCAAAAGCTCCCTCCCCCCAGTGTCAGCTGTCACGGACAATTGACAATGCACACACACATCCCTCCCACTGCAAAAAGACAGACCTGCTGTGCGTGTCTCTCCCTGTCACCCACAGGCCATGGCAGGTAGGGGTTCTCTCTCCCCTTCCTAAAGGTCCCAGCTGGCCATTCCTTAGTTTTCCTGCTCCTTTTCTGCCAGCAAAATGAAAGACAACAGAATGCACACAATAGCAAAAGCTTTTCTGTGCAAAAGGTACAAGAAAATTCATTCTTCTCCCACCTTTCGCAGGTCCAGTCTGCACTTTCAGGCTGAAATTTTCCCAGACAGAACATGCAGCAGTGGTTTTCCCTGTCTAAATTCACTTCCCACCTGTAGGTCCAACTCTGCCACCTCCAGCACAGCCCACTCCCTCATTTCTAAGCCTGAGGCTACCAGTGAGACTGACTGAAGACAATAGAAGATGAACCAGCATGGACATATAGTGTTGTATTTAACAACAAAGATAAAGTACCCCCAGTTCTAGACGGGGTTTCTTCTTGCAGTAGAAATTTTTCATTATGAAAAGCTGCAGTTTCTACATACTTTGCCTCTTCATAAATAAACCAAATAAAACCTCAAGTGCATCTACATTTATACTTTGGTCTTCATGACAAACAAAATAACCCTTAGATCCCAACATTATTTTATTAAGGATTCTTTAAAAAAAAAAATCCCCAAAGGTTTTTCAATTAGGTGATAGAGAGACTTAATACCAAATTTATACTTGGCACCTACAGCTCACGTTGGTTACACAGTTTAAAAGCAACCAACAGCAAATAAGATACAACAGTCCTCAAGAATATTTATATTACTTTCAAAGTGACCCATCTGTTTAATTTTGTATTTCAAAATCACTTAACTAATCAAACAAAAAAGGTTAAAAATTAGCACAAATCCAATGCTGTACTCAACACTATCAATGAAACAAAACTGATACAACATGAAGCTTTAGTATAAATTGCACCTTAAGGATTGGTGGGGTGGGGGGTTATCCCATATTCCAAACAGATTTTAGAAGTGCCTGATACGAGATAAATTCTTGGCCTAAGCCTGTCTAGGCTTCAGATTCTACCCTAACAGGAATTCAGTGTGGCATCATCCCATGAAGTGGCAGATTAAGGTGCACACGTGAAACTGAATGGGTGAAGACACAGGGAAGATGAAGCTCCCACTGCAAGCCCCTCTACATCCTCCCATTAGCTCTCAAGCCAAGCCCTCTTTCTCTCCCCCCACAACAAAAGAAAACCCTAACCATGTTTCCTTGCAAACAACCTCAAAGGGGAATCCTTGGTATGCAGGCATGGCCAAGATAGTGCCACCCCTTTGGCAAGGCAGAAAATTCTTTAAATATTTACTAATTGATTATTCAAACTTTGCTTGTGTGAACCCAAAGGGCCTATCACAGGGAAGTATTACCAGCTGGTACTCTGGGATGTGTGTGGCTTTTTTCCTTTATGCCAGCCACGTACCACAGATACCAAACACAGGCAGTCCCAAGCCCCAGTGCCGTGGCGTGCCCAAGGATGGTGAGGATCAGGTGCCTACATCCATCCCCTTTAGATCTGTCAGCACATCTCCACAGCCCAGCCCAGCAGCTCCTGGTTACTGGAGCTGTGCCTCTGACCCACTTGCAGAGGATCACGTTTCTGTGATCTCTCTATGCCTTGGAGAAGAGAGTGATGCTCTATTTATTTATGTCTCTCTTTCAAGAGATGAAACAGGAGAATGGATCTCAGACCTAAATACATGTGCTGCTTTCCTCCTGTGCACAGTTCTCACTTTTAACTTGTTTCCCCCTCCAAACTACTTACCTTTCCAAAACCTCCCAACTCCACACCCACCATCTTTAACTGTACCATCTGTCTCCTGCAGGATCTACCTCACTGGCCCAGAATAACACAAGAATCATTATTCTCACACAAAACCATCGTTTCATTTTCTACTAATCATGGCAAATGTTGCAAGTTCCAGTCTCCTGGCCCCCATCCAGCTAATTTAGATAGATGGTTCCACATGTGCTCTCTGTCCTTCCATTTCCTGCCCATACCACGGCACACATTTGTCTAAGTGAGTCAAAGCAGGTTTCTCTGTAGCCACAATATTCTTTAGTACTTTATATTTTAGAAAAGAAGCCTGCATAAAACACAACTATTACCATGCTATTATCAACTTTGCAAGAGGCAGAGGATTTTAGTGCTTTGCCACACATTCTGCTGAACTGTAATATGTCACAAACTACACCTGAGCCTCACACTGCCCCCAAAAACAGGAGTTACCTGTGTAGCAATTATGTTCAGGCAAAGCAAAACAATAAAGTAAACTAGTCAATTCTCCACTTCAATATACTCCATTATGTGTGGTTTTCACCCTTAAAATAAAAACTTCAATAAATCCAGAATATTAAGAGAAATAAAGACAATAAGCCAAACTTTCAGAGACCAAGGCACTTCTTCATGAAGATAATTTCTATTTCTTTACTAGCCAATGCTGTTAATATTCCTTTCCAGAGACACCATGACTGACAATCACTATGTATATATGGGGACATCCACCTTTTGATGTCCAACACAAATTGCCTCAAACAATATTTCCTCCTCCCACCCTCTGCACCTGTACAAACATTTTTAAGGACAACTACTTTTGAAGTCTCCTTGATACAGAACATTGTCTCTTTGATCCAGATACCTCTTGCTGCAAGTACCCTAGCACAATATGAATGCACCTTGGATGGTAATAATGACTATTGAAAACTACAGCCCCCAACAGCTCCTTTGAAATACACCTTTATTTTTAAATTAATTTTTAATTTACCTATGTACTATTTGAAAGCTCAAAAGTCGATTTCTCTGAGACTCTGTAGCAAACACGCACTTATTTGCTGTGTGCACTTAGCAGGAGTTAAGATGCAGGAAGGTGGTACATGCACAAACATGCAGCACAGCCTCAACCAACATACTGATGGTTTTTTCTTTGTAGGGCATTAATATATCAGTAAGGCTGGTGTACCTTGGACAATACAGAAGATGCTGCAGGAAATAAGTCCTGGCTGTACACTCCTGCCTACAGCCAGAAGCCTGGTTAACAAGTGTGTGTGGGTGTCACATTTGAAACCACACAAGTGCCCACAAACCATCCCCTGCTGCCCTCGGAGAACAGACTTCTTACACAGGAACTGATTGTGATGGATGAGTACCAGAACCCCCAGTTCCCCAAATCCTCCTGTCCCAGAGCTCCCGTCTAATTCCCAATCTCATGTAGAAACCACTCAGCCCTTCTCCCCAGAAACTTCCATCCCACTCAGTCCCACATTTCTGCCAACTCTGTCCCCCCTCAGAGTGATGGCCCCATGACCCCACCACGTTCTCTCCAAAGCACCTCACATCCAAGTCTCCATATCCTATTCCTCCCCTGGTCATCTCACCTGCTGCCCTGTGCTTCCCCATCCCCACCAGCCCTGATCCCATGCTCCACCACGGCACTTGTTACTGATTTCCCTGCAACATTTCTTCCAGTGACTGCCTCCCACTATGGCCACCCCTCATCCTCCTCTTGGCTCTCCTTGCATGACTCAGTCTGGCAGGAACTACAGAAAAGTCAGATGTAGGCTGTGCTTACCCAAAATTTGTGTGAAGGCTGCCCTGAGAATGAGGAAGGAAGAAAATATTGGCCTTTAGGAGATCCTTTAACTCTGCTGTGAGCTCAACACATCCACACTGCCAAACAGACTCCAGTTCGTGGAGAAATGCAATAACCAGGAGCAAAACTAGGCTGTGAGGTAAGTCTGCACACATGTGCCTAACAGGCAAGTCCCTCAAAGCAAGACTAACAGACAGCCCAGCTGAGTGCTGACTCAGAGGAATCTGCAAAGCCATTATCCCATTCCAGGTCACCAGCGCTCCACCAGGTAAACAATGGAGAAGATGAAGGAATGACACGGAACTGCTTTGATCAGCAGCAACAGAAGAAAGGATTAGAAGAAAACATGTAACGTTCTCACACAAATGTAGACAACTGCAAAGGAAAAAAAAAAGATCATGGCAGAAAGGTCACACATTCTTCCATGCACGTACACAAATGTACTGCTTTAGCTTCCCTAAAAGGCTTAAAATAACTTCATTGATCTTACTACAGTTCTTTAAATGTTCTTACTGCTCTCTTTAAAAGAATTTTCCTCTCTAAAAAGTCCTCTTCTTGGTTGATGAATGTCATTTCACATCCAGTCTGTCGAGTGGAGACAGACTACTGACCATTTGCAGATGAAATCAATGTTTTTATTGTTAAATGACAATTAAGGTGCTTGAACTATTTTTTTAAGATCTACATTCTAAAGTATTTAGTTCTGTGAAGTTCTCTTTACATAGTCATCTGCAAGGACATAAGAAGCTCATACAAAGAGGCAGAAAATAACCTGATTTTGGCACCTACCTAGGTAGAAAATGAACTTGTATCAGGTCAAGGAAACGCAGTTACTGAATTTCCCCTAAAATGTAAAAGCAAGGGCAGTAAGTGCTACCAGAGGCTGCCAGGGAGACTGCAGAGCCTCCATCTCTGGAGGTGTTTAAGAACAGGTTACACAGGTACCTGCCATGAAGTACCCCCGACTCTGCCTCATGGGAAGGGGAACGACCCCATGACCTCTCAAGACCCCCAACCAGCACTATGATTATACAATTTCACAAGTATCCACTGCAATTTTAGCACCAAATCTTCTCCTTTTATTAATTTTTCTTCCCTGACTTAAAATTCAACCCTCACAGAGGAACTTTGTACTCTCTCATTTTTTTGTTATCATCTCTACCAAGACATAATAAGTCCACTTACGATTTTGGACAAGTTACTTCTTTCTGTTTCACTCCAGCACTACTTTCTCATATGTTTACTTTTAAACAGTGCATCAGCAGCACAGTTTAACAACTTTTTGCATTAAAAGTGTGGTTCAATAACTTTGCACAGTCCATTTAGCACGAACTCTAATATTTAATGTTTATGATGTTTGCAACTCTTGGCCGAAGTATAGCATCAAAAGAGTATGCATGCACTGAATTCTATCTTGTTAAAAAGAACAGCAGCACTGAAAAACGTTATATTGGAACAATATATAAATGTGTTTACATTATATGAATGATTTGCTGTTCCTTCACAAGGCATGTAGGAAGTCAGCACTTCTCAAATGTGTAAAGTATTTCCATGTGCTTAAAGCACGATCTTTCCAAAACAAACAGTGATTGAGAAATTTTTTATTATTCTTTATTTCCCTGCCAGCTGTTTTTTGGGACTCTCCTCTCAGCCACCTTCTTTCTTTCAGTCAGATCTCTCCTTATTGCTCACAGTAACACCTACTCAAGCAATGGTATATTCAGAGCTGTAAGACTCAGAAACAGGAGGATCTCAGGCTGATTTAAATGCATTTTCCTCAGATCACTCTACAACGTGTCTCTGTGCTATCGTAGCTAGTGACAGGTCTGGCTGCTGCTTGGGATGGAATTTGGGCATCCTACATCAGGGCCTGAAGCCCAGTTCCTGCTGCTCTGTCCCAGTGCCTGCTGCCATGCAGGCAAGGAAGCAGATGACAGCCTGGCTGAACCCTTGCAGCAGCCTGCTCCCTCCGAGCCTTTTCACGGGACCAAAACACGCTGCGTGACACAGAGATGTTCCTCTGCAAACCGATGGCAAAGAGTCAGGCAAGCCAGTAAGCTCTTGGGCAACTGCATAATCAAACAGGACACTAAAAATCCCAAACAAAACAAAAAACCAAAGCAAAACAAAAAAAATATATAATTTTTTAAAAGCCCCAAACCCTAAGAACAGCTCCATTCCAAAAAGCGACAGCTAAAGCATAGATCTGCTCCACTGCTGGCTACAGCCACTTTAATGAACAAGCACATTGGTCATGCCATTCACTCCTGCACAATTAACACTGTTGGCACTATTTCATTTACTAAATTCCAGCCATTACAGCTGTGCAAACTTATGGGCCTAATTTGTATTTATACTCATATGTGTACATAAACATGCACTGCTTTAGCCATGTAAAGGAGCCTTAAAGCAAATGAACAAATATTATTTTAACAGAGCAGTATCAGAGAGCCCAACCATGAAACAGAATCAAGTCAGGCAGTTCTGATTATGTCTGTCCACCAAACAGTTTAAGTTCAACTACAGCCTATTTCCTAAGGCATTTCAAACAAAAATCCTGCAGAGAGGTACAGGGAGATGTAGAACTGCATTTTCAAAATCCAGTCTCCTTTTCCAAGACCATCACTGCGTAAATGAAGGGAGGGGAAATAACGAATACTGTCATTTACTTTGCCTTTTCTCCAGAAACATTTCTTACCAACGTAGGGAACAAAATTCATTAAGTCAACATCATGTGCTGAATGTTTATGCACTTTGATATAACAGTAATTACTTAGTAAGGCCAGAACCCAATTAATGTTTTAAACTTCAGTCTGTGGGCTGGAGTGCACAGGAAGCGTTCTGATGATAGATCACTTAAATAAAGTTTATCTGGCATACACTTCAAAAACAGAGTTCAAAAACTTAAAGCACAGTTCGGCATGTATGTGCTTGACTCTTAACAAAACATCTTTATTTAAACGGAGGGCTAGAGATTTAGTATGACAAATGTATTTACTAGTGCTAATCATTCTCCATCATGCCACTTGGAAGTTGCAGTCATACTGTATTTACAAACCTGTGGGATTTAAGTGAGCAGTGCATGGATCACAGGACTGTGGATCACTTTTTCAATCCAGCATGTTAATCCTAACCTGAGTATATCAACCAGCATATTTGATGTCCCTCAGTTCATGCATTTGAAATCTGTATCCCTGTGTTGTCAGAGATGGTGGAGATCCAGCAGCCACAATTTCTTTTTCCTTTTTTCTTTTCAGAAGTAGCACCTTCTTAGCAAATTAATGCTCGTCGTTAAAAGCAAGGCATTGTAATTGATGACAAAAATCCAATGCTAAAGCAACATGCAATATACCCTCTAACTGGGAATCAGGAAATGGTGCTTAGCAACTGCAGAATCCCTCCTGTCACAGGGCTATGTGCACCCCCTGTGAATCTCCACTCCAGGGAAGCTGGTTGGCAGGAATGCTGGTTCCCTGAGAACCTTCATCCAGAGACCTGCTGGAAAGTGCTGTGACTCCCCTCAGCCTGGGGCATTGGGGTTTCCTCTGGAATGGGACTCTGCTTCACAGCACTGACACCGAGCCCAGCGTGTCTGAGCACTGAGCTGGGACACAGCCACCACACACAGGCACAGAGACAGATAATGCTCAGTGCCACTGGAAATTTTACCTTTCCCTGCATGTTTTCTAAACAAATAAGTCCATTCCAAAAGGATCTACATGCCTAAACACACTAGTTACTCTTGATGTGATTGTGATTCTAAACTAGCAAGAGTTGTGAAAAGGGAAATATCACACCCAGCTGTAAAAGAGAAATGTGCATAGTATGAGCCAAACAAAGATTAAAAACAAAATACCAATTAAACTCAAACTGGCATTCATCTCAAAGAAATCAATTCCATGTGAAGAGTTTCAGTCTGAAGACAGACCAGCTGAGCTAACAGTAAAGAAAGCCTTGATTGATTTATTTTTTTAACTTCAGGCAAAAACTAAGAGCACTCAAAAAAACCCACCACAACCCCCACGCACACACTAAAACACACTGCACCAAACCCAACAAACCAACCAACCAAACCAGAGCAGTAAGAACCGGCAAAGCAAGGCCCCCTCAGGAGCTGCAGAATAGCTGTAGTCTAAACCATAGTGTGACATGCACCTCACTTACCTCAGAGTACCTGGCATATGTCTAAGCAACTTGGAAGGAGCACAATTGATTAAAAAGGTATTTTGACAGCCTTTTTTGAGTTTGGAACAGGATTTTGGATAATTGCTCCACAAGCTATAAAAGAAACAGACTGAAAAACAGGAGCAGCCACTGAGCAGTTGTTTGCACAGGAAGCAATATTGCAGGAAAAGGCAATAATAAAGAACAGTTAATTTGACCTGAGCTGATGAGGTCAATGTTTTAAAAGAAATAACTCCACATAACGTAAAACAAGAACATTATTTCCCATCAGAATAACACTGCAAGTGTAACGCTGCACGAAATCTCTTCCCTAACACTTGTTACGTGCAGCTTAGTGGTAACGTGCATTCCTGAGGTGTCCGAGACATCCTGTGTCTGACACAAATCCATTCCTCTGAAATATTGGTTCTACAACTGCTCCCTCCTGCAAGCTCTGGCTGCTCCAGCCTGCACTCCCCAGCACTCAGCTACCAATAACCTGAAACTCCAAGAACTGGAATAAATCTGGGCAATATTCAGACCCACAAAGTTATATTTAACGTCGCTGCTGTGATTTGGACAGGGAAGCAGTAACTGAGGCAGATATTTCACTCTTAATTCGCTGCCATTCAGGGGTGCTGTTGACAGGAGATGGAGCCCGGCTCAGCGGAAGAACCACGAGGTTAGGAATTTAGTAGGGTGGGATCCTATTCCTTCTTCCGCCGCTGCTCTGCTGCCTAATCCTGGGTGAGAACATCCCCTCCGGGCATCTGGTTCCCCTCCCTCCCTGACACATCTATTTAAACTGCAAATTCAGAGAGGGAGTGATCATCTTGGTAATGACAAAGCACGTACAGCACTCTGCACTAATATTTCTATTAATACATATTCCCACTGCTATTAAGTAATAAAACAAAAACGGTGATAGGAATTGAAAGGTCAGTGATGAATTATATTAATTCTGAGGTATTTGGGTATAAAATGCAAGAGGGCAAACTCTCCTGAGCCGGAGCAGGCCAGGGGACACCTCTGTTGTTTTCCTGCATTTTTGGGCAATCCAATTAGCGGTAATTGAGTTTTTAACTACATGAGATTACTTCAAGAATACCATCACCAGAGGCTAAGTGTCCTGGGAGGCTGGGGGAAGGGAGCAAAGAAACATTACTGAACTGGAAGAAACAAAAAAAGAGACAGACCACACAGCCTGAAATGTCCTAGAGATGGCACAAGCTGAGCCAGTCTAAGGCACTCAGGTTTTTCACACACACGGAAATAAGCTGGGCCACAGACTCAAAGGTTCCATGTTCCCAGCTCAATGAATTAAAGAGGGGTTAAATACATCCACACTTCTATGCATTTTTAATCACAATGGTGATGTAAAGCACAGACTTAGAAGCACCAAAAGGCTCCTACAGTTCTGTAAACACCAGAGACATAAAAAGAAAATTAAATTCATGTAACAAAATTAATTCCTGTTGAATTTGCAAACTGCTATTTGTGTGCAATACATACGAGCATCTCTTTTACACCTTAAAATGAGATTCACATTAAAGCCACCTCACAACCAGAAATGGTCACTACATTCACCAAGACTCAGAAGAACGGTTCTCTTGCCAGATCTTAATTTGTTTTGTACTCCCTGACAAGCCTTAGAAATGCTGGAAACATCACTCATTTCTGACAAATTTGCTGGTTTTGACAGCTACTAAAGTCTGAAGTACCAAAGTTGACAGGAGATAGCATTTTTAGCACTACTGCAACAATTAAGATTGTTACAATTTCTTTTGCAGCTTTACGATTAGATTTAATAAGACTTTTAAATATTGAGATGTGCTGAAAAGATATTTCTTAATATGATGAGCATGATAAGAAGAAAACCCTGAAGCACTTTCTTCCCCCACTCACAGAGGTACATCAAACTGATTGATTTGGAAGGTAAGCTTTGTACACAGAAGATAGAATTTACTGAAAAAGTTAAAGAGTAGACTACAGAGAAAAAGACATCTTCCACTTGAAAGCAGGAAAAAAAAAAAAAAAAGGAATTTCACAAAAGGAAGAGTGAAGGAGACCCTGTCCCCATAACCTAATTGTGTGTCTCGTGCTATAGGGGATGCTCTTGCTTAGCTTACAAGTGAAAGACATTCCCTCCTCCCCTTGCAAGCAGAGGAACTCCCAGCACTAACATGACATATTAAATGAGCCAACTTCCTTGAGCACTGCCCCAGAGACTAGAATGTACATGCTCCTAATTCAGGCACCAAGAAACATGTCTGATTAGCAGTCAGGCAGAAGAACATCTCTGACCAAGGCCTTCCCAGGAAAAACAGTCATGTTCAAGCTGGAAAAAACCCCCAGTGGATTCCCACAACTGGCATATTTTTATAGGCTTTGTGTAAACACCAGCATCTCAGCTAGCTCTACCTGGATTCCCTTCTTTTGAAACAAAAATAAGGAAAACACCCATCAGAAAAGATCAGTGGTCAAACTCTTAGAAAAAATAAAAGCACAGGGGAAGAACATACATAGTGATTCATTAAATGTGCGCTGCTAAAACTCTGACAGTGAGCACAAGCCAGCCTTTCCACAGCAATATAATGAATTTGCAGAACTGTTGAGCCAAACAGAGCATTAATTAGAATTGTATTCCTTAAGAAAAGAGCTGCCCCCACCAACACAAGTGGTGTGAACCCCATGGTTTAGAGGGGAACAAAGCCAAAGCAACTACAAAGAGCACAACAAAAGCTCCACCCACTTCACGTGTACATCTACGCAAAACAAATGGACTGAGCATCTCAGGTTCTTAGAGAAACACTCAACCCAGAAAACAAGCACGTGTCCAGGTGGGAATTCACCTTATGCTGTCATAGAATACACCTTCATGGATCACCAACCCCACCAGACCACGTAAAATGAGCAGTACTGCCTTTCACAAAACCAACTCTGCTCCCCGCCCAGCACTTTGCATTTGACTACAGTAACTTTCCAAGACCCACCCCAAACTTAACCTGAAAGTATCAAGAATTTGAGATTTTGTTGCATTCCGGAGTCAATTTTAACAGTGATCCAATTAACTGGTGGAACATTGCGTGAACTTTAGGTGTTATTTATTCCTTCAGTTCCTACTTAGATGGTATTTGTTTAACAAAGGTTTTTGGTTCTTGCTACATTTACTGCTGCACTGCTCAGACTTGGCCCGTTCTATGCTAAGGAAGTACTTACTGTAAACTGAGTCATATCTTGACCTTCTCCTACACCAGAAGCAGAACGCAGAACACAAAGCAGATCTTTCTACCTTGGAATGGACTTTTGTGGCTCTTCTTTGCATCATAATTTTTGTACTCAAAATGCAGCCAGCAGAACTCTCCAATCCATGACTCTTCCCAATATTGCATTTGGAAGGAGAAGTCTTTTCCTATTTCTTGCTGGACTATTACATACCCAAGGCCCCCACACACGCTGTGGCTAAGGGTCACACTGGTTTATTTGCCTTGCTAAACTTCCAAATCCTATTCACAGAGCCTGTTATTTACTCCTCTATTTCTAATTTTGCATTTAGCCATATTAAAACACATTTCATTCAAACGAGGCCAGCTTGTCAAAGCAACCCTGTAAACTGCCAATTTGCACGTCATCCACAGAAATTCAACATCTGCTTCCAAGCACTGAGCTGCCTCCTAGCAGAACACTCACAGAAACTTTCCCAAGCTGTGGAATCAACTACTTTAAAAATTACAAGTTAGCCAGTTCATTCCTTTACTGTGCTGAGTATCAATATTGTTATTATTGTGCAATATGACTTCTATATATTTTTTTTAATTAATGTCATGTAGTAACTAAATGAAGCACTCAGTAAAGAAAATACGGAAACATTCACCTTTCTCAACAAAACCTGCAATTTTATTGGTGTAAAATTTTTGATGCAATCCATTTTCTATAAATAGAAATTTCAAAATGCTTCTATCCTTAACTTTACTGTCAAAAAACATTAATAGAAATAAGTACAGTTAAATGGTTCTTTCTAAATTTAGGACTAAGATCAGTCAGGGTGAGGTATTTTTTGTTTTCTGGGATTGAACAAAATAAATTATTTATCTATTCATATTTTCTGAACACTGATAAATTAACAATTAGTTATCTGGCGTATCCCCCATTATCACAAACGTTAAGATTTAAGTGTCATGCTGCTGGAAATCTCTTTATCCAAGTCCTTTATCGTTCCTGGATGGGGTGTACTTAGGATTGCAGATCTCATGTCCACTAACACATACGGCATTTAATACTCACTTTTAAGCAAATTAGAAAATACTTCCACTGTCCTCATTGTGTAACATAAGCTTACCTTCTTCTTTTTCCCAGAAGAAAGGTCACAGCTTTAAGAAATTCTGACAATATATTTTAGCAGCAAGAAAAAGTACAGGCATTCAGTCAGAATATTTTTTAAACAGAACAGCAGGCATTTTCTATCCACTGGCTTTTCTACACAGACAGAAAATATCTCACAAGGCATATCAATTTCCCCCAGATTCTTACATTTTATAAGAAATGGGAAGATCAATTTATAGTACAGGAAAACAAGGAAACAACCTGCACAGTTTTGCAAAAACTGACACTGCTTTTGGAAAAATAAGCTACAAATGCTTCTACACCTGTGAACACTGACAGATAATGAACACAGCACAAATATTCATGGCAAAAATAAGTTGATTATTGATAGGAAACTAGTTTGATGCACAGGGTTTTGCTTTGCTGACTTCTTGGTTTCTTGAGAAGAGTAGAGAGTATTGGTTATTTTCAAGACATTCAGTTTATCATTATTCTAAAATACAATGTCTAAAAAAAGTGCAGAGATTTAAAACAACACGAAACAGAAAACCAGTAAGGTGCAGAAGAGACCAGTAACTCGTGCTCCCACCCCAACTTTACATTTACATTCACAGGCTGATGTGTACTTGTACCATGTCATGATACGGAACAGGAATGCTGAGAGATCTTTAGCTGCCACCCTAACAGTGACACATTTGCAAAAATACTTGTTGCTTCCTAGAGCCAAATAAAATGAAAATAGTGCCCTTAACCTTGGCATCATTTTCCGAATTGTCCGTCTCATACTCAGAGATTACTCCAGTGCTTAAAGTAAACCTGAAGAAAGCGCAGCCGATTCTCGAACTTCCAAAATTTCAACTTCCAGAATTGGCGCACAAATGAGAAAAATAATTCAAGGACACCACAACTTCACAGAGAGAGAGGTATAGCTTGTGTTTTCACAACTACACAATGAAGAAGTTTCATATATTTGTGATGACCCTTATGGGTGGGTTATCACAGTATTCCAACTAGCAGAATGATGAAATTTTTCGATTAATTCCTAATTACTTATTTAATTGAAAGCGAACAGTCTATTTCATGTAACATGCAACTCAGTTTTAAATAACCTCTGAATTTCGTAACAGGAAATCCTTGGTCTTTTCAAAGGGATTAAAAAAAGAAATAAGCAAGTCTTACCATTTTGATGCCAGTGGAAAATGTGACTGGTTTGACAGGTTTGGGTTTTTCCAGTTGCATTTCTAGCTGAGTAGATCTGTCCTTATGCTGAGCTAAGAGCAGTGAGGCAGGAAGATCAGAGCTCTCCTGCAAACATATGAGGAACAAATTTGAATGGTAAACCAAAACAAGTATTAATTAATACTGCATATTCTTCAAAACAGCAAGCTGTGTCCACAAGGCCATCACTAGGAGAACAGCAGAATGCCAAGTATCCTCTCTCAGAAACAGTTTACAGAAAACCATCATTTTCAGTAATAAGAAAAAGCTGCAGCAACCCCATAAATCAGAGTAACCTGCAAACAACTATTTTTATAGAATCCACATTAAAGACAATATAACAGGCTCCTTATTCCAACTGGCCAATGCAACTATATTTATTAAAATTAAAAAAAAATTAGAACTTAATCAGAGAAGGAATAATACCGAGTGGTATAACTTGGATCAGATGTTTATCTAAGACACATTCTTTCTACCAATGAACTCAGACCAGTTTGAAATTGTTTCCCATTAGATTTCACCTGAGGCCGTTTGGAAATGATCCTTGCTCTGCTCTGCACAATGGCACTATTGTAAGTGCAACCAACAGCATATTTATTTTCTCCTTCAGCAACCTATTTTTAGGGAAGCCAGCCAATTTTTAAAAATATATATATAAAGTAGTAAAATGAATAGTTAAGCAAATGAATTACTTGAACTCTCAGGACAGAATGATTATTAACGTACATATAAGTAAGTGCATTCTTGAGAGAGGCAGGAAATTATTGGCCAAGTAGTTTTCTAAGAGACTAATACAACTGTCCACATGCACACAGAAATCCTTGAGAATTCCTGGCTAGAATTACCATAAAGCTGAGAGGAGGGAAGGAGTTCAGACAGATTCTTCCTGGACTACTCTGGCACAGCATTTTATTCCCTCACACATCACATTTACTTCTGTTTCAAAGAACCAAGCCAATACCAAACTATGAACCATACTTCTTATTCACAAAACCTTACCAACAGGACCGTGATTTTTTACTTATTCAGTTCAAGGTAAGAAGCTGGATGTTTTTAATGCTATGAGATGCATTGCTGTTTTCATGGTACCTAGAAGTGATCATGAAGAAGAGTCACATTGGACTCTGACTTTTCACATCACTCTCCAGTCCTTTTTCCTCTCTATTTTTTGTTACACTCCCCTTGTCTTACCACTAGAATGCAAGTTAAACATAGAAAAATCTCACATGACAAGATCTGGTCCAGAATCACAAACACAACAACTAAGGCACAGGTTCCTACTCACATTTCTATGATTAACTGGGAGGAAGGGAGAGAAGATGCTAAAAAACTAAATTATAGTAAGAGACATCTAATTTCTGTACAAATTTTGGACCACAAATGCACAAGTTTACAGTCTGCTTCTTCCAAATGTTGTACATCTCTAACCACCATGTAGCAGCATGTGCTGCCAGCTGTCAGCAGAGGCTGAGGATGTTGAATTCTTTCAATCATCAGATTTAACACGTTGGGGGAGAAAGGGAAGAGCGGAAAGCATTCCCATGTTCACTTTGTCCTCTCCTGTTCCTTAAATGCTCACTGCATTTCTAATAAAACAACTCAAGGAAGCCAATTTTTAACCAACTGCTCAAGAGCTCCCACAATGACCAGTAACCAGATTACACAACTGTGGAAAACCCACACTATGCCAGCAAGGCACCACATCCTGATTTTGTCCTTTTGAATACTCACAGAGCCCTTCTGTTAACTATTAACACACGTGGAAGTTCCAACCCTCTAAGAGTTTATCCACACCAGCAATTTTCTCTATGGGAAAACAAATGTACAGTATGAACAAAGCTGGTTAGATGCAACAATTTCTGAAAGATTTGTCTCAAAAACCCTGGGGTTCTGGTAAAAGTGTGGATGTGACGTCTTTAATACACCCTGCTCTTTGTCTGACCCCAAGATATGCCACAGCCCAGAGAAAACCTGCCCCTCTGCCATGTGCTGCAATCCCATTTTGCTCATGCCTGGGAAGTATGGACTCCTGAAGTCCCACAACACACAAGAGATCTAAGAGATCATCTAAAATCCTCTGTATACATGAGAGAGTTTGCATAGCAAATAAAGAAAGCACTTTAATATTTTACTCAGCCCAAATTATCCAAGACTATCCAAGATTTTTTTAAAACCAAATCCCAAACAAACAACCCAAAACACTCATATAACTCTTCCAGTGATATATAAAATGCAATTGAGGCTAGAAGTCTAAATTACAACATGGTATTGTGCTTTTAAAGTGAGAGGTTTTATTGTAGAAGAGGTCACTTACAAAGGTCATATACAATCTCTCTAATTTAGTACTGGGAGGCAAAACAGGTAAAGGACCAAACTGCTGTTCCAGTGGCCTGCAGAGCCTGAGATGTCTGCAATGCCTTGGTCACCTCTCCAACATGTCACACCGGCCTTCCCCTCCCTGCCCCCAGCCAAGGATGGGTTCGTGGAGCCTTGGCCACAAAGTCCAGTCCTTTCTGCATGAGCCACTGCACTCCCCAGGCTGGCCAGAAACCAGAGCCTGCTACACAACATTTTAAATACCAAACATTTCTGTGCCTCTGGACTATCTAAATTATCAGCTCTTTGAAGATGGCACGGTATTCTCAAACACTTTTGTAAATCACTGAGGCCTTCACTCCATATGAAACCACCATAAGTAACACTTATGACGACCTGGACTACCAAGATGATCAGAGGGAAGGAGGAAAGGCTGAGAGAATTGGGATTGTTAAGCCTGGAAAAGAAAATACTTTGGAGTGACCTAATCATAGCCTTTCAGAACCTGAAGGGAGTTGAAGAGAGATGGAGAGAGACCATTTACAAGGGCATGGAGTGAGAGGACGAGGGGGAATGGCCTCAAACTGGCAGAGTGCAGCCTTAAGTTGCATATTACGAAGAAATTCTTCCCTGTGAGGGTGGTGAGGCCCTGGCACAGGTCGCCCAGAGATGCTGTGGCTGCCCCATCCCTGGCAGTGTTCCGGGCCAGGCTGGATGGGGCTTGGAGCAACCTGGTCTGGTGGAAGGTGTCCCTGTCCATGGCAGGGGCTTGGAACTGGATGGTCTTCAAGAACCCTTCCAACCCAAGCATTTCTATGATTCTGTGAGATTCACAGCTTCTTAGGATTTCAGCACCAAAGGCAAAATTCATTTCTTGAAGAGGAAAGTATCTGACATCTCTACTTGCACAACACAGAAAATTTGTCTTAAATTTTGTCTTGCTGCCCAGTGAAAGGGGTAAACTTGAAAAAAAGAAAAATTACCAATACCCAGTAGGTCTGGGCCAGGTGATCTGTCCAAAAGAGAAGATTCAAAACCAATGTCAGCTTCCCACCTTCCTCTGCTCTCACAATCCTGCAGAGTCATCGGTATCTCTGTAGCCAGAAATTAATCCGTGTTGGTTTAACACAGAACCAGCAACCATAGAAATAAGATTATTTTTTAAACTTAATTCTATATGTTGCTGCTGCTTATGCTTGACTTTTGCTGCATTTCTCAATTAAGTTTTACTTACGATGAGCTTCATTTTCAGATTTGCAATACGGTATTAGAGGGATTTCAGAGACCATAGGAAATGTTTATTTGTTTAACAACCGCTGCTTTTCCAGAGACTTTGTAAGTCATTATACAAACACTTCAGTCCTGGTTTTATAAACCTTAGTAATATTACAAAACAGGTTTTGGCTCAAATTTAAGTTGACACTGCCCCTCCAGAAACAGAGACACAACTTGAAACTGTCCAGTTTCCTTCCTCAGCCTTTAAAAATCACCTTTATGTTGTTTTTAGAATATTAAGATATGTTTTAATAGCAATACATATGCAATCACAGTTAAAACTACCTATTTTGGTCATGTTTTACCGGTTATTTATAACTATTCTTTCTGCAAGACATCTGGTGAAGGTTTCCAGCAACACCCTGTGTTAAAAAAAATTATAATAAAACAACCAAACACACATAACCACTGGTCTCTAGTCAGTTAGAAGTGTGTTTTAAAACAGGATTTAAATAAGTCAGAAACTAGCTCAAAATCCATTCTGAGAAATTAAATTCAAATTCATAGTGGAGTTTTTATTAGTTGATCCACTATTCCTAACAGCGCAGACTGTAAACACATTTACCTTTAAAGTAAAAATAGACTGCTGGATGCAAAGCTACAGGCTTGGGGGGTTTTTCCAAGAACCTTTCTGCTCATCTCTGCTTTTGTCTACAAAAGGAAAACCAATGACAAGTTGCCAGGAATCCTGGCTTGGAGAAAGGCATCTCTTCAGGAGGCCCTGAAACTCCTAAGTTACACTTCGATCCTCTCTCTTCATGTCAGTGTCTTCTGCACTGGCCCGAAGAGGAACTCTACTTTTTCAGGAAAAGTAGAAAAGCATCTGTATCTTGAATAAGAACTGAGAATACAAAGCAGGAATTAACACTCTACTAGTGTGAGATGCACTGATGTCTGATTTAGATGTGCCAAGCAGCCTTAAACAACACTGACACAGCTGAACACGTGTACATGTGCACACATACTTCTTTTTTCAGATTTCCTTCAGGGTTCCACACAGACTGTCCTCATGAGTGTTAGAGCCTGTGAATGTGTGTATGCACATCTGTACACACACTTGTATTGAAAAAACTGAGATGTGAATCTTGTTTATGTAACACGTTGATTTTCTCCATGTTCAAACATCATTGCATTTCAGATGCGGAAACAGTAATAAAATAACCAAGATTAACACAATTTCCAGGAGTAGTCTGAGTTTGTCTCTATTTGTCTACACAAGCTTTATTCACTTCAAAAGGAGCAACTCGCACAGAAGTTGCAGTAAGAGAACATGACACACTCAAGGCAAGAAATCACCTTTTGGTGGAGTTTTTGAATACAAAGGAACCACCTATCATATAGGTGCTCTGACTGAGAAAGGGTTGACCAATGCTTGGATAACTCATGAGGTTACAGCCCCTGCTCTCCACCATCTTCACTGCAGAGGTGGCTGAGTTCAAGAAGTAGCTCCTGATGACCACTTTGCTTCAACACACCTGACTACCAGACACAACTCAGAACTGCTTAACAAGCCAACAGTGCTAGAGTCCAATTAAGTCTACACATCCCAGAAGCACTCTTCATCCAGCCCTTAGCTTACCAAAACCAGAGTGGTTTGCAACACTGAAATGAACAACAGGTGAGAACAGAAACACAAACCACGCAAAACAGGGACAGATGCGTTAATTCCACACAGTTAACAGCAATGGAGATGAATGTCAATGTACTGCTGCTGAGCATTCAAAGCCTCTGCCTTTGTTACTCACCAGATCGTCCAGGAGTGCCTGTTTATTCTTCCTTTTTATCATCTGCTGTAGCTGTTCTTCTTTCTGTATGAACAGTCGCCTTTGTTCGCTTTCCTGCCGCTCCACCTCCAAAGCCTCCTCCAGCTCTTCCTGCTCCCGTGTCTGAAAGGGAAATCAGAAATCAGCTCAAAGCAACCCCACAGCTCCACTGCCCACCAAGGGACCCAAGGCAGGCCATGCAAGGGGAAAGCAGCCAAACTCCACCTTTCAAAGTAGAATTCTAAGGGGATTATGGATGATTATTCTACCTCCTTATTGCCCAGTTAGATTTTTAACTTGCTGCTCTCTGCAGTCTGGATGTGACTCTTTAAATGTGTGAAATAGACAACGAGCTTTCCCTACACCTTCACTGTAAAGTGAGCCCCTCCCAGCTTCCACACATCCTACAACTCAATGATGCAAGAAGACTGATCAAAAATATAATCCCACAATACTGTTCCTGATTGTCCCACTCATCAGCTGCAGCTTCTGTGCAAAGCACACTGTGTGCTTATCAGTGGTGTAGAAGAAAAATAAGAAATTACAAATATGTGAATATTAATAGAGAAGCCCGTAAGTTAAAGCATTTAAACATGAACTGTACAAATGTCATATCTCAGAAAACAAGACATTTTTTCTATAACCTGGATTGCAGTCATGTGACACAAGATGAAAAGAAAGAGATTACTAGTACAGAATAACTAGGTTTTGTTACAGATCTATTTCTTGACAGGTATTTTTTTAACCTATGAACAATGAAGTAATTTTGTATTTTTGTATAATTCTGGATTTTAAGATCACATTGAAAGAAAAATAATCAGAAGAGGGCTCAGAGACAGGTAAAATAAAAGGATTCAACAATATTATGAAGTAGAAGGAATCAAAAGAATGTCAGTTTGTTGCAAGAACGTACAGGGAAAAAACACAAAGGAAACATTTTCCAAATCTTCCCTATCAAAAATACTAAACCAAAGTGAGATGCAGTAAAAACATAGAGATAATTAAAATTTTATAAAACTTAAATGGATGATTTATTGATGAATGCACTTCCAGCAAAATATCGTCGGGGAAGACACTGAGACACTCTGTGCTGAGCAGTGACAGGACCTGAGGAATGGCCTGAAACTGTGTCAGGGAAGGTTTAGGTTGAATATTAGAAAAAGGTTCTTCCCCCAGAGGGTGGTTGGGCACTGAACAGGCTCCGCACCAGGGAAGTGGTCACAGCACCAAGCCTGAGAGAGCTCAAGAAACATTTGGACAACACTCTCAAGCACAGGGGGTGATTGTTGAGGTGTCCTGTGCAGGGCAGGAGCTGGACTCGATGATCCTTGTGAGTCCCGTCCAACTCGGCATATCCTGTGATTCTGTGATCATTGTGGCAAAAGGCACGGTAAAGTTTGTTCTATCATACAGCACAGCTAGCAGAATAAGCCAGGATATGTAAAAAACATCCCTTTACCAGGCAGATCAAGCCAGTGGGTCCCAGAGAGGCCCAGTTACTCATGGATGCAAGAGCTGACACATCACCTGCCACCAAGTCAACAGAAGCTGCTTCCATTCTGCAACTGGGGCAGTGACACTGGTAAAAACCTGGTCAACCAACCAGCAACCACCTGGAACTGGGCTCCCTTTGCATTTAATGAAAGGAAAACAACAAACAAAAAAATCCCCAAGTTTCTAACTGAGGTTATTTCTGAGAATTAAGGGATTGAGTTAGTTCAGGTAACAGAACTGAAGAGCTCGGGGTCTTTGAGACACTCCAAGGCTCTTCCACGTTTGTGTCTAAAGACTGCCTGGAATATGCACTAAAACAGAAGAAAACTTGTAGGGAAGTGCTGACAGACCTAGTGTGAAGAACCAGCCCAGAAAAATTACAGCTAGAAATAAGTAAACTGATATACAAATCTAAACCAGAGCAGACTACAGGAAAATGGAAGAATTATCACGTCAGATCAAATTCTTTCTGAAAGGAAGACCAAACAGAACAGTAAAACAGAAGAGACGAGTTCAAGAGGCAGCAAGGGTTGTGTCCAGCCTAAAGGTAATCTAAACACAGTCCTAACGTGTGAAGAAAAAGATGATGACAGTGAAGCCTGGAGTAAACTCAAGCCTACAAGTGAGGAAGTAAATAGAAAGTATAATAATGTTTCACCACATTCAGTAAAGCATAATCAAGAAAACATGCACATTCACATCACAGAATTCAGACAAAACCACATAAAGACTGCACAAAGCAGCAAGAGAAATTAAACATCTAGTGACAGAAGTAACAAGGAACCCTCTGATTGAAGAATTGCAGATATTCAAGAAAGAAACACTGGAAAAACTGCAGTCCACTCAGAGTTCAAGGTTTTATACATAAAAAGTGTAGATAAATATGTCTATATAAAAATCAATTCATAATGATAAGGACACCAAGATCTTCACTTTTTTTCCTAAACCTGTCTACTTAAACTTTTTTTCTCTGCATGGTCCTGCATGCAATCTACAGATGTAATAGATGGGTTAGTACAAGGGTAGCAAAGTCTTTAGGAACTGGCTACAAAGATGAAAAATATGGCTCGTACTGACAGGAGAACAAGCAGTTATCCAAATTCTGAGGTGACTTCCTCAGTAACTTAATACTTTGCTTTGTAAGAATGACAGGCTTATGAGGACAGAAGCAACAGAACTGAGATCAAAATATCTGACAAGGCCAGATCTGGGCACATTAATTTCTGAGTTAGAAACCAAAGAGGAGAAAACATGATGCACTGCTTGACAGCTACTGATTGTGAACCTCCCATACAACAGTGCCAAAAGAGAAGAACGCTCCTAGGATCACATCAATGTATTTCCAGTAAAGATGGGAGAACAGAGTTCCTTTACAAGAGGCAGCAAGATCTCAGCTACAATACTGCATTCAATTCTGGCCCCTTCTACTTGCCAAACACAAATTCAAACTGGAACAGGCAAAGGGTAACAAAAACAACAGGAGGGACAGAAAATATCTATATTCCTCTGAAGCAACCCATTACAGTGGACAGAAAAAATCTATGTCAGTCCAAGAACGTAGAGACAATGACTGGCCATAAGAAACTTAGGCAAGAAAACAGGACACCTTTTACCACGTATGGAGTAAAGAAATTCCAAAACTTGTGAAGGAGAGCTAGAGAGCAAAGGCACCCCTTCAGCTTTTAGAAGAGGGGTGAATTTATGAGCAAGATCATGCAGTTTTTGTAATAACCACTGTATCAAACCTATTATTATGTTTCAATTGTTGAAAAACAAATTATGAATGTTTCAAATGTTAAAAAAGAAATAAAAAAGAAATGTCTCCAGACCTCCAGTGAGTCTGGATTCACACAGGCTTGCCCAGCATCCAGCAGACAGCCTCCAGCACAGCAGGATTGTACAGCACAGCAAGCAGAAGTCCTGGGGGCTTGAGTGGGTACAGGGTATTATGGTGCTGCTTGACAGGATCACAGAACTCCTGCGAGGCTGTCAGAGTCACCTCCGTGCAGGGAAGGTGGGCTACAGGCAGAGCACAGTGTTCTCACTGTGACCCCAGAGGTTGCAGCTACACTGTAAAATAAGACATGCAGGCAAAGCTTTGGCAGGTCTCTTCAAGCTCTGAAGCAGAGGATATTGCACAGTGTCAGAGACAGGATAACAGATCAGAGATGGACCCCTAGGGAAATTTCCTTGCCTTTAAAAGGAAGAGGTTCAAACAAACATTTTTTAGATTCCAATCTCCTCCTGTGAAATCCTAGAGCTAAAGAAATCACTCGGAGTTTTGCCACAGACTTCAGGGGAGTGAGGATTTCACCCCTACTGATTTGAAAGCAAGCCTTTAGTGCAACTGGATTACAAACACAAAACCTTGTTATGTCACACTCTGGGCAGACATTTTCCTTCAAGAACTAATAACAATGTGTACTTTTATACTGAAAAAATATTTAACAGATTAAACTTTTCTTACAGGAATAAATGCATGCAAGTTTATTTTTAAAGAACAAAATTATACGTGAGCCATAATTTAATGAATGAATCTTCAAAGAACTGTGTGTTTTGCCTACAGATCATATGTACAATAATGCTGATGTTACTGTTATCAGCTCTTGAACAGAAGTTTTAATGTTTGTTTCAACATCTTTCACTTTGAATTTTGCATAAACCAGACCTGTGCTTTCCCTCAGTTTTACAGCTCTCTCCTGGGAGCTTCATAATGTCTGAGTCTGGATTCCTTTCTTCCTTCGGATGAGAAAGGAACGATTGTCCTGGTGTAGGAATGAACTTCATCTCTCCTGGATATTGTCCAACGACACTGCCAGCACGCATGCAGTGCTGATGTATGAGACACAGACTCTGCTGCCTGCCCCTCTCTTCAAGCCCTTCCCAAAATAAAGCATAACTACATCTCAACTATCAGTTAAATATTTAAATACAAAGAGAAATCTGCATAGTAGTTTCAACTACAGGAAATACTCCACAAATCCTTTAATTCTTTAACTAATGAATAAAAATTGTAGGGGAGAGAAGTTAACTAACCAGTTTTAACTTATTCTTCTGAATAACTTCTTTGTTATCCTTTTGATACAGCTCCATTTTCTTTTTGGTGTTCTCCAGGTCCACATTGTTGGTCAAGTTAAATACTGCACAAATATTATAAAGACAGAAAGCAAAAGTATTAGTCAGCATGCATGACTATGACAAAGACACACTACTCTTACATTCTCTATCCCTTCTAGCACCAGATATAAACACTGCAGTAACAGAATTTATTTAAACATGCCCTGTAAAGACAGAGACAATCTGCTAAGTCACTGCACTTCAACAAAAGTCAGCAGAGTTCCCCTAGGTTTACGCATCTATAGGAGATTAAAATTTGAGTCTTGCACCCTGTTTTATGGCACTGGTAATGATACACATCAATAATTATATCATCCATAAAACATGGACTTTTTCAAGTAGCAGTTACAGCTAAGAACACAGTGATTCCTGTAAAATTAAATTACACCAAACACATACATATTAAGACAAGGTTAGGAATTAAGTAATTCCATTTCATAGGGAATATCAAATGCACAAAGACTGCAGAAACTGCTTGAATTCTCAGGTACACAAAAAAATTTCACATTGCTTGATAACTTAAAACGCACCAATGTACAATTACCTTTAACAAGGAATCTGAAGAAGTTTCCAGATTAATAGGTCAGCTGACATTCCTTTGATGTCTCTCAATGGTGACAGACTATATCTCATGTAATTATGAGCAAGCAGGGTCGACCAGCAAGCTCCATAGTTTAGCACAACATTCCCAATTATCTGCACATGGCACAGATGATATCTCAAGAAATTGAACAGTTTCTATAATCAACAGCTTGAAAGATGTAGATGGTTTGGATGATTAGTAATTTGATACAATGCCTGAGCCTTTCACCTCTAGGTCACTGGTTCAGTTATGGGTCAAGAGAATTCCAACTGGAAGTCCTTATCACTGGGAAGTCACTTGGTGATCCCCATCCCGAGTGGATGCTGGGCTCATGCCCAGGGCCTTAAAGCTCCTGAACACTGCCAACATACAGCACTCAAAGCCTCCAAGAGCTTTGTCATGTGGCTACAAGAGCAGCAGAGAAATTTGCACTGCCATTGATAAATCCTCCGCAAGGAAACAACCGCGCACTAATTGTGCCCTGAGGAAGGGAGGGAGGTGTTTGGGAAAACACCAGCATGGGACCTGGGAGATTTTGGTTCAGTTCTGTCTTCCAAAGCTTTTAGGCAACCAGGGACAAACTAACCCTGGGCACAGGCACCACTGCCAAGTCATCTGTACCAGTGAGGCTGCTAGAGAGGAACAGAAGGAAGCAGCACAAAGTCTGCTGCTACTTATCAGGATAACACACATCCCAGTCTCGGAAAGATCGTATCCCTTGTTCATCCTCTCCACAGGTAACATGGCAGAAATGAGCACTTAGGAGGGTTCTAGGCAAACCAAGCCATGAGTATCCTAGACTGGCAAACCACTTGACAGCAGCAAAGGTAACATCAAGAAATCAAAAGGCAGGAGCAAATGGAGATGGGGAGGAAACAGGAAGGTCCAAAATGCTAAAGTTGTGGGATACAGCTCAGTTCTACAAGCCCAGCTGTACAGCAGCTCACCACTGCCATAAGGGGCATTCCTGCTCTTATGCCCCTCTTCCCAGGCACAGGCCTCACTCTTTCCCGTGCTCTGACTCCAGAACTCCCCTGGATGCTTTGAGTGTCAACAGAAACCCTCCAGTAACCTGAACTGACACAAAGGGGTGCCAGAGAGTGTAACAGGGAAGTAATAAAAGTGTACAGATGGCAATAGGAATACTCTCTTTCCAGGAGTATCAAACCACCACATCATCTTACTTTTATAAAAAAATACTCAGTTTCCTCAAACTGCAACAAAAAAGGGCTCAGCAAGATACAGCTGAAGGACTTCCTAACCTTAAACAAAAGAATCAAAATTTATTTTCCTCCTTTTCCAAATAATAAGCAATATCAATAGGACTGACATTTCCATTCAGTCTGGCTCCTAAATCAGCTGAACTCTTTCGGCCCCACCCCAGCATCTTCAGTTCAGATGGAAGACTAAGATGGAGGCTGATTCCAAAATTCTTAAAGCACAAACTCCACACCTGAGTTGAATTTTTGAACCTTGCTACTGTTCCTGGGCAGATCACTGGGCCTCTATACTGGAGGTTTCCCACTGGCAAGAACCAAGAGAAGGAGGATAAAGGTTCCCTTCTCCTACAGATCCTCTGCTGTATCTCCATACTATAGCTGTGTGCAGCACTTCTCCCTGTGATCTTGATTCCATCTCAGGTGGAACCTCTGGGCACTGCCATAACCCAAACAAGCCATTCAAAGTTCATCTCCTTGGTTTTTGGAAGCAAGTTACCAAATATTCTTGGGGGTTTTCTTCCTCTACAAAAGGCATAACATTTTTCTATTCTGTATTATGACAAACATTCACTTTCTGGTTGCTGCAACTTTCTGGTTGCAGCAACCTCTCCTTAGTAAAACGCAGTATTTTAGTCTGAATTTTTAGTATTTTAATGGAGATCTGACCTTCAAATTTCCAGCCTACAGTTCCCAACTGGCAAGAAGTTTTAATATTTGAGTATTAGGGCAGGGAAGAATTGTCATGTGAAAATGCTGGCATACAATCAGCCCAGGGCTCTGCAATGACAACAGCTGCACAGGAATGTCAGCACTTCCTACAGCTTAAATCCACACAGCAGCTCCCTAAACTCTTCAGTGACGACACAAGGAAGAAATAGCACATGAGCCATGCTGTGCTTAGCAGGATGCCCAGATGCCACCTTCAGGTGCACGAGGAGAGGCCAAATTGCCTTCACGCTCCTGAACATCATGAATATTTCTCTAAAAATAAATCCAGCAGTAAGCTGATGATCTCTGTTTTGCAGCTATTGCTGCTTGAAATGTTCAGGAGTTGGTATTTTTACTTCTTTCTCAGTTATCTTTCATGGGTTCAACTAATCACAATTTGGTCTGTAAAACAAAAAGCTTAAGATTTAAAACGCATACTGGGGAAAGTTGGCAGGTTTTATACAGGAGCAGATGCCTGCCTTTATTGAGAACTACTTACAAAAGTGGGTTCATTTTGGTATTTGATAGGAAGTAACATTTCTATGTAAAACAATCTATTTCTGCATCAATGTTTGAAAAACTTTCAGCAGCCACCTGCAATCACCTTAAAAGCCCACTGCTCTGCTCACAGCAAGGTGAAAGTGTTTGTTCCCCTTGTTTTCCTGCTGTGGCTGGAACCAAACCACAGCCACAACCCTCTCAACAGCCAGATCTGCTCATACCACGCTGACTCTGCTCCACCCATCTTATTCTGCTTTGTCACTCAAGGATACTTAGAACACCAGCAATCAGAAATCCGAACTTCCAGCACCCTCAAAGGCCAGAGCAAATTCGTCCCAGAGAATACTGATGTATAGTCAAGGATGAGGCACATTTACCGCAGTCCTAGACAGCTCCTCCTCAACACTAACTTGTCCACATTTCAAGAGTGAAAACATTTAAGAGCTACATTTTGTTGCAACTGTGGAAACTTTGTAAAAAAGTATTTAAAAACAAAAATAGAGGAAAGTGTAACAGTGTAACCTGGATCTTCTACATCAACATCAATGTAAACAGCTGCCCTTTAACACATGAAAAGAGCGTCTTCCCTCCTTCAATGAACACCTACCAGCAAAACAAGCTGCTCTTTGACACTACATGATTACCAGTGGCCAACCAGCCAGCCACATCTTTCAACATATTTTCTAATAAATTTTTCATGAGTTTCAAACGTCTTTTCATCAATATTTATAGAATACAAATTCTTGCCATTGTATCCTCACAATTACAGCTGACAAGTCTGTTTTGCAAGGGGCACAAGGGCACAAAAAGTAATTAAGACATTATTTCTTTCTCTTGTCCCTTGTCCCCTCCACAAGTTACTTTGCATTTAAAATCAACAAGTATCAAACCAAAGAACACAGCTACTAATACTCAACATATTAATTTTTACATAGCTAGGACTATGCAGCACTTTTTTTTATTTGGTCTGCTTTGAGTTTTGCCAGAAATTTATTTTAAATATAACTCTTACCTTTCCAAAAAAGCACAAAAAAAAAAAATTATAAAACTAGAAGAACTAAAAAGAGTTAAAAATCCCAACTCATATGCTACACCTATCCTGAAAAAATATTGGTGTAGATCTGAATATGAGTGGCAAAGCAGATGGCTGGTTTGAAAAGGTTTCAAAGAGAAGACAGACTTATTTTTGTCCATGTTGAAATATAGCATAAGCCGATATAAGAGGCCTGAAGCCCTTCAGGGAAAAGAAACAGAAGCTGTTTTGTATGCAACAATTATTTATCTACTTATCCATCTCACATTGGTTGGTTTATAAAATGACTTGCCTTGAGACATCTGTTAAGTATAACAGGAAGACTATTGTGTTTTTCTGAAACATTTCATTCTATTTAGGTAAAAGTACCAACTTCTGAAATTCAGCCTCTACAGGGAGACTTTCGCTGCTTTTCAAAACAACAACATTCATTACGCAATTCTGCAACAAATGGGAAAATATCTTCCTAGTTATAAAAAAGAAAATGAGACTAAAATTTTAATTATATGGCACAATAATTTATCCAGAGACATAGCAGTATGAATGAATATCACTGTACTGCAGGACTAAGACCTTCAAAACCCCTGTTTTAGCCTAAGACTAAAAATTATTAGTATTAGTTTGTTACAAACAATATTCTTCCCATCCTACTGCAAACAACTGCTCAATTACCATCTCCATAAAACCCCAGCTAGAGATTGGGAATGCCACAGTGCCACAGAGGGAGACACAACCTCATCCTCAGTCTGCCTGGGATGTCCCAGGCTACTGTGGCACCTGCTCTTGGTTCTTTTGATGCCTGATCCCTGTACTTTTAAATAGGGGTAGGAGAGGGGAGAGGGGGAGAAAAGATGGAAGAGAATTTAACATGTCCCTTCCAAACAGCGTTTCTGCAATTATAACAAAATAATTATCAGAAACAAAAGAAAACCCACAGTTAAGCCAGAAAAGTCTAGTAAGGTATTAATAATTGTTTCTGTTTATCCTCAGTTGTCTTTCAGTGGGTCAGTAACTTTTCAGACAAATACCTTAGCATAGTAATAAATGGCTGAAATCACTCAGCCCCATCAGTCTAAGACTGAGCATTTTGGCTGGAAAAGTGTGAAACCTTTGTTCACATGAGATGACTGAAATGGATCTTGGGTAAATTTGCCCAATTTCCAGTTGGGTTATTGCCTTTGTCAGGACCAGCAACACCATCCTCGAGAACACACACACAGAGGGAAAAACCCAAACCACAAAAAAATAAACAACACAACCCACAAGCGATCACAGATACCAAAGCCCTTTCTATCCAAGGATCACTTGTGAGATAAGTGTTCTGAGCAAGGCAAGTCACGAGGCAGCTGGTAGTGTATGAAGTCTTGGAGGAGCAGGAAGATACAGGAATACACAAATAACAGCAGCCTCGTGGAAGCTGAACGTACTGAATGTTTTTAAAAGGCAGTAATTACTGCTAACAATTGTGTTGCGGTAATGCCTGGGGGCCTCACTCAGGTACCAGGAGAAGGTGCCAGGCACATGCTGGGAGGCAGGTGCTGCTCCAGAGAGCTTGCATACAGGGTTTAGAAAAAATGGCTACAGAGATACTCTAGGGAAGAATAAATGCTTGAGGGAAGAAGAAAACCTTGTAGAAAGAAAAAGCAAAATTTGCATTACATCCAGAGACTGTAACTTGTAGCAACACTCTAGGGTTTAACCCTGTCGCTCTGATCATATGGGCACAGACCTGACTCATTCACACACACGTTGTCCACACCTTTCCCAAAGGCAGGTTTTAACCCTTTCACTTTGTTTTTATTCCTAGTGCTAATGACAACAAACTGTGTTTACAATGTTCTCAAACTGTCCAACTGATTTTTCTTCCAGGGAAAACTTGCTTTAAAATGTGGTTTTTATTTAAAGCCTTGTATAACACGTTTTAGCCCAAAGCATTATTTAGTGGCTACATTCTAAACCACTTCAAAAATGTGGTTTTTATAATAGAAATCTTAAAAGGTGACTACCCTAATATTTGTTTGACCTTCCCACACACACACGCTTCTGCTGCACCACCCAACTCTTCTATTTCAATAAAAGAAGTCTGTAGGTACAACATGCCTGATATGAAAGAGGAAAATGTGTTTCAAGTGAGGTCATGTATCACATCAGCAATTGCACTGTCTCACTCCATTGCAAATTTTAGAGCTGATCTACCTGGAGTATTTGGAAAACCTATCAGAATTGTGCCAGGGTCACATGAAATATACCTATACAGGATGTTTACACTTTGTCTCTGCTAAGCAACTACTTCATTCAAGCCCCCACAACAACTTCAGAAACAAAACTTTCCAGCAGAGAGGAAAAAATATAAAGTTGCACTTTGTCCCTCTCACAGAAAGCTGAAAGTCTGGGGCAGGGGGAGAGAGGGGAAATCCAGTTCTCTGGCTCCCTACCTTCCCAACGTGGCAGCTTGAACAACCACCACCAGCTACTGCCCACCTGCTGTATGTCAGCTCCACAAGGCAAAACTGTCCTGCACAACTACATCCTTTCTTTCCCATCCTGCAGCCCAGTTTTTCACGTGAACAAGTGAGCAGGGAATTGACAGACACACAAAAATGAAATAACTACTCTCAAAAGTAAGATGTGAAGTAATCATACAGAGACGAAGACACTTTTAACACATTGTTCAGTCACACTACTCGCAACACGCGCTGGAAAAAGTCATGGCAGACAACTGCCAGGTGGGGAATTCTGCCCAGGAGAACAGCAGGGATGGGCTTGGGGAGAAATGTGCAGCAGGGTCTTTGTCACCCGGGAGAGAGAAGAGGGCTTGAGCTCTTGCCTAAAGTGGTGTTGTTGAATTTAACCTGTCCTCCAGGATCTGTCTGGAGTTGGTAGATCATAAATGAACCCACAGACAGTGAAAATTAAAAGCCTTCTGACTGCACCCTTTCTTTCTTCTCATCACCCTGGTTGCTGCATGAAGGAACTAGGAGGCAGTTGGACTTCCAATTCCTTTTAGTATTTTAGGTGTCCCTCTCAGGTAACTAACTCCAACTCATAACAACTCTGTCCAGCTTCTTCATTATGCATTTGCAGCACCAAAACCATTATTGGCACTCTTTTTCATAAAGTTACCAAGACCAGCCAGATTTCTCATGCTTCTAAATCAAGTTCCCAGTACAGGCTCTGGAACCATTTGAAATGTAACCACTTCTTCCCAGGAGCTGTAGAATCATAACATCCTGCTCAAACTCATGAGGTTCAGGCAATTTCAAGCAAAACTACAACTCCCTTGTTACAGATGTTGAAAACCCCTGCAACAGTAGTTAAGTGGCAAACTGTATTTAATGCTACATAAATAAAAGCAGTTTTGCTTTCCATGAGCGCACAGATTCTTCCAGGATCCTGTGGCCAAGATGCAGCCATTCTTTTCTATTTGTTCCCTCCTTCTCCCATACCATTCAAAAAAAACATAAAAGAAAGAAACAAACAACTACACCCACATCATCTCCTCCAGATATTTGGACCCCTATGAGTGTGACCCGTGTTTCCCAGCCACACAATTTGGCTTCCCAGTCTCAGCCTCCCTGATGCCAATAAAAACATGATACATTACTCACAGCAGTAAGTGTTTTGGATACATTTCTACAAAACACCACAGTACAAAAAGGAGAAAGGGCTCGCCTGAGAAACTGAAGGAAAGTGGCATCTCCATGATTTCCTTCAAGTCACATTCACTGCCCCTCCTGCATGCTCTAAGTCACCTCTTCTTCCTCCAGGTCAAAAAAAAAAAAAACCAACTCGAAAAGCCTCAGAAGCTCATAAAAACTAAGAAACAAACCATTTAGGAGTCACTCCTTTGAACACATCCTTGTTTTTCTAAGCAAAATCCATCACTCCACCATAAATCACAAGTCACCCTAACTAAGAAGAAAATAAACTCTGTTGATAACATTGTCCCTTCCCCAAAGGGCAAAGTTCTGCTTCAGCTAATCCAAAGAGAAAGAAATCAACGTCTGTTCCTAAACCCTCTCCTTCTGCACAGCAACATAAAATGCTACCACAGTGGTATGTAAGGTCATCAGCTTCAAAGCAGCTTCAACTACTGTACTTGCAGAAGCAAAAATGATGAAAGACACCATATGGCTTCTGTCATGGTAGATAAAGCTAATGGAGGCATATAATGAAAATTTCAATTTCTCCTCTCTTTGTTTAATCTTTGCCAGTGCAGCATTGACAGTCCCCTGCAAGTCTTTCTTTTCCAGACATAAAGCTCTGCTTCCTCTTCGGATCATGTTTTCTTCTCTGGCAGATAAAGTATTTTACTTAAAAATGCCCTATAGTTCAGCAAATATTAAAATACAGAAAAAAAGTAATTAGATAAAAATCTGATGCTATGATAAATCATATTACAGAAACTCAACTCAGACATTCTCATAGGCAGCTGAGTCAGAAGATAAAAGCCTATGGTCTCAAGAGCACAGCACATCAAAAATGAAAGCATTAAGACTTACCAATTTCTTCTATTTCTTCCAAGAAATCATTATATTCATCTAGAGTGGGAAAGTCTTCCTCTCTTTTATTGTATCTTTGAGAGAAGAGAAACAAATATTTATACAACGTACAGAGATGCAGTTTCCATTCAAGAAGGGTCTTCCTGCAAGCTAAGTATTGATCTACTTTTATCAGCTACGTGCTTTGTGACTCCCAAACTGACCAGCATGCAGAGTCTTTAATGGGAGACACAGTGCCTGTTCCAAAGGAATGGAGTCAGCCTGGAAGAAATCAGTGCTATCTTTGCCTGTTGTTTGCCAATTCCTTTTCCAGGGTTACAGGTAAACATGAGCACAGAGGCCAAGATAGAGCAATTCCCAGCCAACCTCTCAACAAAGGCAGAGACAACAGTAACACCCACAGGGAAAAAAAGGCTTTTCTAGAAGTATCAGAAAAGGGAGCTTGGCTTTGTGCCAACAACAGAAAGCATATGTCAGCAGCAAACTGAAAATGCTACATTGTTGTCTCATTTTGTATCAATAGACCACTCTAGGACTCATATTCACCTCTTCATAGCTGGAAAAAGCAAAAAGATGAAGGGACAACTGGCTAGAACATGGATAGCCTCTGAAAGTCAAGACACGCAGACTTTCTTCCCAAGAAAATATAAAGCTGAGATTCTGCGTGATCTGTGGACCATAACACTCGGGAGTATAAAAATATAATCCCAAATACTCAGGCCAAATTCCAATTTGGGGGAATTTCTTCTGCCTCCTAAAAACTAATCTGGTAAACCCAAGTGGGTCAAGCATTTTTCAATGTCTTCTCTTCTAACTAAACTTTATTCCATGTTTAGTCAACTCAGTTGACTTATTCCAGTTTGACTTCTGTTAACTTTTGTAGACTTTAAAACCCTTAAAAAAAAACCTTAAGAAAAACCTTAAAAAAACCTTTAAAATTTATTGCTGCTTTCCACATCGGCATCTTGGTATTCACCAAGTTTCCCACATCTCAGCAACACCATATGATTCATTTAGTATTGTACTGTCTTACATAAAGGCTGCCAGGCTTATAATTTACCTGAACATTCATTTTTGTACACATGACTCTCTTTGGGTTTGTTACATCTCATCAGAGTTTCTTGTATCAAAACATCAACTGGCTAACTTATTTTCTTTATAAAATGTTGCTTCTTGGCCACAAGGAGCGAGATGCAATTTTAGACCTCATTTATCTCAATTCCAAGAGCTTTCAAATCTGCGTGACAGACTAGTAACACCAGGCTTGTAAGGAACCATTTCCACCAACAATTGCTGTGTGAATTAAAAAACAATGTGAACTCTCTTTTGCCCATTTTGATTTTGAAGGGAACTGGCCTTCAACTCTCAGAACAGGTCCCCAGGGAACAAAACAATCAAGGTCCTTTTTCTTGCTCTACTGCCATGTTCACCCCCTTCAATATCTAATCATCTTCATTTAGGAGCCAAGTCTTTGCCAAAGGAGGCTGCATAGAAACACCCAACATTTTCTAATACACCAAGCAGGAATCCCTCAAGGCTAAATTGAGAACGCAGCTCTCTATTGTTGCATAAAATCAGATCTTCTGAAATCCCTCCATGATAAATGGAGTCAAGTTTTATGGTTTGCCACTTTGAAAAACTTCTTTTAAATCTCCTCTTTACTACGGAATAAATCAATTTTTTTAAACTGTGATCCACGAAGTACATCCACCTACTATTTTTTAGATGGTGACACTCACATTTTCAGCACTTTCTTCCGAATTTCCACCTCCTTGTCGACAGCAGGATCCTCAAAGAGCTGTACCCTGAAGTTGCTCTTGCGCAGGGGGGTGTCGCACTCATGGCAGTTCCCAGCCCCTCTCACAAACAGCAGTTCCACACAGCTCTCACACCTGCAGGAGAAAGAGGGGTGTAAAGGCAGACAAATGCTGAACAGGAATTGGAACACAGGACTGTCCCCCTTTTTTGCTGCTTGCAGGGCATCTCCCCTGGATTTCACTATTTCAGCAGCACCCACCAGTGGCAGGAGGCCAGGGCTCTCCACCGTGGCTGAACAGAAACCATTTCAGTCAGCACCCAGCTCTACGCAGCTCTCCTGTGCCTTCTGGTAACACTTTTTAAATTGCACATAAAATAAACTTTATATAGAGGCTGCACAGAAATAAAACAAAAATACCTTTCTGCTTGTACTTCTTTTGTCCTCATGAAGATTTCAGATTTTAACAAGATGCTTGCTGACAAGTCACTTGGCATTTAATAAAGGACGAACACGTAACAAGAAAGCTGATTTTAAATAAAAAAAGTACTTGGGTGGTAATAATGTGCAAATTTCTAGCAGAGGACAACACCTGCTGCAGTCATTTCCTACTGCTGGGGAGGCAAAGGGGTGCCTATTTATAGCTTTGCTATATTAAAGCCAAAACAGTTGTACATGAAGGGCTAAGCCATGTTCTACCTTCACAAACTTAGCACAAAAGCTAAACAAGTTAAGAGAAACAACACTGACATGGTTGAGAAGGATCTTAAAAATTTCACTCTGCTGACCTACCCTCAACTAAACTGGTTTCAGTCCTTACAGAGGCAGAGCTGGGGAGAGCCAACCAGTTTTACCCAGCTTCTGTTTTCAAGATTAGAAAGTGCAAAACAAACAATTGTATCTCACAATTAAAAAAAAAAAAAAACACAATTATTTTTGTTAACACTAGGAGAACTACAGCTTCAGACTGCATCTTGCACAGCAGTTGCCAATGTTAAAGAGCAAACCTTGAATTTACTTGGACATTTTCCTGCTCCAAAATTCCTTTAGTGAGAAAACAAAGTGTATTTATAAATACAAGTTATCTGGGAAGGGAAAGAACAAACTTTATTAGCACACTAGGCCTGAAAATCAGAAGTTGCTGGAACATGGACTCAAGAAAATAAAGAAAAATTAGTATAATGAATATAAAGAAAGCAATTCAGGTTCCCACTACAGGAGAAGCGATACTAAATGCAAGAGAGCAAGCAAGGAAGGGTTTTCTCTTTCCTCCCCCAACCTGTCTGTGCATGCAAGAGCCCAACATAAGGACAGTTTCACTGCCTCCTTCATTTTGGCAGCTCGTGCTGTTTATGTGTCTCTCTCAACACAGCAGTCAAAGCACAGAAAAATCCCTGCCTCCTTCTTCCTAAGTTATAGAACAGGGAGTGTAAAGCTACAGAACTCAGCAGGTGGATCCAAGTGCAGGTGTTTGTATTGTTTTTTTATTATGGTATTGCCTAAGGACCAACAGAACAGGGGCTCCATGTGCAGGATATTATTCACAGACAGTAGCACCTGAAACTACTTCACTCCCCCTTTCCCTAAATCAAAGACATTTCAAGTTTGCACAGGACTTGACTATGGAAAAAATCCCTCCTTGGAAAAGCACTTCATACAAGTGCTTCAATGCCTTCCCAAACTGAAACCACTGTTTCTAAGGCTGCAAAACAGCTTTCCATACATAAAAAGATGAGTCAACACCTCACTATGGGAATCTCACATCAGGTGATCGCATTCTCACTCACTCATGCACATCCACCCTTATATTTATTCAGAGATAATTCCTTCTGAATTCAAAGGGGGCTATATGGGACGAGTCAAGGACAGACCTGGACTCTGTCCATATCCTGCCTCCTCTCCCATCTCCAGATAGATTTAATATACACAGTTAGATCCCAAGCTTCCTTCCAAGCAGGTCTGTCATTCTTGCACACACAAACTGCAGACACTCTGCCACCGATGGTGATGTTTGGTCACACATTTCCATCTGATTCTTGGGGAAGGAAAAAAGCCATTTCCTGAATCCTGCTCAAAGGAGTTCCTTTTGGTCTCACTGCAGGCCACTAACATCAGAGCATATGTCATCACCAGGAAGGCAGATTGCTATACTATGGATTTGATTTCATGTCTTAAAGATTTCAAAATGTGACTCGAAAAAAAATTAACTTGCACTGCAGAACTTAAAAATAAGTCACGATTTTTCCTTGTGTGGTTTATTTGTTTATTTAAAGATATACAGCAATTGCTGTGACTTCACCAAAGGTACCCAACCAATTCAGCAGAACAGAGGGATACTCCAACACCACAGCTGGTATTACACAGCTCCTCACGGCACACAGACCACATCAATTCAGGACATCCTTCCACTTCTTTCTAAGTCCAACTCTTCCCCACGGACCTTGGTGTAAAGACAGTCAACTATGAAGCAGGACATCATTCTGGCCAACACATCACACATGGCTTTCCACAAATAAACAAAGCACCAAAACACCTGCTTAACTCACCTTCAAATCATGACCAAAACTGATGGCCCTGTGTTTTTCTTAAATTAGGAGCCTTAATGTGGCAATTTTTCATTTGCATGTGTATTATGTATGCACACATGCTACATGTATAAACTACCAATGACAAATATTCATACTTGAAAATCACATCCATACATTTATTCAACACTGAGCATGTCTGAAGACAACAGTTTCACATGAGATCTAAACAACACTCAGAGTGCAATGTTGCTGCTCCTCCTCTTCACACCAAGGTTGCACAGCCTCTGCAATCTGTATTCTACTTCACACACTCACTAAAACATTTCATTACCTTTTGGATTTGAGTTTGTATCCTGAGAACAGGTAATCAGGAAGAAGATATCAATAGGAAATGCCCAAGAACTTACACATGGACAGACAACAGGGATGACTGCCAGTAATGCCACCAACAAAAGCCACCATAAACATCAGTATGCTCATTTTCATTTCACGGAGACTGGTTTGATCTGTCTTGTTCTTCCCTTTCATCCCCATGAAATATTAAACAAAAGGCCTGGTCTCTAAGCAGTCTGGAACAACACTACATTTTTGAGGAAAGTAAACAGAAGAGCATTTTAGATGGTTTGGCACCATCAATGCACAAACTGCACTACATGCCCTCATGTTCAAGGACTTCAGGATTGTACTGAAAATGCTTTTGGTACATTGCAGAAAACAAGCAGAGGTTCCTCCCCAGAAAACTGTTAAGATACTTATCAACTAAATTACACTTATTGGAACTGTTTGTTTTGGACAGAGTGCCTTCCAAAGGTACAAGATTTGTACCCAATCCTGCATTCCCCACACATGCACACATTTACTTCATGCAGGGATGATGGCAGATAAGGAATCAAGCCTCTGGGACAAGGAACAGATGAAAATGGCTCACAACATTAGCATAGCTTGATGGTGCTGCTCTCTTTTTTAGCTTGGCTGGCAAGGGAGCAAACAAAACAGATTAAAGGAAGAGCTATTTTCACAAGCAGGAGCACAAGATATTCTCTCCAATTTTTAGATACTGCTGAGCATTACAAAAGTTTGCAGGACTTTAGATATGCAGCCATTAATCATTTCAGGGAAAAAAAAATCTTTATGGCTTTTGCTGTTGACCAGGAATATTACAGAATGACTTACTACCCTTCTTTACAAAGCCTATTTTTAGTAGATATACTCATTAAACAGTATCAAATACTTAGAACCTCTAAGTCCCTCTTTCTTCAGCTTTTATAACCAAGATATTTCTGTTATTTAAAGTAATTCACAAAACAAATCATCCCCTCTACTATAAAAAAAACCAGTTTCCATTAAAAAATAATAATGGTCTTCAATATACAGCCAAGACCTGAACCAGAAACAAAAGAATCAGCAAAAACAATGTGTTTTCACTTGTTCCTTAATTTTGATGTCAGAGGGAAATTTACTTAAAGAAATGGAATTACTTGATTTATGGCAAGGGAACATTAAAAATCAACAGAAAACACACACACACAGGAAAGCTGACAGAATGACATCTAGATTTCTAAATCAAAGATGCTTCCACAAATAATCCCAGGCTTCTTGCTTAGCTTGGGTTAGACAATTTGATGTTCTCAAACAGCGATTCTTGAACTGAGACAAGAACAGTCCAATTTGGAGGGAACAGCTGTCAAACCTGTTTATTTCACAACCTTCAGTACATTTAACAAGTCCTCATAACTCACAGTGGTTTCTGCTACATAGGCAAGAGCTCATCAGCTATTTGCAGTTGGCCACTGCAGCTTTATTTTCTGGGCTGATGGATTAATAGACACAGCCTAGAGGGCAGGTTCTTTCTGGAGTCTGCAGCAACCAAGACCTCTGTGATCCAAAAGGGCCAAAAGAACTGAGCTAAAACCATTTTTTCCCATGCTACAGGATAGGGATGAAAAGCAGAGGAAAAGAGAAAGAAGTGTGGCTCCAGTGACATCAAGTGCTTCTGGGAGTCTCAGAATAAAGGAGCTTAAGAGATCAGTAGCTTCCATATGAGCAGGGAGTTAGTCCCTAAAAATCAGTGTTTTCCTTTTCACACCTCAGCTTCAGGAATCCATAAATCCTTATTTAAGTACTTGCAGTAGCTGCTGCCTGTGTGTTTTGGGCCCTCTCTTCCCTGACTGCCAAACACCAGAGGGAGTTGGGAGAAGGTGACACCAATTACTCTCTCTCATCCCTGCTCAGATTCTGTGACGTTCTACCAATAGGGGATTTTGCTGTTCTCACCTTGTAAGGAGACAACTTCAGAATGCTCTCAAAACCTTATTTGGCCAAAAACCCTACAATGGGTCTTGTCTTCAACTAGTAAATAAACAGGTCTCACAGGCAGCCCACGTGCCATGTAGAGACTACAGCTCGTTATGGCAATAAGACACATTGCAGCTTTCAGGCAGAAAACACAACTCTATCCACGAACAGACAGGAATTTTGGGATTTTAAACACCATTGATAAGCCATCTGCAGTTGTCTGCAGCTCCCTTCTCTTCAGCTCAGTCACGCTGTGACACAAAATCTCAGAGATTACTTCGCTAATATTTCACCTTTTTCCAAAAGTATCAAGACACCAGAGAGCTGATCCGAACCTCCTCCTTTAAGCAACAAAGCAAAACCAAAGAGACTCCAGTACTCTGTCTCTCTCTGTGTTATGTCAATTCTCAGCGTCATCTGCCAAGCTGCTGAGAACACAATCCTCCTTTCAGACTATTTACATCTTTTGGGCAAAGGATGCTCGCACACACTTCTGTTTCATTTTTGTTTTGTCAGACAAGCTGTGCTCCATATTGTAAAAAGGGGGAGGTTAAACGAGCCCAGCCACCTCAAAAATTCACGAGACACCCACAGCTAACCCTGTTTTCCAAATGCCCATGTACATACTCTGCTATACAGACCAGTTTATCTCAGCTGCACTTACCAGAAAGAAAGCAGGCCAGGTAGTGGTTGAACAATAGCCTTGACTGACAGGCATTTTAAGTTAAAAAAAAACCAAACATGTACTGAGTCAATTCATAATAAACATTTTCAGCACCCACTGTGTTTCAACATCTCCACTACAAAACCATTCCAAGGGGCTTGGACCTGACAAGAGAGTTTGCAGCAAGCTGAAACTTAACTCACTTTTATGCAGTACAGAGGAGCCTTTTTTCCCTAGGGGGAAAAAAAAAGAATTAAAGAACATTTTAAGTATTAACTCTGGATAGTATAGAAAAAATATTTCTATAAGTATCTAAATAAAAGTGGTTCTTTATGACATACTGCTGCCTAGTTAATTAAGGACACAATCATAAAAACATGTCTTACAGCACCATTCTGCCAATTTGGTCAAACAAGAGGCCAGTACTTGACAGGCCAATTCCTGACACTTCAAGAGCAGCTGTGTGGCCTTGAGAAATAAGTGCTTTCACAATGACTAGGCACACCAAGACCGACCTAGAATTTACTCAGTGTACCAGAACAACTACTCCAAATCCATTATGGTCTACTGGGCAAACACATGCACTAAAATAATAATTCAACTGTGTCAATAACCTTTTTTATTATGCTTTATTCTCTTTCAATGAGAACTTTGCAAGTTTTCAGAGTTCTCAGCAAATATCAAATTAGGTAATTATCAGGATCAACAGCACACCTGAACTTAAGTCACAATTATGAAATTTTCCATGTCTGTCTAAATTGTAGAAACTGCACTGTTTGAGACACAATCCAGCTCAACATCACCCATTGTCTCACAAGACAAACACACTTATCCTTAACAAGTCTGAGGCCTCACAACAAACTCCACACAAGACACGTTGCTCCCTTCTCCCTCCATATCCAGTTGTTACCTCGTGAGAAAGTCCTACAACCATGGTGTGGGCTGAACAGGTCTTAATAACTCAAGTACTCTGAGCATTCACTCTTTCAGTCATACCAAACACCTGCATACAGCAGAAATCACATGGAAAAAACTAAAATATAGATAACAAAAAATAAACACTTGGGGGACCCAGAAGAGTCACAACAAATCTTTTACTTAATCTAAAACACAACTTCTACCTTCTGTCCTGTACTTTGAATGCATTTCACAGTGCAACAAGAGCACGTGGGAACAAGACAAGGAAATGCAGCTCTACGTTAAAGGGGAAAAACATAAAAAGGTATTTGTGGCATGATGGGATATCTCAACCACATTACTGAGCGTTTGTCACGAGACACTCCCATATTTCATGTCTAATCTCAGAAGAAGAAGATAAAGTTGATAAAACACATCTGTCAGAGAGCCGGGCATATGACCAAGGTTTTCCAAAAAACAACAGTGGTTTGGGGTTTCAATGGGAAATACGCAAGGATTCAAAATTCTTTGAGGCGAAAGTCTCTTTGAGGTAAAAGTCTCTTTGACTCTCTCAAGTCAAAATCTTGACCCATCTTTTGCAAACATACTGTTGAGTGATCTACGTATGTTGGCTCATCTCACCTGCCGATTGGGGAGCCAAGCCAAATTCCTGCCAGGAGCATGGACTTGTGTTTCACTCGAAGCATGAAAAGTACACAGTCCAGTTTCCTTAAGCTATTCAAACACAGAGACAGTGTGGGTGTATGTACACACTATTAAAAACAACTGAAAGAAACAGCCTGCTGAAGCAATAACTGCATCATCCACGTCCTGGATAGCTCTGAAATTCCGGTCAGTGCTCAAAAAGCAAAGTGTAACAGTGATGTCCTCTCTAACTCTAAACCTGCTTGGTTTGAAAAGACTGAAAGAACAAGTTGCCACGACCAAGTGGGAGCTCCTGCATAAATCCTGCTTTATGATACAATAAAATCAACTGGGGTTTTTTTATGTAAAGAGTAAGAAATGAATGACCAAACTCAAAGATTTAAACACCAGCTCCCATTCTGATACGTATCAAAAGTCCCAACAACCCTGAGTTTATATATTCAGTTTAGGAACACCAAAACTGTATCCCTCATGTTAATTCAGCACCAATGCCAGAGAAGCTGCTGTAAACCTGCCTTTGCACTGCAGTGCACTGTCCTTCCCCTGCTGTCTTCTCCCACAGGCCAGAATAACACTTTTACAGCCACACAGTTATTTTTTGGGTTATTTTTCAGCCAGATAAACTCTTCCACTGGGTGCACCACATAGGCAGGTTACAGTTTGAACAAGATCCCTGAACTGAGAACCAAGGGATAGCCACTGGATGGGAGGGCATAAAAAGCTGTTCTTCTCTTGCCAATCTCTTAAATCAACAGCACCTAATGCTGTTAATTAAAATTTCTCCTTCCCTTCCCTCTTACAAAGCTTTTGTGGCATTCCCAGCTAGTTTATCTTGATCCAAAAATATAAGGCAAGAATAAAGATCCAAAAAGTGTCCATCACTATTTCAGGGTACCCTACAAGTTGCTTGATCAACACACCTCTAAAAAGCTGAGTCAATGCATAGTTAAACACAAGCAATGCAATAACTGATGGGGTAGTAGACAGAAGGTAAGCACTATTTTTCAGAATTGCTAAAAATAAGAGAGCCAAAAGAGAATGACAAATTATTTCGGAGTATTTTAAACGAAGCACACAGGATTACTTTACAGCCAAGTCCTTCCACAACAGAAACAGAAGGCAACACGACTGAACAAAATACATTCATGCATTTGAAACAAGTCACGAAGTCACTGGGAGCTCATACTTTAAAGAGCATCAAGCAGACGAAGTGACACTCCTGTACCAATTAAATAGTACCTCGTGGTCCCTGTGCCACGTGGTGCAGCCAGGAAAAGGCACACGTAACCCAAGGAGGCAGCAGAAGAGCTGCAGCTGTTTGAAAGAGTCACCAGCAGGATGTGAGGTTTCTCCTGAAGTGACCAGTGCAGTTCTGGTCAATCACACTCAAAACAGATGAGCTCATCCCATAAATGCACAAAAAGGCAAAGGATGACTACAAGATTAGGAAGATTGGCTTTTCAGGGAAAACAGCAGAAAAAGCTACTTAAACTAAAACAAGTCTGACCAATAGAGTAAAAATTTATACTGGAAATTGTACTTCTCATCAGTCACAGTAGTGGGAATCTGGAATCAGAACCAACAGGAGTAATAGTACAAAAATTAGTTTAAAAAAAATTTGAATTGCTTAGTTTTAAAAAGTTTTGTAAATTTACAGGGAGGATTTGATGACCTGACTGTCTTCAACTGATAACTAGATTTGGTAATGAAGAAGATGCCTCCAGATTTATCTGTGGTCCTGGCTATGTGTTCTAATGACTGAAACCCTGAAACAACAATAGCTTAGGAAAAAAAATTTAAAAGGAGAGAGAAAAGCCAATATTATGTGCATCTTTGAATACTGAAAAATGAATTTTAAAGGATGACAGGTATGGGCCAGATGTTCTATCATCTGCTGCTTCTGCTCATAACAGAAAGCACTCTTAGCCATCAGTTTAAAGCAGGCTTCACGAATTAAACACAGATTAATATTCTTCTATCAAAAAGCAATTAATTTATCTCATCGGGCATAAACCGTAACACACACGTCTAAGACCTAAACTTGATTTACTTGGATCCATTTTTTTTTTTACCTTGTGGAAAAAGAGTGAAGATCACACCATTTGGCTTGTCTTTAATAGCTGATACAACACACAAGAAAACTAGAGTAAGAATTCTCAGCTTGTCTTACTTCAGATAGAAAAAGGAATTTAATATGGAGAGATATTCTACTAGAGTGTAAAAATCCTTTCTGCAGCAGAAGATGGTGGTCATGACTCAACAAATCATCATTCCTGCCTCTTCAGTCCAATATAGCCTTTGGGAACAAAGTGCTTTTCAAGACTGTTGCTTTTTCAGTGAGACAGACCAAAAGCACCAGTAGCCTTTGAATACTAAGGACTCAGTAGTATTTCTGTCTTTGAGAGCATGAGGGTTTTCCAGACTAATGTAGGTAATTTTACATCATATCCCAATTCCCCACAGAAATTCCAATTGATTGGGGCATTATTTATTCCCTGCCCTAAAGCCCCATTTAGAATGACTTGCTAAATCTCTGTTGGCTTTATTATTGCAGTTTGAATAGCTGGATGTCAGAGAAGGAAGAATGATCTCTATGTAGTCCTTAAATACCTTACAGAGTGGAGCCTAAATTATTCTGAACATTAAGTTGCATAAAATCTCATCAGAAGAAAGAAAAACAAACAAAAATGCAACTCAGTAACACTTTATTGCCATCTTTCATCCAAACTCAGACTTAATCCTTCAAGAAATAAGTCCAGGCAAGTATATTTTAAAAAGAAATGTTCTGACAAATCTACTTTCGTTTTTAAACCTACAAAAAGTTAAAGGAGATGTAAAGAACAAACCTGAAGCCGAGGAAAGCATCTCCTGTTGCAATGGGTCACTTACTTAGGAGTGGCTGTGCTACCTTGTGCCTGAAGCTCATTTACATCAGATCACTTCGCAGCACTTTGGATCCATTAATGATCTTTAGCATCACAGGCACCTTCTCGGGCTCCGCCTGCACTCGCTGAAACTGCAACATTAACAAATGCAGGTTCACCAAGTTACAGTTCAGCTTTAGTTCCTGTAACCCAACAGATTTTTACCGTGCTTTCTTTAAATGCTTCTTTCTCTCCCCAATCTTAATTTTCCCCTTTATAAGTGCAAGGAAGATATTTATTAGAAAAACTCAACAGCAGCAATTCAAAGAGTTTCCCCGCCTCCCTAGTCTCATTTGGGAATCTCCCACTTCCTACCAATTTTTAAGGGTCATTCCTCACTTCATTTTCACATAATCCCCAAACAACCATTATCACATCTTTTCTCAGCATGAGATAAAATATGGACTGTGCTTCATAAACAGTGGAGACCTTAAGATTACATTCTTGGTGTGACACAGCGTGATAAATATTTCAGGGATGTCTTGAAATACCCTACAATATACAACACGTGGCAAGTGAAATAAACCTCAAAAAACAAGTATATTTTGACTTATTATAACTTTTTAAAAAAAAAGGGAAAAACACACCAAAACCTCCTCCTTCCCCCATCCCACCCTGGCCATTGAGCAGGTCAGATTTCAATTTCCTTTTTAAGGGTGGCAAAAATCCTGACCTACTTAAAGCCTGGTAGAGAACATTTTTTTGCATTGTAAATTTAATCATTCCAAAAATGCTTTTTCCTCCAGCTTAAATATAAATGGCAACTGCTATTCTAGTTCATTAAACCAGTTGGTGAATGTCATGTAAACTTTTTGAAGCTAAATTGTAAGGTCATATTCAATGCAACTACTTTTAGGTATTAAAAATAAGAAGGACATGTCAGACCTTCATTAGCTATGCTGGCATCTCAACCATTTCCTTCAGATTGTATGGAATAAAATTCCAGCCCTATTCCAGTGAAGTTGGAGGCAGCTTCACAGGTTATCAAACACAAAGGACAAAGTAAGCAAACACATTACTCACCATGCCAAAAACGTAACACAGGCTGTTCTCTCCAAGTTGCAGCACATTTCAAGGAATTTTATCATGATGAAAATTTGTGATGCATATTCATTCTCTTAGTGCTTGTTAGTAGGAAAAGCAATGAGGAGAATCAGTTGCACAGAGGGAGCAAGAAGCAAGACAACTTGTACTAACAGAGGATCAAAGAGATGAAAGCAAAAAAGTTTTAACAAAACACAGTCTGTTCTTGTGAGTATTTATATCAGAACCCATTCTGCCACAAACCACACAAAGCAGAACACCCCAGTGTAGTTACTCAGCAGCAGATGCAGACACTGGGACAAGAGTGAGGAAGACACAGCCACCCTTCCACACTGGTGAGCTGATCATTATCAAATTGTTGTCAAATTATTTGAAGTCAGATAAATATCCACAAATCTGTTCTTCATTATGTGAAATTCCTCCCATGCACAGCAAATTCAGAGTACAGCTTGTTGGGAAATTATGTATGGCTCATTATTTTTGTGTGGAAATAGCTTGGAAGAGTAATTTTGAATTCCTGTTTTAGCATAAACCCCATCTGCCACCCTCTGTGGGACTGGTCTAACTCACTCATTTTGCAGAATATTTTTGTTCATTCCTATCTCTGTGTGATGTTAACGGGAACGAAAAAGTTCCCCATTTCCATTCACTACTTCAGCTGTAAATATCACACAGACAACCAAAACCCACCATTACCCATCCATATGCTGTCTGGCACCACAGCCCACTAGTCCCCCTGATGAAGTAAAGAGCCACTGAAAAAAAAAGTAAGGAAAAGGAAATCTGGCCCAGGATTCAGATGAGCAGTTCCAGACAATATTTGAGCTGGTTTGTTTTATCCAAACATCAGCTGAGGAGCATTCCACAATGCTGCAGGTTCTCTCATAAACACCACACTGCTCCATAATTATACAGAATCTGTGCACGTATTCAAAAGCAACATTTATTTAGGCTCACAACTGTATTAAAGGCCATGTGTAAAGAACATTGTTCCTAGCCTGAGAAACAGTGAATACTATTTTCCTTATCCATATAAATCACACACAATAAATGCTTGATACTATCTAGTGCCACTAAAGCAAATTAAAACAAACCAGGAGAGTACACCCTTGAGTGCACAACTCTAGGAAGACTGAAACACAGAATTTTATACTTTTTATATGCTCCTAGTCTCATTCAAATTATACGTTTATACATAATAATGCGAAGGATTTTTTCACAACCACCCAATCAAAAAATAAAAATTAAAAATCAACACATCTATTTTACACAATTTTTTTATTCTACAGACCCTTCCAGAAAGCAATAGCCACAAGCAAATTCCATGATGACCAACGATTGGGAGATCCAGTAAGGAACACAAAAAACCAAAGGATCAGTCTTCAGAAAGCAATGACCCCTCCAATTCCTGACATTTTGGGGTGCCCAAATAACACTGACCACCTTTCACCTTCTGGGCCAAAGCAAGCTGCACATGTGCAAAATAAGTAATTCTCTCTACCCAAAAATGAATATCTAAGGAGATACCAGACCGAATTATCTACTCTCATCATTTTACAATGCTATTTTATGTTCCTGCTATTTATAATACTTTTTTAAAAAAAATTTCTCTAAAGCTCTCAGATCCCTGAGAACTTCAGCTACTTCCTGGACTTTCAACTTTTATGTAAAGGGCAATCCATGCTGCTTCCACCTGCTAAAACCACATGTAACATTCTGGATAGATGTTCTTTTGTTTACCAGCATTTTCTCCAAGAAACATTAGGATGCTACAGAAAAGTCATCACCTTCCCTACTTCCACAAAGGACATATGACAAGTTTACTAGTAAAAATAAAACAAAGGGATCCAAGTTAAGGAAAAGATGGGTTGTTTGTAGACACTGAAGATTGCACTCTGGCTATCAGACTCAACAATTAAAGCCTGAAAAGAATCCAGTTAGGGACACAGGCTGTGGTTCATGAGTCACGGCGCCATTGTGCAACTCCAGTATCTGAAAAGCAACTACAGCTCAACTGAAAAAGCCATTTACAGCCTACCAGCCTACCCAGGGCAGAAAGCACCATACTGGGTGTTTTCCTCGGAAAACCCTGTAAAACGAGTTTGGTGACCCCACTGCAGCACGACCTGAATCCCATGCACAAGTTAACCAGTTTAACAAAAACCCCCGGTGAAAAAGCATGCTACACTTGGTCATGGAAATCAGGAAGATTAGGCCACATTCCCAAGATGACTGAACCCAACACAGAAAGAAACACCCCCCATCTGCACAGCTGAAGCACAACCATTTACCTGCTGCCCTGCCACTACCCCTGTCCCCACTTAACTGGGGCAGGTGAATGTCAGTCCCAAAACCGGAACCATCATCATTAGAAATAAATAAACGTGTAACTTAATTCACTGATCCTAGGGATGCATAAGATTCTTTTCCCTCCTTTCAGGAAGCGTTTCCTTAGTGCCTTATCTTGACCACTACAACATGCTGAGCCGGCAAAAGCATTTTGTATTAAAAAATAGAATACATGACTCAGAGGGTTTTAAGACATATATGCTTACTCAAAAAATACTCCATCCCAAAATATCACCTGTAATAGCAATATATATTATAGCCTTCAGAACTGACAAGTACTTGTCTGCAAAACTTTCAAATGATAGAACTGAGACACCTGTGAAATACTGGGGTTTCTGCAAAAATTAGTATTATTAAACACTGGAAGGAAATTTCCTTGCTGACCAAGCCTTGTGCAATTTTAAGGCAACTGAATGCCAAGATGATCAATTTTCACCTTTTATCTGGAAGTGTTCTCACAGAACAAAGACTCTCTCCCCCACAAAGGGATATTTCCTACTGATCATTCCCTCCTATCTGCTTGCTGAAGACCTTGACAATACTGATTGGAGCACTCTCACTTCTCAGGGTAGCTGCACTTAAACCACACAGATACAATCACACTCCACTGCTGCCCGGGCTGTACAGGTGGAATTAAATCTCAGTCAAATTCTCATAGGCTTTAAACGATAAACTATTAAAACTGTGGGAACGTGCACAGTGGAGGCAGCTTAAACATAATACAGCTTAATTGCGTAAAGATGTGAATGCGCTAATAAGATAACGTATGTTTAGGTTCTGCCAGTGAGGCAGCAATTGTCACTTGGGCACAAAGTCTGACAGTTCAAACCGTCACCAGCACCTGCCTCCTACCCCCACCTACACAGCAGTGTACAGAGAAAGACAAGCCCATGTGATTTCTGCTCAGCAGCTTTTAACACAATCAGATTCAGGTGAAGCTAAACGGTCCATTAAATGGCCAGGCCAGAAGAGGTTCTTTGGTTTTGACAATATGCAATTAAGTTGCTTTTCACATCCCCAAAATACCAGTTTAACAGGCATGTTAACACTCAAGACTTCATCGTCGATAAGCTAAAAATGCGTGGCTGGACAACAGCTCACAGCTTGTACATTCTCAGACATAACATGTCAAAATGTGAGTATTTGCAGGTCTTTTTTATTCTGAAAAAAAATTGCCTAATTCTTCAGTCAGCTACTAGTGGGAGAGGTGAACTGGCTTCACGGCTCTCTGGGAATTGAGGTCTCAAGGAAGAAGGGGAAACAAAACCTCAATATTTGGTGGGCTTCAAGGAGGTCTTGAATTCAGCTCCATATCGTTATTTGAACAGTCCCACAGGTATCACCAGTAAACAAAAAGTCTCTTCATTACTGTTTGCAAGACCAGGCCCCGCAAGACAATGGCCTACTGAAAGCAAATAAAAAACCCATTACACAGAAAGGAGGAAAAAAAAGACAGATACAGACACTTGAGAAAACACTTATTACTTATTATGCACTGGATAATTCCAATATAACTGGAGGTTTTGCTTTCCCTAGCAACGCAGTGTGGATCTGGGACTGCCCAAGATCCCCTCTGCAAGCAGCCCCACTACCAGGGCAATACCTACACAAAATAGTGCAGAAAACTCACCAGGAACTACTTTTCACTTGTTCTTTGCTTCAGTCAAGTACTCTTCAGTCTTTGTTCAAAAACAAAGGCTTTAAAGACTAATTGATTATTAAAGGGAAACCTAAACACTTTTCCAGAAAAGTGAGGGCCTAAACTTGACATAAGACTCAGCACCACCGACCACAACCTGCTTTGTTCCACTCCCAATACCAGCAACAATGTTTCCACCACTAAAACTAAAAGGCGTGTCCCCCTGCTCTGCAGGAATGACTTGTCAACCATCAAACTCACATACAGCAGAAAAGCAAGGACAAGAACTGCATTGCCCAAAGGACTAGTCCAACACATAGAGGCTTTCACTCCCTGTTCTGGAGGCAAAAGTATATATTTGGGCAAAGTACCAAAAGTTCAGACACTCACTCCTGGTTGTCCTCCCCGAAGATCACCTTGGAGTAAAGGTTACAGAGCAGAAATGCTTCCTGTGTGTTTCACAGGCTGCTGATGCCACCTGGGGAAAATGCGTCAAGCCAGTCATGACCAAAGCATTAAGGAAAACCGGTTACAAGACAAAAGCCTTCCTCAACTGTGAGGAGTGTTTACAAATGTGATGAATGCCCGTGTGTCCTAGCATGCCAGCTTGAAAGTAAGTCAAGCACCTGGCCCTGAACACAAAAGGCTGACTCACCTGTACAGCATCTATTAACGCTTTGAAAAGACCCCAAGTTTAACACTCCCGGGGACACAAAGTACTTTCAGAAGGCTGATGGGAGCGTGACTTTTCGTGTCCTTCTCTCCACCTGCACACACCACCGCAGACAAAGCTGTGGGATGGCTTCCCAAGCCAGGGGACAAAGATGACTTGCATACACGGGATCTCTCTGATACTGCACAAACACACCCTGACACCAGCTCACCTCCTCTGCTCCAAGGAGGGGAAGGAAATACCACAGAGATTAGGAGTCACAAATACTTAAACCTATGGTTCCATGGACTTCTAACTCCACTGTTATATCCCATTCCATTCTGAAGTTCCACTGAAAAATAATGCATGAAACTGAGCAAGCACTTTAGCATGAGACACTCTATCAGCCAACTCAGGAGGAAATTGTTTCTTGTTTCCACTACATCTTCACCTTCCCTGCTCAAATCTATCTACTTTTTACACTACAGTTCATTCAAAGATTTTTCCTTTCCCTGCAGAGAACTCCAAGCTGGGATTCATGAAAGATCTTCTGGCTACTACCAATGTAAACAATGCCAAAAAAAAAAAAAAAAGAAAAGAGAGAGAGAAGAGAAAAAGCAGCTTGATGACAACAGTTGTGATGCATCAAACTTGCTTCACTGCCATTCCTATTACCTTCCAAACAGATTTTGCTTTGTATTACCTTCACTTTAACCTACACAGGGAAGAAAAATAAGCCAAACAAAACCCATCACTCTTATCAGGTACCATACCGCACACCCTCCTGAGTAATCTTTCATACCAGCTTTTCATTCACACTGGTGACAACGTTAGAAGTCCACTGTAAATCAAATCCCCTGTCCAAGCTTTGTAAGGATCATGAAAAAATCTGAATGAGAAGAGATCTGAAAACTCTTCCCCCACTATAAGAAGTTTGTCTCCTCCCCATCACAGCTCTTTTCAAATTGCAACACTTTCAGTAATCCACAAATGATCCTTTTATTTTCAGGAACGAACTTTACATAACATGAAGAGGCAGTTCCTTGCAATTTGTTTAAGCTAAATCCAAATCCAAGCAAAAAACAAATGTGTTTGAGCAAAAGACAAATGGAGCCTCTGCAAGCTCAGGTTGTCAACTAAAACAAACACTGTAACTCCCACAGGATGTACTGGGGAAATTGCATGGGATCATTTGAGATCAAAGTTTTCTCTGCATGGCTGACACACACCTACATGGCCACTTTCAGCTGTCAGATACCAGGACAGCATCTTCCTGGCACAGCACTGAAGTTATCAACAAAGACACATGCAGGTACCTCATACAGATTTATATATTTATTTTTACTGGTATCAAATACGGCTACTACAAGTGCATGGTAAGGTCTAGTCCTACAGTAGCTTATCCTACTTTTAGATCTGTCCTGCAACCTCTACAACAACACAAGAGCCCAGGAGCAGTACAAGGAGCTAATTCAGCTGATAACTGGTCTAAAACCCTAAAATGGATCACCTTCCTGAACTGATTCACCATTCAGTGCCAAAAAAAAGGGTTAGAACACAAGGATGGGACGGGCATACGACATAGGGAACACCTGGATTTCAATTAGCTGGAGAAACCATGGAGACTCAAGTGGGAGTCAACACACACCTGCAGCCAGTAATTTTTATTTTTTTTCTTAACCACGCAATTTCTTTCTGTTGTCTTTATACACAAAGGGCATCACCAGTGATGTCTGATTGTGTACAAAGCATAAAAATATTTTACACCAGTGAGACCAGTCACAAAGCTCATTTATGCTGGAAGCAGAGTGTGGGAAAAGTGGTAACATTTTGGGCACAAGCAATAGTGCCACCACTGAAAAGGCACAACCACAAATGTCTGGCAAAGTGCAGCCCTTCTGCTCTAATTCAGCCTAAAAATGCCCAGACAAAACCTGCACCTGAAGGCACCTGGCTGCCAAAGCCCCTCAGAAAACACACAGCGGGCAGTTTGGTGGCAAAAAGACCTTGCTGGGTATTCCCATCTCCTCCCCAAACCTGCACTGGCACCGCAGCCGGCTGCCCCTCCGGTGTGCCCCTACAGTGATGTGTGAGGCTGCACAACAAAGCATCACTGAACAACTAACCAAAATCGGGTGGAAAAAAGCACACCCCTCATAACCCCACTCCTTTTAAAACTCTCCTTATACCTAGTTTCCTTTCCCCAGGACCGAACTTCTGTTTCAGTCTCGCTCAGTAGCAGCGGGATGATCCAGTGAATGACCTGCCCAAACACCAGGCTGTACAAAATCACCGGTCAGCCGTGACCCAAATGTTGTGACACAAAATTTAAAACCTTGAGCAACCTGCTTTAGTGGGCGGTGTCCTTGCACATGGATGGGGGGGTTGGGACTAGATGACCTTAAAGGTCCATTCCAACCCTTTAACATTCTGTGATAAAATAAAACTTGTAAAAAACTTCAGAGAAAAGCTAAATTTTAATTACCCTAACTAATATACGCAAATGCCATTTTCCGGAATGCCCAACAGCTACACAGAGGATAGGCACAGTCTAAGTTTAACACTTTACCTCATGAAGCTCTCAAAAGGATGTTTTTGTTTGCTGGGGAAGCAGGCTGGGTATTTGAAGATGTAGGGCTGATGGAAAAGAAGTTCTACATTCTCCTTATAACTCATTCTTAAATGTAGAGACCCTTGTAAAACCATTATGATTTTTCTCATCAGTAAGACACTTTTATACCACAGGAGAAATAAATAGGCAGAAAAAGTTTTATATCCAGAAAGCTACAGAAAAGGAAGAAATCAATGATCCTCTTATTCACTGCATATGCTTTATATATGTTAAAAAAATTGATTAAAATATTCTCTGATTATGGCCTAGAACAGAAGGTTTTACAAGAAGAAAAAAAGCATTCTATGTCAATGATAGTACTCTACCATATATAAAGAGGAACCACACTGAGTCCTTATTTTGCAATTTTCTAACTTTTGGCTGCTAAACTCCCAAAACAAAGTTTGGAATGTAGTTTTTATGTGCAATCTATACATTCCTCAACAGGCTCCAGGTAAAAATAATCAAATTACCCTTAAAGAATCTGGAAAAAAATCTGCAGATATGAGGAAAGAAAAATAAACAGAATTTTATTAATGTAGTTGCCTCAAACTTGCCCCCAGAAGAACTGCACTTTTGTCATGAAATGAAGTATTTATTACAATCCCTAGTCAAAAGCTGACCTAATCAAACTAAAGACTGGCAAGCAAAAGGTCTGATATCAGTAGAAGATGAGGGACAGCCATTTAAGACCTTTGAACTGGTCATATTTAAAGGGGGGGATGACACAAACCTACTCCTCTCCCTCATCTCATTCACTTTCAGCTTCTACTGTAAATAATCCAAGCCAAATATGAAAGGTGACTGCATTAGGACAAACTCCAAGTCTGGTGCTATCAATTTATCTTGAATAAACTGTTTGTCTGTGTTAAGTAAACTATTTAATAGAAAAACAACTGTCAGAAAAACTGATGTACATTTTTTTAGAAGTGAAAATAAATAGTAGGGGTTTGATCCCAAAAGTAACTGTCACTATTTCTACTGGCTATTTGCATGAGTGAGGCTACACTGGCACTTGAGCACCTGATAAATTGTTTTGAAACAACAGTCTTGTTAACACAGTTCTTTCATCCATTCCTCTGTTGTCCTGCTTTGTATTCCAAAAGGCTAGGAAAGAAGAATTCTGACTAGAAAATGGATTGTTTTTTAATTAGCTATCATAAATTCAGTAACTATAGAAGTCAGCCCACAGTGGAAGTGTCTATCACCGACACAGAGCTGACATTGCCCAGGGTGAAGTCCCCAGAACAGCAAACATTCACTTTCCTACCTCAGGATTCTGTGTCAGATTTAATATTGCCCACACCAGATCTCTTCTTGTAAGGAAGGAGTCCTCAAAAATCAGGAAGGAAAGCCTTAAAAATCAGGTAGGGAAGCATTCAGAAGCTAAAAAGGCAGTGTTCTTGCAGGGCCATGCCTTAGGGACCGGGAACCCTCTGGAGCAGGGATTACAACCCAGCGTGCCGCAGGGACCGCAGGCTGCACTACCCCTCCCACCGCCTCCTTCCCCTGGGCAAGGGCTCCCGTGGCAGCAGGGCAGAGCTGGCTGAGGGCAGGAACGGCAGCATCCCTGCCCCATCCTGCCTGGCTGTGCTCTCAGGGTCTCCCCCAAGCCTGTGCTGGTGCCACCCAGAGCGCTGCACGCTGGCAGTGCCGAGGACACCTCTCCCAGAGCTGCACCTCCAGGAAATGCCAGTCCAGCACCTCCTCTGGGCCCGCTCTGAGAAGAGACCCCCAAGGTCAAGTGCTAAGTCCTGCTAAGGGTTGGACAGAATCGTGGGGTTGCTTCACATACCCGAAACAGTTAAGGATATCCATACAATATGCTAGGCATACGGTTTTCATTTGCGAAGCTGCTAAAACGTGCTTGAAAAGTTGGATTAAAAAATATATGGAAAAACAATATGGTATTAGCCCTGCCAGTGTAATGCTCCAAGCAAATTAATGCAAGAGAATAAAAACTGACAAAAGAAACCAGGATACTTGTATGTGCCATGCAAGTGCAGCTTCCTCCTGCTACTATATTAAGATTTCAAGAAACTTAATAGATGAAACAAAAAATTGCATATTGGCAAGAATGGCATTAATTCTACCCCCTTTCTCTGCGTTACCCTTTGTATTATTACAAAGGCAATACTATGTGTAATAGAGAATGTTTCTGGTTATTAAATTTTATGTTTCTCTATTCAATGGCATCACATTATATGTGGCCTTTTTCTGCAATTAACATCCAAAACACAAATTAAATATTTATGGATAAATGTCAATTATGATTATGAGAAACAATAAAAGGACCATAAATTAAATAATGCAGCTAGAACAATAAAGTATTTTCATATGATCAAAACAATATTTCAGTGTTAATGTTTTCTTATTCTAATTGAAAATGCAATTATGTACTCATAGGTATCATTATTGCATAAAATTTGGTAAACAATACCATCTTTTCAGCATTATGATTCACTCCCAGTAAGAAAAAGCCAAACAGGCCTGGTTACTTCTTCAAGCAGTGCAACACTATTGGATGCTTCAAAGATATCTCCAGTTTGAGACTGTCCAGAGTACAGTAGGATATTTTCACTATTCCTAGACTATTCCCATCTTCTGTAATTAATTATCCACAATTCTATATTTTGTTCAGTATTACCAACTCCCCTACATATCCAAAATATTTTCCCACTATTGTACTTTTTAACTAAGGAACTAACCCCAGGCTTGCTAAAATTTTTTTTTAAAAATAAAACAAATTAAAAAAAGAAAAAAACACCAAAAAAACCCACTCAAATACTCAATACTGGGACAACCACCATGTTGTTTTAAGGTAATTGCTTCTGTTTCCTGAGGCTGATTTTTATTTTAAAAAAAAATAAAGGTCTGAAACAAAACATTTTTACCAAACTACCAAAAGCAGTCAAAAGTCATCAGCAACGACGTTAGGAATTGTAAATTACATGGGACACAGTGTTCACAAACAAATCAGATTTATGGTTACATTCAGTTGTTCCTGCTACCTGAAATTAGAATTAGAAGCTCATTAAATATGAATACATTTCAGAGAATGCAGAGGCACAGCATTATATTGATGAAAGCTTCATTAAATTTTCAATGATAGAGCTACTTCTGTATTTGCAGAGGAAGGACATAGAGTAGAAAGAAGTTGGGGCAATTCTCCTTCAAGCAACTTTGCATCTTTCTAATCTCCTTAAAAAGCAAATGAATTTTAAAATAAAATGTTGGACTAATTAGGTGTAAGAGAAAGTGATTGTGGTCCATTATATTCAAGGAATTATTACTTTCAGGTCAGCATTTGTCTTGTACACATTTGCCAATTATACAACTGATGTTCCAGAAGAAAGAAATCAGAAGAGAGAGAAAAATCAGGTTTGAATGATCAAGCTAATATAAAATACAGACTCTGTACAGGTTCTGAACTCAATGGCACGGTCAGTTTTTAAAATATTCACTTAAAAAGACATAAAGAGCATTGAACATGAAGCCTTACCTAGCAAACAGTAAGAGATACCTTCTTGTGCAAGCAGGAATGTAAATCTAACTACCAAAGTCATGCCGTAATGCAGCCTTGTTTGTACTGCAGAGACTGAAGCCAAGAAACAGACCTGTGACAGAAAGCAAACTAGGCACAAGCCCACTACTCAACCAGATTTCTAATATTATCATTGGCAAGTCAGACAATTAAAATCTCCACATGTAAAAGAGGCAGAATCAAAAACGCAAAAGTGAAAATTCAAGCGGTCTGATCCCTCTTGTGGTCGTGCACTACAATATAAATTTACTATCTCTCCACACTGTGCTAGCTGGTTTCCTTTGGAAAAAAAAAGCTTATGCAATCAGGCTGCTGCTCAGCTCCTCCCCTCCATATCTATTACCTTATGTCAACTAAGGCAGGCAGCGAGGCAGAGGCCTCAATGTCATGTTATTCCTCCAACAACCTGCACAATGTATGGCCCGGGCATTACATGTTTTCCTCACAGTTACTGTGCACAGCTAGCCAGGAACCAGGCTGTGGGGTTGCTCTTTCCAGCTTGTTAGGACTCCTACCTTTCAGCCCTCTGGATAGGCAATGCTCAGCTACCACCATTGCAGGCAATGCAGGTTTATCCTCAGACCTTGTTTATTCTGCCCTGCTCAAATCCTGCTGCGACACGTTTACTGTTTTTCTCCCCCTCTCCAGTTTTCTTTGGCATGCATAGTCAGCATTAAATAACTGACCTTCTCAAAACCACCATGAGGTAGCATTATCCCCACATTACCAGATAAGGAAATTAAGCCACTATAATTAATGCTTGCAGCATGCCCAAATTTCACATTCCTGATTTGAGAGTGATTAGCATTAGTGCTCTACAGGATTTCCTCTGCTCAAAGCCCGGCTCCCAGGGAGAGTGGGAGCAGTTGCAGACAGCCTGCACTTCCACAGGGGCATCCCAGGGGCACAATGGAGCACCTGCAAAACACTGGGTCCAAGGAGCTTGGCCAGCTTCACCCCAGGGCTCTGTAAAACAACTCAAGCACACAGGTGTTGCTCCAGCCCAGTGAGTGAATGCCAGATCTGAATGCAATTCCCTTTTACACCCTTCCTTCTTCCTCTGGCCAAGACTTTTGGATCCAGGCTTGGCTAATTTCTGTTTAGACACCTACAGCCCTTCACCACAATGTTCAAACACACACACTCACTATCCTCACCTCTGACCTTCTCCCAGCCACCATGTCCCCACGCCTTCACCTTCCTAGAATGTCACATCTTTCTACACATTTCTTTAGCTTCAGTTTTAACTCAGTCTTCCAAGACTGTCCTAAATCCTTCCCTAGCCCAGTCATCACTCCTTCTCTCAACTTCTCATGTAGTCATGTGCCTTTCTCCAAGCAAGTCTCCCTCATGATCTTTGCAGCTTCCTTTACTGCCACACAGTAAAGGACTGGAGTCAGCCTCCCCTTTGGACTCCACTACAGCATTTCAGAGTGTTCCCCAGTCACACGTTCCTTGCAGAAGAGAAGACTCCCTTCCAAAATTTGTCAGGTTCAAAGGTTCTCACACAGACCCCACGTAATTTCAGTTCCCTAACTTCATCCCAAGAAACAAACCACCAAGGGGCTGTTTCACTCATATATGATTGAGATATTGCCTATGTGGAGACAGCTAATTCCGGACACATCTCCTGTACTACCTTTCCCCAAAACTAGGCAGATAGAATAGAAATCAAGGGTTTATTTTGCAAAATTTTAGGTCAGCCTCTGCTACACAAGTAGAAACAAAAAAGTTCAAAGAAATACAGCAATTCTAGACTAAGCTCAACAGGCAAGTATCTCTCCGGTTCCTGAATTCCTCCAAGCCTGCTCAGCTGACGATGTTCACAGCAACATCACATCACCCAGGCATTGCTCTCAGTCCTGTTAACCTCACTCTCTCCCTTTACAGAATACAACCATATCCCAAAACTAAAGATAGCTTTTCATTTTTTTCCTAGAACAAGGGATCTTGAGGATTTAAAGGCAGCCTCCTATCTCCAGTTCACAGCACATCAGTCACATGCTTATCAAACTACACAACTGCCACTGACAGTCTTTCCTGATGCCGTCCAGGGTGTGTAAGGACTATTCTTCCAGTCTCTTAAAGCCTGCAGACAGCTACTCCCAGAACAATCTGAGCTCTTCTGTTTACACAAGGCTATTCATATACTCACAGTAAAGATTATCTAGTTGCTAGCTACACCTACGGATTGTTCAGCTCCTAATCCCCACAATTTTTTTTTTTAAGGATAAACACATGACACCGTGCAAGTAAGGATGACAAAGACATTAAACATTTGTCTGCCTGTACTTGTCTGGGACCAGAGATCTTCCTCCTTCACCCTGGCCCTTACAGCAGCTCTTGCAATACGTCTAATCCCAGTGCCAGACTTTCCTGCCCAGTTAGACCCAACACTTCCCATTCTGGCTTAGCAGGCTGAAGGTGTCAACATTAGCCAAACCACTCCCTTGCCTTTTGCTGTCTAGGAACATCAGTGCTCCTTTGCCACTCTGGCACAGAGACTAACAGTCTGGCCACACTTCTTGGCACTAATAAAAACTGAAGAGTACCATATTCTTGGGAACTATCACCTCAACACTCCTTCTTAGAAAAAAACCAACAAAATACCTTTTTTCTCACTGCCCCATCCCACTATTTCCTAACTCTCAGAAGAGAGTTATCTTCTCTATAATGTTAAAGAGATTGTCATGCTCATGTTAAGCCCAGGATTCTACAAATGCTTAGATATAGAATCTAACCTTAGTGCCAGTCATTGAGACAGGACTGTGTGGGCACAGCAAAAATCACTGCCTACATGTTTCTCAATTCAAAGCCAAAATATTTATCAGACCAGATGACTTCCTCATTGTTCCTTTGTGGCAGAGCCATCTTGTTCTCACAGATCTGAACTTACCCACATTCCACACAAAGAAAACCCTGCAAGAATTTCCTAATACATTCTCTCCCGCCACATGTGTTATATTTTTTAAAAAAACTTAGAATCAGAGCATAAAAATGTGTTCTTAGCTATGACAAAGTTTAATTTTGTCACATACAGCAGCAGTTCCTGCCAAGTTCTTTTCTCAGATATGGTCTTATCAAAATTAATTCTTGCAAAATATTTTTTAAAGAAGAAAAACCAAGTAAATGTCATTACAAAATTCAGCTCACTGTTAGGACTACTACTTGTGAGTTTTACTACAGTCAAAGTAGCCTTTCTGTGAGGAAATATCCACTGGTTTTTGCACATCATCAAACCAAGGAGGGAACCAGCAACACCAAACTTAAGTGTCCCCAGTGCAAGCTCAGCATGGTGCCTGTCCCACAGTCTGTTACTATCAGGGAATTTTTTTCCTTATTTTCTAACCAGATGTGAACGGTGGCGTACTCAATTCAATTTCCAAAATGTTGACTTGGCTTTTCTTGAAACTTCACCTTCAGTTGACCAGGGAGGAGGAAAAATCAAACAAAGCCCCATACAAAGAGCATGCACACAAATGCAACTTCTGAATACTCCAAGAGGGCACTTTCAGATCTGCCCTGCTGTGAATTTACAGTTACCAAATGACACGTGATGTCTTAGGAATCTAAATGACACATGATGTCTTAGGAAATGACTTAGGAATCTATTTGCCTAATTTCATAAATATTAAACCTATGTATAGGGCTTATTAACATTTGACAGCTAAAGCAACCACACGGAAGCAAGTCAAATGTCCTTCTTCCTCACAAACTCAAAGAATTATTGGCTTCAATTAAAATGATGTAGATGCAATTAAAAGAAAGTGAAAAGAAAAACCTGCCTAATATGAAATTGTTTAAACAGTTCTTTTGTTTGTGTTCTTTTTGAGAAGCACTTGTTTTTCCCACAGAGCTTTACCACACCAGTGTTGGACCATTACCATGCTGGGCATTTACCATATTCAACCCTAATAAGGTAAGCATTTACCCAACCCAAAAGAAGCCAAGCACGTTAGAAGACTCCTCAAGCTGGGCACCCAAACCCATTTCCAGGACCACAGAATCACAGAATGGTTTAGGCTGGAAGAGGCCTTAAAGATCATCTCATTCCAATCCTCTGCCATGGGCAGGGGCACCTTTCACTAGACCAGGTTGTTCAGAACGCCATCCAGTCTGGCCTTGAACACTCCCAGGAATGGGGCAGCCACAGCTTCTCTGGGCAACCTGTGCTAGTGCCTCACCACCTATACAGTAAAGAATTTTTTTTTAATAACCCATCTAAACTTACTCACTTTCAGTGTGAAGCCATGCCCCCTTGCCCTATCACTACAAGCTCTTGTAAAGTCTCCAATCCCAGGCTGCAGATTTAAGCAAACTGAATTTTTAGAACCAAGGAAAAAGAATTTACTTTTCCATTTACTGACTGGAGAGCCAGGATTTAAACAACAGCTTTCCTTTTGCCAAGGTCACATCACAGAGCAGAACCACAACTTAAATTTCCAAAAAGTATTTACAGGGAATGAAGAGTAGAGCTCTGTGAGCTTTGCTAAGCAGACAAGAAGTATTACCAAGCAGACATGGCAGTTGACAGCAGAGAAAAGAAAAGATTTTCTAAATATGCCAGTTTTAAAACAAAAGAATTAAACTGAAGCATTAACACCACTTCATCAGAAGTATTAAGACCATGACTCAGAGCCAAATGTAAAAGCAAATATTCACTGTCAGAACTGGATGGCAGAAGGAAATAACCTCTTGGGTATTTCAGCAGTGATTTAATCACCTCCCATGACTAACTTGTAGAGACTTTGGAAGACTAATGGTATGGAACAGGATCCAAAGAGCATCTAATTCCAATTAATAAAAAGAGGAATAACTCCAAAAAAACAAAGAAGAAAAATGACCTAGATTTTTATTCCCTATGAAGTCTGGAAAAAGTTTCCTTTTTGAGGGAAAACATCCCACTTAACAAAAAAACAAGAGAAAGTAATTTTGCATCTTCCTTTGAGGAAGCAGAGAGACTATGATTATGCAACTATTTCAATCAAGGACCAGTTCACTTCCTATAGCAGATATGACAAATGTGAGTAAAAACCTCCCTGATGTGTCTCCCAAGTCACACAGAAGAAACTAAGAGAATTCTCTCTGAGGTGGAAACTGTTGGGAATGAAATACATTACATAGCTTTCATTACTTACCTCCCCAAAGCAAAGCAGGCATTTTCAGGACCACACCAAATGCCTGTTCTGGTTGAGAATTTTAGCTGTATGTAGTCCTAATTTGCTTTAATCCACCAAGACTACTTCAGGTTTCTCATACAAGTATGGATTTACCATCCAGGTATCTAATTTGAGGTGTGATACAGTAATAACAGCAAAAAAAACAAGCCTAACAGAAAAAAACAGAGCACTTGCTCTCCCAGATAAGGCAACCTTTAAAGCATGCAGCTTCACAAAATGATGACAAAAGCTAAATTAACATTGTGCCATAGGAAGGTCATTCCTTCCATCCTATTCCTACCTTAATTGTGGACACATGTACCTACAGATTGCACCTACAGACACAGGTTCCTACACCTTGCACCACCACTGACTAACCATTCACAAGCCACTTCAACTCACTAGTCCTGTACAAACACCATCACATTAACTGACAGAAAAGCTCATTTTCTGTCAAGTTAGCAAACTAGATCAGGTCCTGCAAGGGGTCCAGTAAGTACCAGAGTCTGCTGGTACTTTTCCTTGTGCCTGTTCACAAGTCCTGAATCCACATTTCCATGGCTGAACCAGTACACTGGTACTGTTTGCACTCCAAAGCCCACGCATCAACTTTTTTGGCCTAAAAATTATATATATCACAGCCAACTTTTATGTTTACGAATTACAGCCCTGAATCATTATCCTTGTATATCTTGCATTCAAGGTATTTTCTTCAGAAAATAAAGCTTGCCAAATAAAATTCAAATGCATATTTAAGTCCCACTAATTCCCACATGTTCAAGTTAAAAGTTGCAGGTCTGACAGAACCTCACTGCCTACATCTAGTTTAGACTTCTTCACTCAAACTCATTTGGCTGAAATACAGTTTTATGCTATTTTCCACAGTCTCCAGGGCTTCCCCCCCATCCTAGAAGAAAGGCATTTTCTTGAACCACACTGCAGAGAAGAATGCAGCAGGAAGCCAAGCCATCCTTTCACTTGGAAGGGATTTAAACAAGAAGATTCCAAACTTTTTTCCAACAACTCCAGCCCCAACCACTGGCATGAGACCCCACTCCCCTGAATTCACCAGGGATGTTCCTACTTACACCTCCCAGGGAATTTGACAGCCACAAAACTCCAAAAGCTTCTGACATTAAAATAAATACACAAATAATCAAACCTCTGTTTCTTCATCTTAGCAGCCGTTAACACCGCAATTAGAGTTCTCCAAGGATGCACTTACCCCCTAATGAATCCCTGGAACAGCCATAACAGGGTGCAGGGCAGATTACAGAATCCCCACAATACAACTTGGTGAATGGATGTCTCCCCTGAGCAACACAAAGCTGGGCCTAGAGACACTAAGCTTTTTTACACTGTCTTTATTTTGAAGCCTTATTAACAAATTAAATGAGAAATAAATACATCTCCCTCTGGGAACAGGAGAAAAAAAATGACACTTTAATAAGGAGCCCAGACACCTTTCCATAAGTCTTTTGTAGACAGGAAAGAGACCAGAAAAGGTTATAGAGTAAGTTCATTAACTACCATCTAAGATTGTGGCAGTACACAAACAAACTCAAAACCACCACTCTGGTAGCAGCTGAAATTAAGCCTCCCAATTTTCTGCGGAAGCTGCTCTGGTCCCTCTGTCCTCGTCTCCCAGAGATGTCAAGACTGGAAAAGACACTTTGCTGAGACAACACAACAGCTGGCACAACACTTGGGACGAAAAGGAGTTTCTTCGCTTTTGCTAGCCTGCAGACATCCACATTTCCCATCTCTACATGCCAGGATGGGTCACAGGTAACTGGAGCACCAGGACTGACTCCGAAAAAAGAGCTTTATATACCAGTTTCCCTCCTCCTCCTCCCTATTACAGGAAGTAGTATACCAAAGGTGAACCAGCCGTCCCAATTATCCACCTTTTTCACCTAACATTTTTGTATCTCCTTGTTGGAGACCATATGGTCCAAGTTTACAGCCAAGAATAAATCTCTTTACCCACTCCTGTTTGCAGGAACAACCTTAATGTTCTTTTAATGCAGGTTTTGGTAGATGCATTTCCTTTCCTCTTTATCTAAGTAAATCAGTGGGATATGCTTAACCTGCCTCCAAAAACTCAGCACAGGCCATGAAATCCAAGCAGGCAGAGTAAAAGATAATTCATGGTCTCAAGTGAAGCCAGGTGGATTACAACTCCACTGGCAAGCACGCACTCAGCATCTGTATGCTTAGAAAAGACGTTAGGAATCGTCTGAATGACCAAAAATTGTCATGCATGCACAAAGGATTTTGAATATAATTCTTGAGTGAACTTTTAAAAGAAAGCAAAGCCATCAGTGCACCTTAGAAACTAATGCATTACAGGACTTTAATCGAGCATTGCTCCATAATTAGACACACTTTTCCCTGCACAAAAGCATCTTTAAAGCCAAGTATCTGATGCCTTGAGCCTCTGTTATACTTAAGAAAATAAACTTTAAAAGACATTCATTATTCTTGAACTAAGCATTTCCTTACTAAGTCCCATCTTAGAACAACTTTTAACTGCTAATTTATCATCCTCCCTTCCAGTGACAGGGAAGATTTATAGTGGAAAAGGCTTATTTAACATTACTCTGAAGCCAGAAACACATGGTATTGTGCTTTTGGTGATATTGGTCAAGAAGCAATAACCAAGGAAAACAAACTACTAAGAAATAATCCCCCAAAAAACCAATTCCCACAATTGTAAGGCTTGGCATCGTTCTGTTGGAATAAACTGCAATGGAATCCCATCTTGAAGGTTGTTTACAACAAAGACCAAATGTTCAAATTCATCCTCTTGCAGCCACCTGCCTATCCCTTATCTCCACTGCAGCACTCCTGTGCTTATCAGCACTCTGATCTCACTAAGTGGACACGACCACATTCCATAGCCCCACTGACCACAGGCAAACTGAACATGGCAAACATGCAGCATTAGGAGAAAGCCATTGTGAGCTCTAACATGGGGTCAAGCCCACTGACACAGGAAGAGATGCAAAGGATGAGGGAGGAGAAATGCTACCTGCATGTTACTGCTAAAATCCAGTGTTGGCAGGGTCAAGGTTACAGTCAGAAAGAGATGAGAGACCAACACAGGCACTCTCACACAAAGTATCTACTTCAGATGAGAGATATTTAAAAAATAGTGTGAAGAGAAGAAGAATGAACAGCCAAGACTCCAAAGCACAGGACTTCATAGCAAGAGGAACCTTCCCTGCAGACATCTGTCAAAAAAGAAAGAAAAAACAGGATACCTGTTGCCCAACAAGCTCTCAGATAGTTTGAGATTTTTTTTTTAATAGGAGGTGAGAAGAAAAAAAAAAAGAAGGGGAAAAATAAACCATGATAAAAGGAATGGTTCTTCTAATTTCATTCTAATCAAAGGGGAAAAACTGCCTAAGAACATGAAAGTGAAAACAACCTGGCTGACAGAAGGCATAAGGAGACAACTTTCACAGTTCCTCAGAAGGGAAAACAGGGAGCCACAAAATGAAGGAAATTAACTCATGGTAAAACCACAAACTTTCTGAAACCCAGGAGAAGAATTTTAAGCTTACTGCCATATCATCTCAGCTAAGTACAGGCTCTTCAATATTTTAAAATTCAAGGTATTATGCACAAGTGAAAATCACACTACTGAAGATCACTTCATTAAGTGAACAGTACAGTCAACAGAAAAGGAAAAGTCAGAGCTTAAGGAAAGAAACTGCCAGAAGGCAACACTGAAGGTGACACAAAAATATTCCTTCAGAATGCCTGCAGTGCAAGAAAGAGCAGTTGAAGTAGGAGCACATTAACTCACTATTCACTGCGAAGGAAAATCTCTAACAGATGATGCCAAAGCACTTGGGGCATTTTCTGCATCACTCCCCACTCAGTAAGATGGATTAGCTGGCTAATGTAACTCATATCACAGAAGGAGCAAGAGCCCAAGCTAGAACTGGGAAACACATTACAGCAACTGCTCCAAACCTCCCGAGCCAACAAAGCCAAGGCTCTGAATTTTCCATGCAGATTTATCGGCAAACTTCAAACAAAAAAGCACGATAAAGGCAATATGCTTCTGCAGACAGCTTAATGAGCTTCCATAAACCTATGGATGTGTAGTCCATAAATCCGTGGACTACATCCAGGGGTTACAGCATTAAGAGTACTTCAAGGTTTTCAAACCTGGTAGACACAATATTTACCCTTTGAAAACTGACAAAGGCAGCTATCAAGGATCATCTCTGCTCTCTGCATTAAGTTCCAACAACCTAAAGAAGGACAAAAGAACCTGCCTCTAAAGAGCAGGAAACAAATACGTGGAAAACAGACCAGAGTTGGGCTTACCATCAGCCCCTGGGAAGATGCCAAAATAATCTGAGAAACAACCTATCTCCTGCATATTTCAGAAAATGAAGCAGATGAGATTCAACACTCAATTTCTTAGGGAACAAATCATATCAAAGGAATGTAATTCTCTCCAATGACACAGTAAAAATGTAGGTAGCCAAAGAGCAACTACAAGCAATATAGTTTTGGTTTAACTGGACTTTTGACACCCTTAAATTGGCAGCCATATAATCTAAACAAAAGCAGAGCATACTGAAGGACTGAGAGATGATTAGAGACCTACACCCAGAGATAAGCTATCATTATTTCAGTCAGAGAGAAAATTGGTAGCAAGCCCATTCACACGGCTCTAATCTTTCCACGTTCTCCATTGTTACAGAAAGTAACTGGGGAAAGCGGGTTATTTAGGAATTAACCTACTGCAGGCAGCTCTGTATTTTGCTCTGCCTCAGTTTGATTTCTTATGGTCACAAACAATCATTTCCAGCACCTCCCAGACAACATCTGGTCCATAAACTACACACTGGGAAATACCAGGATGTTAACAGAGAATAATCTGAGACAGTTTCAAAAACTTGGATGGAGGGACTCAGAATCCAAAATCACTTGAAACAAGTGCAAAAGTCACCTGAAGTAACACCTTGCTTAACAGAGAAAAAAGGTAATAACAATCAGCTGCAGAACACAACATGGAAGGCAAACTGAAATTCTGTTCTGCCCATAGATATGCTGAGTGGTAAAGTGCTAGAGAATCTGGGACTTATGCTGAACATAAATCAAACATATCACTGCAAAAAAATAAATACATGAAGATTCATCATCCTGTCTGTATGAAATGCAGGTAATACATGAGAAGCACATGAAATAATTTTGACTCTGGCTGTTGTACTAAGGATGGAACACCATACCAAGTTTGAGTAAAACGCAAACCAAGTGGAAAAGGCCTCAAGAAAAACAGTGAGAACAGCCCACAAATGTATCAAAAAATAAACTTTAAAAAAAATCACTGAAGAGAGGAGACTGAAGCAATGGGATTTCTTCAGAGTGAAAAACACCAAAGAGAAAGTCCTCAAAACATGTGACACATTCCTACAGAAGAGTAATAAAGAGATCACAAGGTATATAAAATTCATGTTCGAATTCTTAAATGTTTAAGTTCTAGCAAATAAATTTAGATTGAAAATTAGGCAAGTATTTTTAACAGTAAGAACAGCTAACTATTAGAATAGATTGCCTAAGGATAAATCTCCATCAGAACTTAGGTTAGCTCATTTGCTTTGAGAGCTAAATATTCCTTCCTTGTGTCCAGAAAACTGTGAATTTATGAGAGAACAAGTGTGAATCCCCTCCCTTTTTCCCTCCCTTCATTCAGATGGGTCACCTGAGCTTCCAGCTTCTAGATTAGTTATTACGCGAATTTATTAACCATTACTAAGAAACAACTTCCAGCATGAAGGCTTTGTAACGTCATATGGAAACATAATAAATACACAACCCTGAAGGAGCTCTTGGAGGGAAAATACAGAGGAAAAGTGACACACTTGAACCATGTCATGATGGAGAGTCCTTAATTACAACAAAACCAAAGAAACCTAGAGACCCTACTCTGCAACAGAGCTGCAAACAACAAGAGCTGGGGGAAGCAGAGGCAGTCCTTGTGCAGAAACAAGAAGCAAGATAAGAACATCAATAGGCTACATGGTGTCAGCAACGGCACCCAATAAAGCACAAAACACTATTAATTTTCTCAAGCAAAGCTCAGCTACAAAGAAGCCCCAAAACAACTGAAAACCAAAGCAGGAGAGCAAACTGAGACATGCTGTCCTCTGCTGAGGCTCTAGAGGAGCCTGAAAGCACATCATCAGGATCACTTTGATCAAGTCCTTTGATCTTCGCTGAATACAAGGTTGAGGCACCTTTTTAAACATGCACAGCTTTGCCTAAACGTGGCTGTTGCCTTCTGAACTCCAGCTAACGCTGCACTTGGACAGACAGTACTGCTGTCACCAAAGGGACACTCCTGATGCCACCTCTCCTACACCACCACTACCAGGAGATCATCTGCTGCTCTTCCCCACACATTCACAGCAACAGAAGTGCTTGTATGACCACAGAGAACAGGAGCAGGGAACAGAATGAAAAGTAGCATTTTTCTTCCTAAGACAATAAGATAAATCCTTTCCTGCAACTCACTTCCTTCATCTTGTTCACTTAACAACACTGTAGCAAGGCAAGCAAAAGCTCTTGGGCGGCATCTTTTGAATGCAATTTACATGTAGTTTAAAATTATACACATCACAGGAAAGATGAAAAGACACAAAAACTCCAAATAAAAAATTTTTAAATATAGAAAGGGCTGCTACTGCAGTATGAGCCTTCTATGGCATACCAAACCAATTTAGAGTACAGCCCTTTAAACTTCCACACTAACCAAGGATGATCTCCAGATCTGAAAGTGAATTAGTTCAGACTATTTGTGGCTTAAATCAGCAAGAGTCAGTGCTGGGAATTCTCTAATGGTCGAGTTTTGGGGGGAAATTTTTTTAAAAGTCATTACTCTTCTTGCAAAAAGGAAAAAAAAAAAAAAAGAAGACACAAAAGAAAAACCCGAATGGGTTAAGACTACCATCAGCGCAGGTTCGCAAGAGGATTTTCCAACATTTAAACCAGCATCAAGCCTTCAGTAAAACATTCTTCACTCAAGAAAATTAACACATTAAAAGGATAGAAAAAAAAGGTATTTTGTTGTTTCTTTAGTACCCAAGCACAGTATTAAATATAAATAAGAAGCGCTTAACTCCATGAAAAATGTACTTGTCCTGCGTTACCCACTTAGCACCTCAGCCTCGCAGCCCTGCGAGACACGAGCCTCTCCTGAACACACACCGAGTCCCGTGGGTTCCTCCCCGCTTCCCCCGGGGAATTGCACTGCAGAGAAGTCACCGAGGGCAGCGCGTCAAACCCACAGCGGACCAGACCGGGCTGACACGGACCTTCCGGGAGAGTTAACGGGGGCATAAGGGGCCGGAGCCGCCTGCAAACGCCGTTCGGATCTGGCGGAGCCGGGGTCGCCTCCACCTCCGGACCAGCCAGGGGAGCGACCCCTTCCCCCAGGCCCCGCCGCCCAGTGCCCTGCAAAGGACTCCGCACCGCGCCCGCTCCCCCCGAGGCCCAGCCCCACTCACAGCGTGTGCCCGCAGACGTTCACCATCAGTTTCAGGGAGGGGTTGCGGTACTTGGTGGTCTTGCACCGTGGACAGCCCAAGTCGTCCATGGCCGCTCCCGCTCCCCTCCCTCCTCCCGCCGCGCCTTCCGCCTTCCGGTGCCGCTGTCAAACGGCCCCGCCGCCGCCCAGCGCCGCCCCACGCGTTCCGCAGCCGGCCCGGCCCCGACTCGCCTGGCACGGCCGGGCCGAGCGGGTACGAATCGGGGCGGCAGCGCCCACCCGGCCGTGGGGTTGGGGGCTTTGCGGGCCCAGAGATCCGGCTGTAACGGGGGGAGGCGGGAAGGTCACTTGTCCATGAGTAGCCAACAGGAATAACGATACTTCGGGAAAGACCACCTTGACTGCAAGACCATGGCACTGAGTGCCACGTCTAGTCTTTCTTTAAACACCTCCAGGGATGGTAACTCCACCGCTTCCCTGGACAGCCCATTGCACTGTTTAACCACCCTTTCTGTGAAGAAATTCCTCCTAACGTTCAGCCTAAACCTCCACTGGTGCAACTTAAGTCTGTGTCCTCTCATCCTGTCGCTGGTTGCCTGGAAGCAGAGACCGACCCTCACCCAACTACAGCCTCCTCTCAGGCAGTTGTAGAGAGCAGTAAGTTCACTCCTGAGTCTCCTTTTCTCCAGGCTAAACCCAGCTGCCTCAGCCGCTCCTCATAGAACTTGTGCTCCAGACCCTTCCCCAGCTCCGTTATCCTTCTCTGGACCCGCTCCAGCACTTCAATGACTTTCTTGAAGTAAGGGGCCCAGAGGCGGACACAGCAGAGCTCCCTCACCCCACAGTCGTCTCGGCCAAAGTGCCTCACTACAGCTCTGGGAGAGTTTTAACCCTTCCCCGCCCAGGGAAAGCCGCAGGTGACGGCACCCGCCGCTTCCCGGCGCCCGCGGGGGCTCCAGGTGGAGATGGTGGGGGGGGGAGCGGCGAGGGGAGCGCGGCCGCTTTGATTGACGGTTGCCATGGAGACGATGTAACCCCTCCCCTCCCGGCTCTGAGCAGCCAATGGGCGGGCGCGGCCGGGGCAGTGGTGGGCGGGGCTACATAGTCTTGCGGCGGGTGCGGGAGTCGCGGCGGGGGGAGCGGCGGAGCGCGGCCGGGATACAGCAGCGATCCCGGATGGTCACTGCGGGGCCGGGAGGAAACCTGATCGGCTAGAGCAGGAGGAGGAGAGAGATAGGAAGGGGGGAGAGGAGAAGGGAACGCGGGGGGGGGGGAAGAAGAGAAAAACAAAAAAAAGAAAAAAAATAAAAGGAAAACAAACCGAAACATGTCTTCTGCCTCCCCTGCCACGGACGACATCGTAATCGCGGTGGAGATCAAGGAGGAAAATGTAATGGAAATGCTCTCCGAAGCCCCCGACGGGCCCGCGCCGCCGCCCCCTCCCGCCGCTGCCCCGTTCCCCATGGAGCACGCAGGCTCCGCCGCCGCCGGCGAGGAGGGAGCCGCGGAACAGGTACTGCTCCATACGGAACTCCTGGCCAGGAATCACCACGCTGCCTCCTCTCCCTCCTCTTCATCTTCTTCGTCCTCCTCCTCCTCCTCGCAGACTCCCCTGGCTTTCTCCCCGGACCACGTCGCCTGCGTGTGCGAGGCGCTGCAGCAAGGTGGGAACCTGGACCGCCTGGCCAGGTTCCTGTGGTCTTTGCCCCCGAGCGATCTGCTACGTGGCAACGAGAGCCTGATGAAAGCCCGGGCGCTGGTGGCTTTCCACCAGGGCATCTACGCTGAGCTCTACAGCATCCTGGAGAGCCACAACTTCGACTCCTCCAACCACCCGCTGCTGCAGGAGCTCTGGTACAAGGCTCGCTACACCGAGGCGGAGCGAGCCCGGGGCAGACCCTTGGGGGCGGTGGACAAGTACAGGTTGCGGAGGAAATATCCCCTGCCCAGGACCATCTGGGACGGCGAGGAGACGGTCTACTGCTTCAAGGAGAAGTCCCGCAACGCGCTGAAGGAGCTCTACAAGCAGAACCGATACCCTTCGCCCGCCGAGAAGCGCAACCTGGCCAAGATCACAGGGCTGTCCCTCACCCAGGTCAGCAACTGGTTCAAGAACCGCAGGCAGCGGGACCGCAATCCTTCCGAGACCCAGTCCAAAAGGTGAGGGAAAACTTTTCCTCCCCGCCCCCTCTCCCGCCTGCCTTTCCCTCTCCCGGCTCTTTCTTCCCTTGCAAACATGGCGCTTACCTTCGGTGCGCCTCGTCCTCCCCTCCTTCCTCCTCCCCGCTCCCTCGCTCCCAACACACCCACCCGGCCCGGGCGTGCGAGGCGGCGCGGGGAAACTTCCCGGACCCGCCGCTCCGCGCTCTCGGGGGAGCTCCCGGGCCGGAGAAGCCGCCGGGCGGACTCACGGGAGCGGACGGGACCGGGGGTGTTTGTTCCCCCGCTCCTTGTTTTTATTCAATTGTCGCGCCTGACAGAGTTAATCATTGACGGCCGGAGGACGCGCGGGGTCCCGGCGCTCCCTCTGTTTTGAAACCTGACTCGGGAGCGGGCCGGGCTCGGGTTTCAGCGGGGGAGCGGGGCCGGTTCCCGGGGCTCCCGGCCGCACGGCCGGCGGGAGAGCGGCCCCGGCCCCGCTCCGCCCGCGGCTCGGGCTCGGCTCCCCCCGCCCCGCGGCGGGGGCGCGGGCAGGTGGAGGTGACCTCCCCGCTCCCGCCCCCCGCCCTCCTCCGGGAAGGGACGGGAAGGGGGGAGAAAGCGCGGGGAGGAGGGGGAGGAAGGGAGCGGGGAGAGAAGGAGGGAAAGCGGCCGGCGGAGGGGGCCCCAAGGCATTTCTCAACCAAGGGCGCGATTGTGCCGCCGCGGCCCCTCTCCGCGGGACACATCAAAGGGCGAGGGGGGAGGGAGAGGAGAGCGACCGAAAAATGCAGCCGAGGGCGGACCAGTCAGCGAAAAAACCCGGCACAGCCCCGGGCGGAGGCACAAAGGCCGCCCCCATCCCTCCGTCCCTCCCCCCGGCCGCCGGGCACGGCCGGAGGTGCCTCCGCCGGCACCGGGGGCAGCGCGGGCCGGGGTCTCCCCTTTCCCTCGGGCCGGGGGCGCCAGGCAGAGCCTGCGGGGTCGGGCGGCGCTTCCCGGCCTTCCCTCACCTCCCAGCGCTTTGCCAAATGGCCGCGGCCGGTCTCACACGTGTGGACACCCCGGGCCGGCGGTGGGGGGCCCAGGCAGTCCCCTTCGGTCGCCGGGGTGGAGGAATTTATTTACAACTCCATAACCCAGTCTGTAAAGTTTTTCCTCGGCGAGTGTTTGGTTTGATGTGTTCTTTTTTAAGAAACCTCCTCCCCTGGCTTGAATATTCGTTTAAAGTACCTTGTAAAGGCAAAACACAAAAACAATTATTTGTGGAAACTCTCACATACTGTGTTAAAGCAAGAAGTCCCTCTTGGTGCAGAGATCCTGGCCCGCTGTGGTAATGCAATGTCATCTCTCCATCTTTTCCCACAGCGAGTCAGATGGCAACCCTAGCACAGAAGATGAATCCAGTAAGGGGCAGGAGGATTTATCTCCCCATCCACTCTCCAGCTCATCTGACAGCGTTACCAGCCTCAGCCTTCCTGGCCACATGGAGCCCGTCTACATGCAGCAGCTTGGAAACACTAAAATAGCCTTGAGCTCATCTGGTGTCTTGTTGAATGGAAACCTCGTGCCTGCCAGTACCTCTCCTGTCTTCCTCAATGGTAGCTCTTTTCTTCAGGGACCTAACGGTGTCATACTCAATGGACTCAGCGTGGGCACTTCGCAGACTGTTACCTTAAACTCGCCCAAAACCGCGTCGAGCGTTGTGAGCAACGGGGTGTCCATTACTGACATACTGTCGTCGTCGTCAGAAGATGTTAAAGACTTCAAACTCCTTCAAGCTTCGGTCCCCAATACCACAGCAGCCTTCAGCCCTAGCAACATCCCGGTCTCTTTCCCAGGATTGATACCGAGCTCGGAGGTGAAAAGGGAAGGCGTAGAAACTGCTGCTTCCCAGGACGGAGGATCTGTAGTTACTTTTACTGCTCCTGTCCAAATAAACCAGTATGGCATTGTCCAGATCCCCAATTCAGGAACAAATGGCCAGCTGCTGAACGGAAGCATTGGTTTTTCTTCTCTGCAGCTGCCTCCTGTTTCTGTGGCAGCTTCACAAGGTAAAAGCTTTGCCTCTTGCAGTAAGAGGTATGAGAAAAAGTTGGAATCAGGCACACTTAGTATTTTGGAAGCTGTGGTCCTTTTCTTCCAAGGTATCAACATTGTATCTCAGCCATCACCACACACAGAACATCAAGTAATACCTTTTGCCTCCCTTTATAGTTGGTTATGCTCATGGGCAGACTGTTAGATGAGACTCTGTTAAGAGCAGGGAAGGAGGTCTGGTAATTTACACCCCTTTCATCTCATGCTGTTCACAGAAGTCTGTGATACCAGTCTTCACAAATATCTGTAAATTTTACACGTTTCAGTAATTCAAAATATTCCCCATTTGCCATTGAATTCTTTTAATGAGAAGGTTTATAAAAATGAAAATTGTGGCAGCTGGAAATTGTTACCACTGTTGTTCTTGTGGCAGTTGTTTTGGTTTTTTGTTTTCTTAGTGAAGGCATTCCACAAAAATATATTTTGAATTATTGTAGACACAACAAGACCAAGCAGTTGCTTGTACATTTTCTTCTCTGTAATTAAGAAAGATTAAATTTGAGGATAACAATAGAAGTAAGCAATAGCTCGTAGATATAAAATGTGAGGCTATTTGGATAAAACTGCCCTCAGTCCAAGGGAAATATGTCATCACAGGTTCATGTGCCAAGTGTGCAGGCTGCTCCCCAAGTTTGCTTTAGTGTTGGTCTTAACATACCATAGTCTGAATCTTGCAGCCAGCCAGGAAGAATCCCAGGGAGCACAAACTTAGTTCTGGATCTTTATTTTGTAGCAGGTCAGTTAAAAAGCACGATTGAACATTTTTATTACTCATTAACCACCGTATCTTTGGTTATGAAAATTACTACATTGGAATGATTCTCTCTAGTTTCAGGAGCTGTGAATACTATAATGAAAGTCAAATTCTGCTTGTGTGCTTCTTTTAATTAAACATGTATTGGGAGTGAATTATTCTTGCTGAAGCACGAGGAGGAACACTGAATCTGTACAAACACATTTCAAATGGGTGCACAATTATAAGATCCTAAAATATGGCACTCACAGGCACTGGAAGTTATTGGTACATAGTTTAACCAAGATTAAAGAGAGAAGACATTCAGTCTGAATGCCACCTGTAATTATAAAAGCCACTTAATCCACGTGCTCCAAGCCATAAACTAAGAGCCAGCAAAGGTGAGAAGTATTGTGAGACTATTGTATTTGAAAGTCCTAAGATTGATAATAAGCTCATCTCTGACCCTTTTTCCTGTTGTTAAAAGTACTGATTCCCCACTGGAGAGTGATCCACCATATATCTGGTGCAGAGAAAAGTTCTGGTTTTCTTAACACGAGACAGATGGATAGCTGGCTGCCTATCCCAAGTGAAGCGTGCTGCAGGCTATTTTAAGTAAGCCACAGTAAATGATATTGACAGGTAACTTTAAGTTGCCTGGCTTTATTCTCCTAGTTTACCCATATGCATAACAACTTCCAAAAAATCATTAACTGAAATCAATAGGGAGCTGAAATATTCCCCATGTGAGAAATTCATCTTCGGAGCTGTTCTAAAAAATTCAGATGTGTCCAGTCCTCGTCTCTTAAAATTGTAATTAAACTGCTTTGTTGTTTGAAGTGGGACTCAGTCCCAAGAGCCAGTATTTCTTATTTTAGGAATTGCCATAATGACTACTTACATGGCATGTCCAGTGCAAACAACTTCAGGTCATCTCTGGCCACCTCTTCTTACTTTGGCTCACTACAACATCACGCAAGCAGCACTGTGTCTGTCAGCAAGGGGAGGCAGTGCTGAGTGACTTTTCACAGCGTGGTGGATGTGGTAGGGTTAGGATCTTAGAAATACCTGATAAAGCAAGGAGAAAGGGAATAGATCCGAGTGCTTGAGGACTGCGTAGTTAAACCGATAGAAATTACCGGTTTTTCGTGTTTTCTGTGCAGGTTGACTCAGGCAGGTTCTGCCCAGCAGTCGTGGATTTCATGTGACGTGTCTCCAGTTCCCACACACAAGCTGTAGTCTGTCACTGAACTATCTTTAATAGCTTTTCATGCTTCTATTCTTAGATTGAAATTGAGTGGTGGCAACTAGTGAAGGCCAAAGCACATTCATTTTAGTCACATGGCTGGGGACTGTTTGCCCCTTAATGAGAGTCTGAAAGATACCTAATCTAATATACCAAGATTTTTTTTTAACTTTCTAGAAGCAATTTCTATTGAGGGCATTTATTTCTTTATACCAGTTTTTCTCTCACCTGTTATAAAAATTGCTGTTCAGTGTTGCATTAAATATTAGTGTATGTGCATACTGCAAACATAAAAAAGACCAGAACTCAAAAAAATGCCTGCACAACTTTCTGCCAACCGTAATCTCTGTTTTCCTTTCTTTTGCTTCCCTTTCCCTAGGTAATGTTTCAGTAAGTCCCAGCACATCCGATGGAGGAACTTTTACAACTGAATCTTCAACAGTGCAGCAAGGAAAGGTTTTCTTCAGCCCCCTTGCTCCGAGTGCAGTCGTTTATACAGTTCCCAATTCGGGCCAGGCAGTAGGATCTGTCAAGCAAGAAGGACTGGAGAGAAGCCTGGTGTTTTCTCAGTTGATGCCAGTCAGTCAGAACACGCAATTGAACGTAAACATGTCTTCAGAAAATATATCCAGCGGAGGACTGCAGTCCCTGGCCTCCTCGTTAGTGAATGTAACACCCTCACACAATTTTTCCCTCACACCACCAACTCTTTTAAATGCTGCAGAACTGAACTCTGGTATCTCAGAGGGCCAGTCCATGTCATCGCCCGTGACCAGTACCTCTACGGTGATATCTATCAGCAACACTAACTATGCAACCCTTCAGAACTGTTCCCTCATCACCAGTCAAGATCTGTTGTCCATTTCTACAGCACAGCCCGTGCTTGGAGAAATTGTTTCTACGAGTGGAGACCGTGTCAGCCACCCCTCTGCACAAGTACATCAGGATTTTGGCAGAGAGCACAGGCTAGTTCTGCAAGCTGTACCCGATGTCAAAGAGAATTTCTTGCCTAATTCTGAGAGTAAGTCAACTGGCAATTTAATGATGCTGGATTCCAAATCTAAGTATGTTATGAGTAACATGGTTGACACGGTGTGTGAAGAGCTGGAAACGGACAAAAAAGAACTTGCCAAACTGCAGACGGTTCAGATGGATGAAGATATGCAAGACTTGTAACTTTTTTTTTCTTGCTTTCTGTTTTAATAGATAAGTCTCCTGTTGAGGCCCTAGCAAACACTGAGTGGGGTGTTTGGGGCTTTTTTTTTTTTTTTTTTTTTTTTTTTTTTTTTTTTTTTTGTTTTTTTTTTTTTTTTTTTTTTTCTTTAAAAAAAATTNCATTTAAGGAAACCAGAAGAACATTTAAATGATCTGAATCCATGTACAGAGGAATCTGCGGCAATGGAATTAGGTTGCCACACTTGGTTTGCATGCAGTATTCTCTTTTAAGCAGATTAAAGGAGAAAGGAAATGACCAGGGCAAGTACTGAACAAATGGGTACAGGTTTGGCTACCAGATACTACGCTGAAAATTTAACTAGACTCTCCATAGCACAACATATTCTTAACAGTAAGTATACACTCCTAGCTTCAGATAGAAAACAAAAATCTCACTCCAAAAACATAGAAACAATGCAGTCATTTTTTTCTGTTTACTTCCAGTCCCAGGGCATTGAGAAATTTCCAAGGAACTCTAGACGATACCTCTCCAGCTACTTTTATGTTGTTTGAGGTTAAGAAACAAAGCAAAATCATAATATTGTTACTGTTGTGTTTGCTTTTTTCCAGCAGACTTGCGTTCAAACCAAAAATCTCACATCAATCATTTACAGGTTTCTAAATGCTACAGCTAATATTTTGTCAGTGCACCATAAAAAACGTCATTTGAAACTCTAATTATGCAATTCAGAAGCTTTCTATCCAGTATGAATGTAAATATTGTTTCAGTTCTTATAAAGGAGACTTTTTTTTAAATTAGTACAATGGATTTTATTTATGGTTTATGTTCCCTTTCACTTTAGACACAATGCATTGAAAAGGAAAACGTTTTCTGGCTGTTTAATTTATTTTTATTGTTTGAGCAGGAAGTAAGCGTAGTTATTTCTGACAAGGTTTTACTTTTTTGTAGTTTTTTTCAAGCAATAGACTGTAAAAGTAAAATGTTAATCACACTGAAACTAGGAAATGAATTCCCAGTCTCACAAACCCAGGAGGTCACTGTTTCTACCCCCTCTGTCTTTGTGTTCAGGGGTTTTTTTGTTTGTTTTGTTAGTAATTTGCGAATTAGTTGAACCCTTTTGTGTATTTTTTACAGAATTCCACGTGCCTTTCTTCCTAGTGGCCTTACCTTTGTTACTAAAGCACAGTGGCAGGAGGAATAAAAACACTGATTTGCAAATATCCGTCCTCAGGGCCAAATCCTGATGCCTTACTTCTGCAAGTGCACCCGCTGACTTGGGTGCCCCTACTTGCAGGAGTAAGAAGAGTTTTGAGTTCTTTCAGACATCGTGGGTGGCATTTACTGGCGGTGCGGAGAGCCAAAGATGGGCCCTTCTGCACCACGTCAGCAGAGCAGGAGGAGTCTGGAGAGGGACCACGGGCAGAGCCGTTGTGCCGAGGGAAAGCTCTTGGCTCCAGCCTCGGGCAGATGAGCAGGAGGGGTTGGATGGGCAGGCCAGGGAAGGGAACCCCATGTTTACACGGGCCCGTTGGCCAAAGAGCCCGTGTGGGAGGGCTTCAGCTGCTGGTGGAGCGAGGCCCCCATCCAGGAGTGCACTTCAGCATGTATTTATATATATCCTTCCAGGATAATGGGGGCTGATGGTGGGAACTTCAGCTGCCTGAAGGGCTCTTGCGAGCGGCCCTGGTCCCTGCCTGGCTGGGGATGGGTCTCCACACATTTCTTCCCAGGGATGGCAGAAGCAGATGGGCTCTGGGCAGGTGGAACAGATCTTAACCTTTCCTCCAGAGCAGTTTTTGTAGCATGGAAAAGCACATCCTTTAAGCTTTAAAATAATAATAAGGATTCAGATGTACAAAAATGACATGCTGTTAATCCATGTGGTTTGGTTTGGTTATATTTTATCCTAATGTGAATATATACAGTACCTAAAGCATGTGTTCATCCTCATCAGGGGCCTGGTCTGAAGCCTTTGGAAGGCAATGGGAAATGTTTTCATAAGCTTCTGTGGGCTCTGATTCAGGCTCAGGACAAAACAAGATCACCTGTAAAGGACAAAAAAGTGGAAAGGAAAGATAATTCAGGTGGCATATCCCAGTCTGTTTGTCTTGGGTTTAGCTGGTTCCCTGGAAAGCTTTAGAGGAATGAAGGTTTTTTTCATGCGCCATGAGCGTGGAATCGGCATTCTCGCTGTGGTTTTGCACTATATTGAGTATTTTGCAAGGTTTTCTGTGGAACCTTGAAGCTGAGCTCTGTCAGTGAGCACTGGAGCCCGCGCTGTGAGCCAGGGCTGCAGGGAAAAGTGCAGGGAAAGGGAAGAACGAGTGTGCAAGGGGTACACTTGCAGCTGTACAGAGTCACTGATGCTCTGCAGAGAGGAGCAGCCCTTTAGCAGTTGGCTGTCCCCACGTGCTCCCAGGCAAACAGAGTGTTTGAGGCAAGTGCTTTAAAGCAGAGATTATCACAAGCAGAACATGGAGCTGTATGTTCCCCTGGCACAACTTTCCCTGACGTTCAGGGGAGCAGGGAATCGGATAGTCCAGAGTTCTCCTATCCGCCCTGCTTGTTTATCTGTTTGCTGGGCCCCAGCATAAGCAATCTATTTCCCACCTCTTCTTCACCCATGAAACGAAGATGGTGTTGACAATAACAGTAGCTGTATATGCTTTGCATGAAATCACTCAGCCGTTTGGAAAATTAGAAATACCCTGTATCACTGTTGTTTTAATGGAGAATGTGTACTTGGCTCTGAAGGAGTTGATGGCGGATTAACGTTTGGTCTGTGAAGCTCAGACTATATTTGGAGGCAAGCTAGGGAATATTTCAGAGCAGTTGTTGATGTGATCATGTCTCACAACTGAAAAGACTGTGGTGTTACACCAGTACCTGTTACTTTAATTTTTCCTCCTTTGCCTTCATTGTGTTACTGAGGCTCTGAATTCCATGGGTTTGCAGCACAGTTGACGTGAAAACTGTGTATGTTGTTACAGTGGCATGTTTCTTGGAGTGTCTGGTACTTCTAATAGGAGACTTCCCACTCTTCAGTGGGAGTGGAGGATGTACATAAAAGCAGTGTTTCGGGACAAAGTAAGATTAATCTATTCTAGTCTTCCAGATATCAAGTAACTTATTATTATCTTTTACTCTTTCTTTCTCCCATTGAAAATAAGTGTCATTCCCTCCAGATAACGTAGTTATAACCTCAAGTTTTCTGCAGGTACATATGCACAATATAAAGACTCATTGCACGGTACAGTGTTTCTAAAATAGAAATTTAAATAGGTAGTTTTACTCCTTACAAGGGTAAGTTTTTATTACGTGGCCCTCAGGCAGCAGGCTGACTGCTCTGAATAGACAGTACTCAAAGCCCCAAAAAGTGTCCAGGGCCAGATCTTTGGCTGCTGTAAATAAGGCATTGCTCCACTGATTCCCAAACCAAGGATTTTACGTGGTGTTTAGGGGATTTGGATGCTAGTCTCCCACACATGTGAAGGCAGTGAGTGTCCAAACCCCACGGACAGCCCTTATTATCACACTCTGCTGTATAAATGGAAGGTATGTCTATCTGGCATACACATTCCTTCTCCTCCCTCCCTCTCTATTATGGATGAGAATAAAAGATCATTTCAACTTCACATATGTTTGTAACTCTTAAGTCCACTGGAAATCTTACAGAAAACATTGCCAAATTCTACTACTTTTCTGGTCCCAGACTCAGCTTTAAAAACACCTAAGTTTAAGCAAATTCTTACAAAGCACAAAGTTAAAAACCCCTGTGTTCTTTGCTACCTTTGATTAAAGCTGCCTCTGTTTCACCCAGAGTTTTGCAGAGAAACAGAAAGATGTTAAATTGAATGCTCTGTCTGGACTATCGGCAGCATTATTCCTGTGGTCTTACCTACAAGGACATTTCAGCAACGTAAATCACAGACATCTATTGGCCAGGTCCTCAGCTGGGCTAAACTAGCACGTTTCCATTGACTTTATTTTCCTTTCATGCCAGCTGGGAATATGGTCCATTCATTTCACTGGTGTTAGGTCAGGGACGGATTTGGCCCAGTATACAGTGGCAGCACAAACCAGAGCGCAAGGCTGACACTTGGGTAGAACCAAACAGTCACAGTCTATCAAAGCATATACCTCTTCCCATTTACTGCTTTTCCCTACCTGTGGATTCAGGAAGACTCATTCAGAAAGCGACTTCACCCAGAATTGAGGCTAGAACTGTCTTTGTTGTTATAACCATCAGTCTGAGATTGATGACAATAAGGGACAGGTTCTGTCTTCAAATCCTGCAAAATCACCTCAGTAATGATTTTCAGTTAAATAAATCAGGGCAGAACTTGGCCCTGTGTGCACAGGACCTTTTAACGTACCTAGATTTCCAGTGTCTGTGCCCTTTTCTTTGCAAGGGCAGATGAACAAGAGGGTGCGACCCTCCAGTTTCATGTGAAATGTGTGTGCAGGGCTCTGGGGGACATGAATTGCCTCGTGCTTGTGGTCAAGAAGAATGTCAAATCATCAAAAGAACAGTAATTTTATAATTCTGGAAACAAAAATAATAGTGTTTTACAAGCAAGGATACCTGAAGTCTTCCTGTATCTCCTAGCAGTTATTATCTTGAAGGATATTTTATACCTTAGTTGTATGTTTCATATAATTTAAAACCTGCTTCTTAAATTTCTGAACTCAAGGAGGGGGTGAATCTTCTGGCTTTCAGAATTCACATTCAGAGGATGTTTGTTCTTTTGCTGCATGTACTGTTTGTCCAGAACTAACCAGTTATTTCTCCAGTATGGGTTTATTGTGCCTTACAACAAATATGAAATTAAGCGGAATGTACGCGTTAGAGGAGGGAATAATCAAGAGGACTTTACTGCACTGTTAGGTGATGCTGCCCCAGAGTGTATCATCAAACATATCTGTGCTTAATTACCCAACCAAAGAGATCTAAAGTATGTATGTTTGTTGTACTGTAATAGGGGTTTGTGCCTGGACAATTAAGTGTTTTATTTGTATTCTGAGATGATGTGAACTTATTTTTCTAAACACTATACTGAATAAACTTTATATTTATACACATCTTGTGTATATTTCTGTTTGGATGTCATGTGAGGGCTTTGAATTTTGAGTTAGAAAAGCAACCTAAAGTAAAATCTTGGCTTCTAATGACTAATCATGAAGGTGATGGCAACTAGGAACGTCTGTACTTGCCAGGGATTTGATCAAAACCCTGTTTAAGCAAGAATGAGACTTTCTGTTGACTCGAGGGGATTTTGTAAAACCCTAACTTTGCTTCTGAAATGCTAAATTAAAAAACATAAATCTAAAATTTCATATTGAACCTAGCTATTAAATTTGTGTCTCTAATAAAATTCATACCGTAATTAGTTAGATACTATTAAAAGGTACTTCCACCTAGTTAGGACTAGTCAGTATTTACTATTACTTCTATGTCAGGGACTTTTTTTGGGTAGGTAAATTCCTATTTGCTAAATTTGTGTTTGTTGAAATTTTTCTTTAAAATATTTCACATAGTGTCAGACTTGGTTTTGGCAGCCTTTTGAGAACAGCTTGAAATGTTATGTTCCGTTGATATTAAAGAATTTGAACACATTACCATATTACTTTAGATCTGTGTTCCAAGCACCAGGATTGCCTAGTTACGATTTTGATGCCAAAATGAATGACAGTAAATTCAAGCAGACTAATCTGTGCAGGTGAAATCATTTCCCTCACTGAGGCTATATAGACATTAGAGATAATTAACAGCCTGCGCATACCAGCAGGAAAACACCCTTCCACCCCTTAAATTGTGTTTAGGCCATAGGAAGCAAGGTGAGCTATGAGAGATTTTTTTTTTTTAATAGATGCAGTTTAAAACATCATATCCATGATGTTTTTAATCACTAAGACATTGCCTTTCCTTACTGTTATTCACCATTCTCCACCTTTCCCGTTCACCGCAGCCACATCCCGCTCGTTCCACGCAGCTCCGCTGGCAAAGCACAGGGGGTCACCTCCCAGCCCGGGGAGCATCTCCCCTTCTGCAGCTGCCAAAGTAAATCCAGTTACCCGGGAGCAGCCCTGAGGTAGAGCCAATTGCCTTGTTGCCCAATTCCTGTTTCCTTCCCAGAAGCAGCGCGCTTGACTCAGCCGTGTTCGTAGCGCTTCCCTTTACCGTGCCTTGGTTTTGCCTGAGCAGTAGGTCTGTGATAATATTTTCCTGCCCTGCAGATACCAAACTCCTAATTGATCCCTGGGCAGCAGCTCTGTCCCAGCTTTGCTTGCAGCAGGAGCTGAGGATCTAAAGCCATCCTTCAGCCTGGCTGGGAGCAGCTTCCCTCATTTCTGCCTCGTGGCGCAGCCAGGGAAAGGACCACCAGGACCACCACTGCTGGGCCTGCTCCAGCCAATCCCTCGGGAAGGGATTTCTGGCTGTGCAGACCCCATGCTCTCGATGAAGTGCAGGGGTTTGGGAGCAACTGAGAAACAGAAAGTCTCAGCATATGCAAATGTCCACATTCTCCCTGAGCAGCCACCCATGCGGTATGCAGGATGAATCATGTCCTAACGGAGCGCATTCTTGCTACTTTGGAGGGCTCTGCAGATGTGTTCCAGGTCACCGTGGGCGAGAAAACCACACACAGCCACAGTTCCTTCATGCCTGGCAGCCTGTGCACAGATGGAGAAAAGGGGGACAGCACCTTTGGAAGGGTGGGCAGCGGGCTCCCCGAGCCCCTGCCTCTCACACAGGGCCTGGGAATGCTGGAGGGAGGATGTGGGGGCTGCCAAGGCAGTAGCTGGGATAGAGCTGATAGTAGGAAGGCTGAGGCAGATCGGTGGTTTCTCTTGATCTAACAGGGAGACAGGCTGGGAAGGGAGACAGTGTTGGAAGACAGCACTTACTATCCTCTATTTTTGTCTTGATTTTTCCCCGGTGCCAGATCAGAAGGGAATTTTTTTGCTTCAAGAGGCAGAGGTTGGGTCAGTAAAACAAGATTTTAATATAAATACTCACAGCTTGGAAAGCAGAGGTCTCCTCACAGGGCTGCTTCCCCTGCTGTGGTGATCTGTGGCTGCAGAAATCTGGGCTGGAGTCTTAGGCCAGTATATGGATACAGATCACATTTTAATATAAAAATACATTTTAGAAGGAAAATGATTCCCAGAAATAGGAATTCATCTGCCAAACAACGTGCACATAACCGACTTCACACTTAGAGGTGCCAGAAAGTTCAGGAATGAGACCAATAATAAAAAACCAACACACGTGTGAAAAATCTACAGCATTAAAGCCAGATTCAATAAAAATAGCACCTAGTTTATATGCTACAGAAGCTGGCACACGCCTGCAAAAGCTGAAGAAAGAGATAAAATGTTCAGAAGTTGCACGCAGTCCAGAGGAACAAAGAAGCCCTGGAGCAGCGCTGATGGTTACTCAATAACTCATGTACGACATTCTCCTGTGTAAGTACTTTAATTCTTCATCCTGCTACTTCTCGGGCAGAAAGACACAATTTGGAATACTTGAGGCTGATCAATAAGCTTTGTTGTGGCAGCCAAAGTGCTTTGTGATAGACCTTGTATTACGAAAGGACTCCCAGAAACTTACAGTGCATCATTTTCTTTCCCAGCCTGCAAGCTGACAGCCAGTGATTTCGGTGTTAGTGGTATCCCTCACACTGCCTGCAGCTGTAAATGCAGCCCCTCTCCTGAGGTGCTTCCAGTGCACAGAAATAAAAGCAGGCTGGGAGGAGAGACGAGGGGAGGGAGGGGAGGTGAGGTGCCCGGGGCGATGCAGGCAGTGGGTGGCACAGGCAGGTTGCAAAGCCAGGTCTCTGACTCCCCCTGTTGCTTTGCCCACTGGCTCACGCAGCCTCCCCGGGAGCCCAATCCTGCTTGAATGCGAGGTCCCTTGACAGCAGCAGGAGGACTTGCTGCTGACACCAAAGCTGAATTTGCTTCTTTCATTTATTTACTATGTTTTCAGCCACCTTCTGATGCCAAGCCATAGTCCTGTCGATAACTAGGCTGGCCCTGGACCAGCATCCCTGAGCCTGCAAGCACTCAGGCTCCAGAGAAACTGCTCCTGCCTGGATCACCCCATCAGGGTGATGCACCCGTGGGCCATGGAGGACTCCAAAGCCACCCACTTCCAGATCAAGGCAACCTGAGAAAGGTTAGTCTCATCTCCCCCCGAGTCCAAGGAACCGAGGGTCAGAAATGCTCAGGGGAATGAGGAAGGATTAGTCCAGAGCCTGAGATGTGCATGCTCTTGCATATCCTGAGTCAGTGGTTTCTTAAAAGAATCAGTTGGGAACAAATGACAATTTAGAGTTTATCCATGTCCTGTGAAGATGCTGGGAATTTTGCTATTTACTGCTATTTAAGCCAACCAAGGCCAGGACGTCAGAAGGCAGTTCTGAAAGGCAACACCCTATACAAACCAAAGCTCATTTACAGTGCACATACAAATATAGAGGTTGTCTGTACTAAAAAATGTTGTGTTGTGCACATGCAGGTGGAAGTGAGCACTGACCTGATCTAGACTAAAAAAAGTCTTTATTTTGAGGTTCACTATGAAGTTGTGTAAGAGGTGCAGCCTCTGCTCCCTCTTGCAGGCAACATATATAAGAGCCTGGTCCGAAAACTCCACTGCAGATTCCTGACCTGCTGCTGCTAAATGTGTTGTCCCCTCGCTCAGTCTGTGGCAGAAGAGCAGCAGAGGCAGCAGGGACTGGCTGCCCTGTTAGTGCTGTCCCTGGAGGAGAAGCAGGCTTGAGCAGTATCCATGAGAGAGAGCGAGAGCTGCAAACTCTGAGGGAATGATACCATCTACATGAGGAGGGATTTAGGCACATCACACCCCTATGTGGGGAGCCACATTAGTTTCTGAAGGCTGCTATAGCCCTTCTCCTCCTCCTCCCTCTAAATGTAGTGGTGTTCTCCCCAGAGCCTCAAAACATTGAGGTGTTTTTACTTCTTACATCACCTTCAGGGTTTGGTGTCCCCCAGATTTGCCAAGAAAGCAACAAACACCAGGCCAGAAAAGTAAGACACACTTTTACACATCCACCTGCGAGGACAAGGACTGGATGCAAGACCACAGCAGGTCCAGCCTCAGTGAGCACTGAGGTGTTTCAGCTGAGCCCCCACAGCATCTTCCCCACCTTGCTTTTTTTTTTGCTTGTGACCTCTCCAGATAAATTCGGGGGGGGGTGTTTAGAGGCTGCTCTCATCTCCCAACTTCCCCTCAGCCCCGCAGCCCTCTGCAGCACGAGGGAGGTGGGACCCAGGACTTCCAAAAACAGCAGTACCTGGAAGCAGGCTGTTGATAGCAGCCTATTTCAAGGACTGGCTTTATCAGGAAGAGCCTGGAAGCGCTCCCAGGAGCGCAGGTCATGCTGCACGTACCAGGCACGGTTGCCTTGCACAGGCCAGGAGCACTGCAGGACGCCTGGTCCCACGACCAGGAGCTCACACAGCACCAACCAGGCCTCCATGGCTCCACAACAATTTGCTGGCCAAGTACAGGGGTGCCAGGAGGACATTTGGCACCTCCTGCTACACACAGCAGGTCTCAGTAAACCCCTTCTGGCCTCAGCTTCTAGGAATAGCTTCTTGTAGCTATTGGAGGGGAGGATGTTGTGCAAACCAAAGGCAGAGTTAACCCGAACCTCAAGCCAGGAGAGCTTCTTCCCATTCCTTTAGAAAAGTCAGTCCCAGCAAATGAGGCTACTTGACCACTTGCTCGTGACTTATGTTTGTTACCCGGTAATGGCAGCAGGTACTGCTCACATGTACATGGTCAGAAGTGCTGCTGTTCCTTACAGACTCCCTCACCAAGATATGAATCTTTTGTGTTTACAATATGAATCAGTTTGGGTTACAAAAGCAAGACTTTTTTTCAGGTGAATGATGCTCACAACAAGCAAGGAATAGCCAATAGCTGGTGGATTGGAAGAACAGTCCCTCAGATTAAAATACAAGGTGGAGCCTATTTCTGTTCATTTCTTAGCTATTCTCAATTATTAGGGTCTTTTTAGAAGCCATAATAAATTCATGTGAAATAAGAAGCTGTTATTAACACAATACTGGAAGGCAGTAGGGGAGCCATACCTAAGCCCAAACCTAGACTACGCTCCTGCTTAGGTTTTACCAGAGCCAGTGGAAGACTTGCCTCTTGCCTGCAAGCTCTACTTCCATTACAGGCACCATAGCCCGTGTTTCAGGATCCAGGTCTCCACCCTGTGAAACTTGTGCAGAATCGCCAGCTTATCTGTGTTTAACAAGCACACCCACTTCCAACATCCAAGATGTTCCTGAGCACACTGACTAACGCTGTGCTGTACTAAAAAATGTTATCTGTTGTGTACATGCAGGTGGAAGTGAGCACTGACCTGATCTAGACTTAAAAAAGTCTTTAGTTTGAGGTTCACTATGAAGTTGTGTAAGAGATGCAGCCTCTTGAAACACTTGATCAAGGGATCATGGTATGTTGACTTGGAATCACAAGATAATCACTGTTTCAGAACAATTTCCCAGCCATCCTACGGAGACTTTGCCCAGATCACATTTCCTCAGTTCATCGGGGCATGGAACAGCACCAAAAGGCTGACGGATGCCAAGCTGTGTCACATCTAATGGCTCTTCCCTTTCCAAACAGTGTATCATGTCATCCAAGGCCACTAGGCTGGCATGACATAATTTGAGAATCCCACTTTATAGCTGGTAGAAATCGAATCCCAACGAGTCTGTCAGTGATGATATATTCCAGGTAATACAGGATTGAGATCTCCTGGCCCCGAGTCTCAGTCTTATACTCAAGCAATGTCCTGATTTGTCAACTTTCACAATTTATGAGCTTTGCAATATTTAGTAGATGGTGAGAGAGGGGAAGTAGGCAGGGGGATTACAGCCACAACTTCCTGCTCAACTTCATTCTTAAATTCCTGGGTTTAAAATACAGAAATAAATTTGGAGATACTGAAGGTCTCCAAACCAGAATACATATAAATCTGGGGATACCACATCTATCTATTCATCTAACTGTATATAAGCATTTTATGTCAAAGCTGACAACACCTCATGCTCTGCAAGCCTTTGGGTCTGATAGAACCGTGTACAAGACACTTCAGAAAAATAAACAAGGGTATCCAAAACGTGCCATTTTAGAAATAAAATTAATAAACAGTCTACAAATTCAAGCAAATACTTGTCAAGGCTGCCCCTGGACCCAAATTTTCATAAACTCAAAATTAGACTTCTGAATTAATTTACTAGACTATTACAATGTAATCAGTAAAGCTAACAGCTGATTTAAAAAAAACTCAGTATAACTCCAGTTAAAGAAATATTTCACTGACCTAAAAACAACCCCCCCAAAAATAGCATACATATGCATTTCTTAAAATCAGCACTTGTAAAAACAGTTCTGTTTCTAAGGAATTCAGGCAGATTCATTTTACCTGCCTGTATAACAGGGGCAGGGTTTCCAGAGCATCCTGCTCCTGGCAGCTCCCACCAAGACTGACAGCACAAACCTTTCTATGCCAGGTTATTCCAACCCCCAACTCAACACTACACCTAAATACACGTCTGCATACACCATAATCATCACAAACAAATGGCTCCCAGCTGTAACAAATGGTTTTCAGCTGAGTTATCACCCACTGCAAGAACCAGATGAACCTCCAAGGGCTGTGGGAAAGGAGGCAGAAAAGGGAGAGAAACCTTCCTGATGTGCCTGGTATTAGCTACCACCCTCAGCCTCGGCCCAGGAAAAATCTGAACTGTTTTTTCTCCCAGACAAACCAAATCAACTTTGAGATTTTTATTTGCTGTAACATAAAAAGATGCTGCGAGAAGAAAAACCGCTGGGCTGCTCAGTTCACTCTGACTTCTAAAGCTTTGGCATAAAACAGAAATTTGGAAGGTTAATAGTCTTCTTCCTTCAGTGCTGACTATAGTGGGTGTTAAAATGTTCCATATACTTATATTTTTGCAAAATAACAGGAAGCACAAAGAGAAGGATGGGTTATGCTTTATTTTTCAAGCCCTACTCAGACAGCTTGACCTGTAACTATCCCAAGACTAGCTGATGTTAAGCACTGGGAACCAAGAGTCCAGTTCCTAAACCTCTGGATTTCCATCTCCCCATCAGCACAACCACAGTAACAGCACTTCCCTCCTTTGTGGCAAGAGGTACAGCCAGGCTGGGATTCATCCATCTGGAATGGCACAGTCAAAATACTGAGGCTAGACCCTACTGGTCAAACAGATAGAATATATTTTTAAATATATTTTAATGCATAATATACATTTAAATATCTTGTACATTATGTTTTCATGTGTAACATATAGTATGTATTTTATATTCTATACAATATATACATAGTGTATCTAATGGATTGATAGGATACTATTAAACTTTCCCCTTATAGAGAGGACTGTTCAGAAGTGTTCTGGGTCTCAGCCTCTCCCTAAGCTGTGCCAGTGCCTCCCACCTCCCTATTCCTGTGCACTGGCACCAGGAGGAGTGTGAGCAGGGCACAGCAATAGGGCTCTGCCCCTCCCTTTGAGGAGGCCTTTACCTCCCCACTTCAGTAACATTTGACCCATTCTGCTCCTCTTCATGCACAGAGAAGGGAAAGTTATTTTTCACAGGAACACAGAATTGTTTGGGTTGGAACAGACCTGAAGACTCACCTTGTTCCACCTCCCCTGCTGTGGGCGGGGACACCTTCCCCTAGACCAGGCTGCTCCAAGGCCCATCCAGCCTGGCCTGGAATGCTTCCAGGGATAAGGCAGCCACAGCTTTTCATTTTAATCAATTCAGGAGGACAACTTTTCACCAGTGGTGATGCAGCCAAAGCTGGGCACTGCGTTACTTTCTGGCATTGCATTTGAAGAGCCAACTTAACTAAACTGCAGTGGTGCTCCTTTTATTGTTTGTCTCCCAAGTCTGCCAGCACAGCTCTGCATCCTACAACAGCATCTCCCCTCCTGAGCTCACAGCAGGAGTCACTGACCCACCCAATGGAGCTGCCACAACTTTTCTGAGCAGCCACTTCTACCAGCAAATAGATCACACTCCCAAATTGCTACCTGGAAAGTCTGCATGGTATGTGGCTTAATTTTCTTTTCCTTTATATGAAATCCAATCTGAAATGCACAGATTAGTTTAGTAATCTGTGTAAATCCTATTAATAGCACTTACGCTGCTGTGCTCCCATTCACATTCTAACAAATCTGTTTGGACTGGCTTGGTTTCCCCTCATCTCCTGCAAGATCTTCACACCTGGTTGCGGTCACGTCCTCACAAAATAGCTGGCCACAAATGGAAACTTGTGCTTTGCAATCATCTCTCATGTTTTAATTCGTGTCCCATGGTCCATCATGTTCTGGATCAAAGCATTAGTGCTGTAAATCACCATGGTGCCATCAAAGCTAAAGGGATTATACAAAGGATCACACAGCTCCAGTGGGGAAGGGCAGAGCTTGTACCCTCCTCTCCAGCATCTCTGGTTTCTGTGCCTGCTCCCGCTGCATCCTGCCCCTCACAGCTCCCAGTGGCACCCCAGTGACTCCAACCTGCCCTGGACACCTTGCCAAAACTGAGCCCAAACACCCGTGGAGGACCTGCTTGCAGAAAGGAGGTGATGGACCATCTCTGGAGCCACTGGAAGTGCTCACACCAGCCCCACACACATCCCCTTGTCACCCGTGGGTTTAAGGTGGCTCACCTGGTACCAGGGCTTGTAACTGCCTGAAGGAGCAGCCTCACTGGCAGCTGAGTGGGCTACAATCCCCCCAAGCTCAGTGTGCACTCTCAAAGAGAAGGCACCCCCCGTTCTGCTGTAGAATAAACCACTCTCTGTTTGAAACAACAATACTTCCTTTTCCTGTAGGGGACTCCACTGTCTCCCTGCGTTGCAGTCATGGTGAGAGGGGTCAGAACCAGGAGAGGAGGAGTGCAAGGCTTGCATGCCTGGCTCCAACTTCCTAATCAAGCTGTGCATTAATTAGCTAAACCCCCCCACACACTGCTGTGCCCTGCTCTTCATTTCACCCTCCTCCTGGAGTCCCTGCAACCGAGCACCTCCCACAGACCCAGCACACCAGCAGCACCCCAGCTCCCTGCTCAGCCAGGGCCGTGCTCTTCCCTTGGGGTCAGCAGTCCTTGCCCTTGGCCGGGCTGAAATTTGCCAAAACCACGCCTTGGGAAGGGCTCTGAGCTGCCATCACTCCTGACCTGTGCCCTGCTCCTGCTCAAGCATTCCACACCGTGTGCCAGGCAGGAGAGGATGGATGCAGGAGAAGAAGAGGCTCTGCCAGGCAAGAAGCTGCCCAGACTTACCATCTGGAAAGTTTTAATGGAGGATAAGGGAACTCTCAGGTGATGAAGGGAAAAGATCATTGAAAGGAAGGGGTTTGATTTAAAACTGCATTTACAGAAGTACACAGTAGGACAAACCCACTCCTGATCTCCCTGCCAAGGGATCCTTCCTGCTCCTTGCATGAGTCTGTTGGCTGTATGATCCCCACCATCCAGCTCTCCTCAATTCCCAGCGCCAGGCAAGGCTCTGAAGTGCTTTCACTAACCTCTATAAAAAGGCCAGACCTACAGTGCCAAGCCAGTTCCAGCACAGCCCTGGATACATTTCCAGTGGTTTTTCTACCAGAGTTAAACGAATTATTGGCATAAAAGATTTGTGGCTCTTCTCTTTCCTTCGTTATAGTTGAACTGCATCCATTCCCCATCCAAAAGCATACGGATTTTCTCTCATCACTGCAGAAACTTTTCAAGGTTAATACAGCATCACTTTCTCCTAGTTCACCCTAAAATGGCTTTAATGCTTTAATTACCTGAATAATTCCTGGTGATTAACATGAGTGTTAGCTCAGGAATTGTTTGTAATTCTGCAGTTTTGTGTAACAAAATGTTTTACAAGCATTACCCACACTCAAGAAATTTTCCCAAAATTCTCTTTTACAAGGGTTTCTTACTTGTTACCTGTGTTAAAGTTTGCCTGTGGAACAGCTGTTTGTTTATAGACTTTTAATCTCTTGGTGAAGGTGCCTGTTGTGAGATATTAAAATGCCACAGAGAAAAAAAGATTTAAAAAAAAATAGAGGCATTTTTAAAGTGAGAGAGACAACCAGCCAAATACAATATGTGGCCAGACAGAATCAGAAGTGCTGGCTGCAGTACAAACCCAAGAGGCATCAGACAAACCACCTCAGCCACAATGGTAAAGGTTCACCAGCAAAAGGAATGTACAAAACCAAATGGGGGGAAGAACCCCCTCTTGCTCCTCTGCCTTACCCCCAGAAGACTGTCTGACATGGCTGATGCCTCCAGGGCATGCAAATGTGCCACTTGGGAAGGGCCAACAGGCACTGCTGGACAGGAATTTTGCCTTTGTTGCCATGGCTGCCCAACCCTGTGCAGGCAGACCTTAGGGAAAGTGATGCTTCAGATACTAAGGGTGAGGTGAGAGCAGGGCAGCAGCCCACCTCAGCCCTTTGTACATTCCCTGGGCTCCTCCGTAAGGTGAGTGTGATTTCTATCACCCTTGCTGCAGAGCACCACATGCCGATGGCTGGAGACCTTGTTCCAACCTCCAGTTCGTGGGGGCTCACAGCCAGCCTGCGCTTGTTCGTCCCACACCCGTTTTGTCCTTCCCCTCAAACAGCTCTTTCCTCTTGGGCCTGGGTACAGGGACAGTCCCAGTCCCTTCTCTCACCTCTGCCTTTACTGCACAGCCTGACCCAGCTCTGCCCCAGGGTGGCTTGCACAGGGTTCCTTGTCCTGATGTCAAAACCTGTGTCACACCCATCATCAGCTGGGACACAGCACACCCTGGAAGAGCCCCTCTGGTCTTCCACACCCAAGGAGCTCATAATTCACCTTCTCCTCCCTGCTGCTCACAGTCCTCGAATGAACACGCAGGAGAGCTCAGCTCTGCCAGCAGGGTACCTCCAAAAGGTGAACTTAACTCACAGCTGCTCTTCAAACCCTGCCCAAGGACAGACTCACGAGCTCTGGCTGCTCGTTCTCAGGCAGCGTCAGGACTTTCTGCCCCTGCCTGTCCCCTGTGGTCTTGGCAGAAGTAGTGCTGTGTGCCCTCCACGGTCATTGCAGAGTGCAACCTGCTGCACCTGCAGTAGCAGGTGGCTTCAGCCACTGCATCAGGTTACAAATGTGGCTACAAAGGCTTTTGCTCTGGGAGGACAAAGATCTTTTGGAAGGATATGATGGGCAGGCAAGAGAAGTCACCTCTGAAACCTCATGAAGGCTAGTAGTGGGGCTAAAAGCCTAGTTCACAAAGAACTTTGCAGCCTGACCCATCCCAGCTTTTGGCTTCAGAAAGTCAGGGCTCAGTTTCTGCTGCAAAGCCTGGTGTTGATTTCTGGAGCTCGCTGCAGCATCTCCTGCTTCCACCCAGCACTCGCCAGGATGTCAAGGAAATACTGGCATTGCCTGGTGTAAGTGTGCCCTGGGGCAGTGACAGAAGGATTATTATACAGTTTCCTCCATACTAGCCCTGCAAGTCCCTTTTTCACATACCTGGAATGTAATTTTTCTATCACAGAGCAGCCTCTCCTCTATCTCCAATGCTGGGCTGCACAGGACCCCATTTTTAGGGAAGCCTCCATGTGTCACAGTGATAAAACTCCCTTTCAAATGAATTTTAATAGATGTATTTGTAATTAATATTGGCTCCTGTGTAAAAGATCGTAAGTCCTGGCCCTTGGTGTCTCTCTGTCCTCCACGCACAAACACAAGCAAGCTGCCAATACATTCCTCAAAGCTGCATTCTGCAGCTCAGTGGTCCTGCTGAAATCTGCATGATTGGGAAGAAGTTATAGGGGTGCCAGCAGCAGAGGAATGCTTTGGAAAGTGATTGTGTACAAAAATAATCATTAAAAAACCCAAATCTTTCACGCCATCCTCATGCTCAGCCTAACAACTTCTCCAAGCACCCATCTGTCACAACTAGTAACAAAGAGAAGTTTCTACTGCCACAACCTTACCTCAGGAAGTGTAACCCCACGTGTGTTCACAGGTGTGCTTTGGGAGTAAGTGGAATTGCTGGAAATCTCCCAGAATTGAAGGAACTTCAGTTGAACATGAGAAAAAGGGGAGGGAAGAAAAACACAGTCAGTAGATCAGACACTGTGATCTGATCGAGGCACAAAGGACATTAAATAGAACTGAAACTCAAATTTAATGAAGCCGAGAGACAGCAAACCTGTGTGTAATCAGCCTACAAGATTCACTGACACAAAGTATCACGGAGGCCAAGAGCTTGTCACCAGAAGTGTGGAAATATATATATTTATACACACACATACACACACGTGAGCATATAGATACATATATATGTGTGTGTACAACTGTGTTCTCTCAGGGATGAAAAGGACTTGACAACACCATTCAGTCTTTTCCCCAGCTCCAAGACAAGATCAAATAGACGTCGGTATTTTCTGACAGATGTTTGTCTAGACCTGTTTTTAACAGAGAATCTCCCACCCCCCCAGGCAATTTATTCCAACACTTCCTTTTCTTCTTCAGCTTCATACACACACACACACACAGGTATCTTTATCTCAGAAGGTGAGTGGAGCAGTCTCTGATGACTTGCACTTCAAAAGGCTTGTTAAGCCATTTCTCACAGCAAGATCCTTCTTGCAAGTGACGTAGGAGCCCGAGAGATCCCATCGTGACCTGAGGTGACAGGCTGTGCTCAGGGGACCAGCAGATGGGGCAAGGGGGGCAAATGGGAAAGGAGAGGGAAGAGGGAAACCCAGACTTTTCCTTATTAACTCATAAGATTTGTCTGCTGATAAGAGAGACCAACTTTGTACACTCCGTTTTTAGACTGAAACATTAAGTCCCTCTGTTTTTTGGTAAAATAAATACACTTTTGGCTTCCTCAGCAGCCACCTCAGAAGAGATGCTGTCCTGTCAAACTTCAGTAAGGCAGAGGAGGGGATGAGGAATGAGGCTGTGCAGCTGGAATATGTAAATGGCAGGATGGAGAGCAGCACTTTTCCAGCCACACTGGATATCTATTACCTCCACTTTTGGACTGACAATGCACCAAATGTTTCATTGCCTGGGGCCTTACAAAGCTGACCAGCTTTTATAGCTGAAAGCACTAATGTAGAAAGGCAATTGGGAATTAATTATTTAATGTGGTTCTCATTGGTAGAAAGCTTCCACCCCTCCTGCATCTCAGCTACCATTATACATATGTTGCTTTTCATCAGACTACAGTGATTAGACAGCAGAGGAAAATGACGGCTAAATCCTGTTCCCACTTGCTATGAACTCCATTTAAATCAGCAGATTCACATTAAATAACTAAGGGCACAGTTTAGCCCCATGCTTGGAAAACATCATTTGTGACAGAAACCATAAACAGATTGCAGCATCTCCATTTCTGAAAATAAGCCGTCTCATACCTCTGTTCCCAAACTCCCCCTTTGACAGGCGGCGGAGGAATATTCCTACTTAAAAATTAAAATCCACACAAACAGCCCTGTTTGTTGTAAATCAGACAGAGTTGCCTTTAATTTGTCTATTCAGATGCCTCGCTGGAGCAAACAGAAAGGTGTATTCCAAATCCACACTGCATGTTGGTTCAGCTCCAGCTTCTCCCGGATTCTCAAGATAAGCATCTATTTCATTTAGAGCCCTTTTAGTTATGACCTGTGAAGAAGCAAATGTCCTTTTGAAGATCTCCCTGCAACAGCTGCATGCCAGAGACTCACGGCCAAGTTGCTTGAAGAGCTTAAGGATCAGGCCCCATGTATTTAAAAAAATAGGGTGCAAAATAAGATTCTGCAGCGGGGCTGAGAAGGGGGCATGAACTTACCCGTCAGTCGTCATACGTGGGAAACTGGTAACTTCTTCCCCACAGTCACCACCTCTGGAATCATTCTGGATGAAGCTCCAACAGGATCCTACTGAAATTCAACGTAGTGAATTAAACCAATCATTAATTTACTGCAATGTGTCATGTTTTTCCAAACACAAAATATATTGGGTTTGCTTTTTTTTTTTTTTGGCTCTCCAGATGAAAGAAATACGGCTGTACAGATGTGCTTTTCTAAGATCCAGTGGCATGAAACCTGAAATGCCCCAGCAAGATTCAGGAGCGTGTTTTAATCACCATGGAGGCACGACACTTTTGAAGGTCTATGAAATTATACACCCAGGTCTGAGAAGGGTAAACTTATCCGTCTGGGCAGATCTGCTGATAAAGACAGACAACTCATTTTCTCCTAGAAAGCTGCATTTTATGTTGTTTGAAAAAATGATCATTTGTTAGAGACAGGTTTATGCTGGGAAGACAAAGGAGAAAAAAACAGTCCCTGGGAGAGACTTTCTGCAAGGGAAAAGGAAAGGCGGTGTGAAAGTATTCCCTTTAGCTAAGTGATTCCCTGCAAATTCAGGAGGCGGAAGAGAAGACAGGCTGAGCATCTCTCAGGGCCAGACAGAGCAAGGCTGGCGACGACAGAGGCATATGGAGACCCACCCAGGGCGCAGACAGAGCGGAGGACCCGCAGACCTCGGCTTACGCAAGGTGACCTTTCCCCTCTCTAAAATTTCAAAGCTGGCGTTGCCGGCGCTGAACAGACTGTGTGCCATATGTAACATGACCTCAGCTCTGCTCTGCCAAGCCACTGATGGCATCACTAATGAGAGGTGAAAGGTCCCCTCCTTGCAGCCAGCTTGGAAACCCACCGGGACGGCGGGTGCAGGACGGGCCCCCGGCACTGGGTGGCTGAAGGCAGGCACCCGCTGTCCCCCAACCCCATATTCCCACAGGCAGACAACCACTGCCCCCCAACCCCATATTCCCACATGTTGGTGCCCACTGACCCGCCACAGGGATACACACCCATCCAAGGGGTTGATGGTGCCTTCTCCCCCGGCCCAACTGAAACTGGCACAGTTCCCCAGCAATGGAAATATTTGTTCACTACCCAAATGCAAAGCACACAGGCAAACAGAGCCCGGGATGTAAATCCTGTCCCCAGTCCAGCTGCCATCCCTCCCAGTCCCCATGCAGCACCTTTCTCTGAGCGTGGATCGTGCGTGGGCATTGGTCAGGTGGGGAGATGGATTTGGGCTGGGGGATGGCACGGGAGACAGACTCCCAAGATGCCTGCCTCGACCTGGGGAGGATGCAAAATGTAATTTATATTTTCTTCAAGCATTTTGCATGAAAATCATGGCAATGATGTCTTGGAGAAAAAAAACCCAACCACCACATTCCTTGCCTTGGGACTTGGGGTCTTTTTGCAGTTCTCCCGGTGTCCAGGGCCCCCCTGTCCCAGCCATCACCTAAGCAAGAGACAGATGGGACCCGCTCCCACACCACTCCTGAACTCGCTGCCCTGCACACGCGTGGGGATGATCCGTGTGCGTGGGTGGGTGTCCCTGATGTGGGTGGGGGGTGCCTGCGTGGGTGGGGTATGGACACGGGGGTGGGTGCGTGCACTCAGGGCTGTGGGAGCGTTCACACGGCTCAGTGTGAGCACACATGGGTGTCTGCCCACGGGTGAGTGGGCGTGTGCACACGGGAGAGCGGGCAGGGGTGTCTGTGCCACAGGAGGAGCTGCACACGCACGGCGGCGTGCGTGCGGGGGGAGTGTCCTCACACGTGGGTGAGGGAGTGCACACGCGTGGATCTCGGCGTGTCAGCACACGGAGGGACACCGGTGTGTGAGCGTGTGAGTGAGTGCGTGTGCGTGTGTGTGCACTCGGTGAGGAGCGCACACGCGGTGTGCGAGCTGCTGCCCGCGGGTGATCGGGCGCACACGGGTGGGTGTCACAGCGCGGGCACGGCGCGGGCGCAGGCGGGGGCCGGGGTGCCCTGCACCCCCAGTTCAGCGCCGGCACCCCGAGGGGACCGGGCTGCGCTGCCCGGGCTGGAGCCCCCTCGCCGGGCGCACGGCGCGGAGAAGGCGCCCGCGGTTTGTTTCGGTTCCGCGAGTGACTCATTCCGGGCAGATGTGGCACCGCCGAGGTGCAGCGGGGACCCGCCCCCGCACGCAGTACAAATATCACCCCCGCGACCGTGCTCCTGCCTCCCCACGCAGGGCCAGACGCCGCGGGGAAGGGGCTGGCTTTACCCCTCGCTGCTTTTCTGTCGGGGAATCATTTTTACATCGCATCCGGCGCTGAGAAATTCAATTATTCGTTTCAAATGCTTGTTCCACTCTTCGCTCCTCACCTCATAGCGGTGCAGACGAAGCTGCCCACGCGTGTTGGGTTGCGCTGGGACATACTCCGCTGCCGGCCAAGGAGTAGCTGCAGAGGGGCAGCTGGGGCGTGTTTTTCCTCCCACGGAGGTGCCGCATCTCGAGGGAACATCCTGCCAGTTGCGGGGAATCAGCGCTTGAACCCGTGGCAGCCCCGCGCCTGGTTCGGCCACAGCCTAATTCCAGCTGCATTATCTTATTAAAAAAAAAAAAATTTAAAAGAGGAGCAGAAGTTGCAGTTATCATTGTTTCGTGTTACGGCAAATGCCATTATGGTGAGAAACTGGAGGAAAACAATGCGGCGAAAACGCGAATCGCCGCGCTAATACCGCGCGGCCGCTGCGCGCAGCCCTGCGCGCCCACGGGAGGATTCCACCTCCCCCCGGCGTGGGGATCCCGCCTCTCGGCGTGGGGATCCCACCCTGGCGTGGTGGAGGTGCAGAGCCTCCCGGCAGCACCGAGGGGCTTCGGGGAGGTGTGAACAGCTGGGGATGGAGGGGGTGGGGGTCTCCCCCTTTGCGTGGGGAAAGTGCAGCTGATGGGGGGACCCCCACGCTCCGGTGGCGGGTGGGCACCCGAGGGTCGTGTCACGGACACGGACACGAGGGGGAGATGCAGCCAAGCCAGCGCTGGCTGGAAGGCGAGCCGGCAGGCTTCCGTGCAGAAAAGGAGTTAAACCCCGCCGTTGTCCTTTGATTTAGGAAATGGCTCATCCAATTCAGTTCCAGATTATTCAGGGGCAGGCTGCCTCGCTCGCTCCCTCTCTCCCCACACCAGCCCAAACATCTTGAAGTAATCAGCAGCTGAGAACGGAGACGTCCCCCTGGCATCTCAGGTTAAAGAAGGAGGTCCAGGAAAATGTGGTAGAGCCATTACAAGAAACCTGAGATGCATTCATCAGAGACTCCAATTGCCATCGCATTAGGATTGATTAGAGACCAGCAGTACCGTAATGACCCGGAAAGCGGGGCATACGGGGATTATTAATATCAGACTTCTCAAAGAAAAAAAAAAGAGAGAAAGAAAGTAAAAAAAAAAAAAGAGGGAGGAAAAAAGGGAGGAAAAGAGGGAAGAACCAGGAGGGAAAATTTAAAAAACAACAGCACATCGCGGGGCTGCTGCTCGGATGCAGACTTACCTGAGAGCACAGGCACCGGCGAGCCACGTGGACTAGAATTTATCTAACTTCTGGGAATAAAAAACAAACAAACATGGAAGAAAACATCTCTGGACCCCCTGAAATCTCCCGCTCCCATGCACGCCTCGCACAGAGACTTCCAGCGCTGCGGCCCCGGGGCCGGGCGGGCCGCGCTTCGCGGGTCCCAGCCGGGAGCTCGCCCACCGGGCCAAAGGACGCCGGTACCCAGGCTGGCGACAGCAAGGACAAGTTAAGAAGCCACCAAAGAGGAGCAAGGAGACCTCGGTGGCTCGTCTCCTTCTCAGTTCCCTGCGCCAAAACAAATCAGCCCCTCCTGGTCTCGGTTTAAATGTAGCTCACTGGATAATTAACTCCATCTTTCCAGCCCTGCTTTAACTGTTTATTTAGTGTCACCCCATATTACCATCACTAGCACTTTCCTCTGAACAGGAGGAGCTGGAGGGTTTCACCTCCCAAAAGGAAATTCTTCGTAGCTTAAAAGAATCAGCATCCAGGAGGTACATTAACGAAGAGGAAGGGGGGGACGGGGACTGGGGGTCCCATGGCAAAAGCAGGAGAAAATAAGGGTGGAGGGGGGGGACAGGGACAGAAGGACGCATCCTCTCCCTTGGAGAGGAAAAACCAACGCGTGATCACCTCTAATCCTTTGAAAAATGTCCCGGTAAGTGTGCGAAGAAAGAGCCCTTTGTGCCCTGGGGATTGGCCACATCGGGAAGGCCTTATCCTTATCCTGCCCCACCATCCCGGCCCGGCCCTCCTCCGGCAGCCCCGGCCCGGCCTGACCCCGCTGGGTGCGGGGGGACCCCCGCTGCCGGGCACCCCCGGGGCGCGGGGCCCGGGCGGGGACCCGGGGACCCGGGCAGGGACACGGCCCCCGCCCCGCGGACACCGGCTTTGTTTTTACAGGTGTCGGGAGGGCAATTTACTAACAAGTAATTAAAGGTCGCACCGGTTTGCAGGCGAGCCGGGCCAGAGGCTCCTGCAAGAGAAGAGCGGTGCATATGGAGAGGGGTTTGATCTTCCTCATTATAAAATAGAATAATAAAGTGGGGGGGGAGAGAGGGGGAGAAAGAAAATACAAATCCTTTATTGTTGGGGAATAAGCCGGGAAGCTGGCTGTCTCCCTGCGCCTCGCATTCGGCAGGGAAGGCGGCGCGGATCCGGTATCACGTTGCAGATCCTCACTCGAGATAACGAAATGCGATCTATTTTTCAGAACAGCAAGTGGATGGGAAAGGAACCTCTACAACACAAACCTCATTGACTTAATGGGTCGGTTTTGGATTTCGCCTTCGAAAGGTTCGGCAAGCGGCAGCGTTGTGTTTCTGCCCCGCCGGCTCCCAGCCTCCAGCCCCGGTTCTCATCCAGACGAGAAGCAGCTCCCCAAAAAACGCCACTCGTTTATTTTGTTGCGCTATTTGTTTCTTCCAGACCCTCACACTTAAAGAAAAAAAAAAGAAAGACATTTTGCTTTTGCTTGGGGAAGAGCTTTATTTTTAAGCACGGGAGGAGATGGGAGATGTATTTGAGGGGGTTTTTTTCCGCTTTGTTTCGATTTTCTGACGAAATCGAGGAAAAACCCGCAGCGCGTTGCGTGGGCTCCTTCTTCATCCCCGCCCTGCGTTGTATAACTCTACATCGAATAAATAAGGGAATAAATGGATTTCCCACACAAACAGAGCCGATGGGTGCCCGGACAGGGGGGGCGAGGAGCGGAGGCCCCTTCGGCCGGCCGCCGCCGCTCCGCGGGAGCGGAGGGGCCAGGCCCCGGCGGCGGGGGGCAGCCCCGGGGAGCTCCGGCCGGGCGGGGAGCGGGTGATGCTGCCGAGGTGATGCTGCCGGGCTGCTGCTTCTCCGCCGGGAAAGCAAGGACCAAGACGGGCCGGCGGCAGCTCCGCGCCGTTGTGCTGTTCGGTAGCTTTTTGCTTATTTGCATCTGCCTTATTTATATTTTTTTTTTTCCTGAGCTGTTTAAACTCACTTTTTTTCTCTTTTTCTTCTTGTGATTTTCAAGGGCTAAATGGTATGGGGTGTTTGAGGAATACATTTGCCTCTTTCCGTGGTTTAAAATGAAAGGTTTCCAATTTTTAGGAAAACCAACCCAGGAACCTTAACGAACATTGATGCTCAGCGGTTCTTGCCTGCAGTAACTCCCAGGTAGTCCCCTCATTATGTGAATTTTGATGAGACGGAAGAATAAAGTCCCGCTCAGCAATCGCGAGGAAGCCTCGGCTCAGCCCTCACCCGCGTCTGTCAGCTCTTCCGCTGGCCGCATCGGGATAATTTGCTTACTCCCAGCAAGAGCGGTGTTTGTTTTGGTCGGCCTTTTATAGGAGGAAAAAAAACAAAAAGAAAAGAAAAAAGAACCAAAAAGAAGGAGAAATGTGAGGGCAAGAGAAGTCCGCTCTCGTTACAATGCCCAGGGGCTTCCCCAGTTCCGCGTTGCGTTTCTCTCCTCCTCATCCAGAAGTTAGAAACCCTCAGGTCTGTGCTCTTCCCGAGCTGAGCCCTTTATTAGAAAGAAGTAAATAAAATGAAAAATGAATAACAATAGAAATGAGGAATGGGGGAACCCACCCCCAGGCTGGGCAGGGCGCTGCTCCTTCAGGACGCGGCCGCAGGCGAGCCCATGCCTTATAATTCTGCGCACTTGCTCCAGACTTTAGGGTATTAGTTGATTTTAGAGCCGGGTTTAAGGCTTCGTTCCGGTCCCCACACAGCTGCCTTGTCAATAAGGATCTGTTCCAAGTAGACATTCCTTCTGGGAGGACATTGCAGCTCTTTAAGACTTCATCTGCAACATCATAAGTACTAAAATAAAATGGCAAGGGAAAATTACCAGACACATGGTCATGGGATATGGAAGCGCCTTGACTCCAGCGGACATAGTACAGTCGCTGTACAGACTGGGTGGCAGGGGCTTAATTTAAACAGCCCCGAGACGCGAAGTACGTGGGAAAAACAACAATCCGGATTTAGGAAAATTTAGAACCGGCCTTTCCCATGTCGTATCGCGGGCAGAAGCTGCGGGCAGGGAGCGGGCAGCGGGAGCGCCGCCGGCCCCGGCCCCGAGCCCTGCGGATCCTCGGCCGTGAACGGGCTCCTCTTCGCTTGGAGCCTTAAACTCAAATAAATCCGACTTGGTAGGTCAAATAAATCCGACTGTCTTAGTGAGGACAAATAGGTTTTGAAGAGCCCCGCGGTGGCTCTTAGCACCCGCGGAAAGAACTTTTTCTTGAATCCAAAGCGTTCTGGAGTGTACTTAAAATACGAGTTTCGACTTATCTAATCAAAAATAAATACAGCCATAAAGGCACCCCCTGCCCCCGCGCCCTGCCCTTATCTCACCGCATTGTCCTCACCTCCCTGCTGACAATAGATTATCTTTGCTTAGGGAGCTTAATTGTTTTCTAATTTTTTAAATAATTGCTTTTGAGCGAGGTGTGCAAATGAGGATTAGGCTAATTAAAGCGCCGCCGGTGGGTGCAGCGCTGCTGCCCTCGGTGTGCACGGGGCTGCCCCGACCCGCTGGGACCCCACCCCCGGCGAACGGGGCAGAGCGAAGGGCAGGAAGGGGCGCACGGGCCCCGCGTGTTATTTAGCTATTCACTAAAGCATTATTTATTCATCCCCAGCACTAAGGTAATTAAATACGGGCTGGGTTGGCAGGGGACGGCGAGCGGGCGAGGGGGGGGAAGGAGATTTGAGGCGGAAAAAAGATGGAAGAAAGAAAGACAAGAGCCCGCCGGGAGCGGCTTCCCCGGAGATGCGCCCGGGGGCGCGGGCGGCGGGGCTCCCCCCGCAGCCGCCGGGGCCGCACCCGCGCAGAGGCGGCGGCGG